>JAEIGD010000068.1:0-423662 GCA_018903425.1 Zaprionus nigranus
TACGTGGATCGTGGCAGCAATCCGTGAACGCTCTGCCTGCTTCTTTAGCCCTGCAAGATCAAATTTCCGGAAATTTCTTTCTATGCTGCGTGTAGTCTTACGAGAGAGCTCTGCCGTTAATCGATTTTATGGCTTCTTTTTGAAGGCAAAGATCTGCAAGCGTCCATACTGATGGAAAACTGTAATGCCCACCTTTGTCGGTTCCTGCAACTGTTTACCGGTGGCGGCGATTGTGGAAAGAAGATATTCTGTTGCCGCGGCCGGGCTGAGTCCTGATATTAATTATTCTATGGCTTGAATCCAGCAATTAAACCGTCCCTGTAGAGTGCCCGATAAGGGTGCGATCTGCGATGGGCTACTCTGGTCAATCCCCGACCTGAAGATCATGGGCTGGGGTAAGAAGTGATCGCAGTATTGAGTGTGACACACGTTGCCGGCACCTGATGGAAAAGTTTTCTGCATCACTTCCAGTTTGAGTTGATTTGTAGAATTATCGGGTGGTCCGGATGAGTTATGATTTCTTTGCCAAGCGACAATGAAAATCACCATCTTTTCGCGCAGAAGTGTACCGGGAATTCGTAATAGCAGAGCTTTATGATGATGTTGATGACCAACTGGGTATTTCATTCTATGTTCTCCAAGCCATCCAGGAAGTGCTGAGTCGTAGGTCCACACTTTTCAGATTGCCAAAGTCTTTTTAAGCATTTTAAGTGCTGTAATCTGAACTGATTTGATATGATGTAACTAAAGTTGCAATTTTATATATACAATACGCTAATAACGTACGTAATGTGTCACATAAAATAGAACACAAAATAGAGCATTCACGGAATAACTGTTTTATCGTACTTACCAACTGTGCCTTTGTCTTGCCCTGTTCCGTTTCAAACCTAAATCCTCGGATATTAAAATAACTAAAACTTCCAAATTCGGTCCCTTGCATTATAATTTTTATTATGTATGTTATACATATGTCATATAATATTAATTGGTGGTAGTAGTGGCTGATAAGCATACGAATTCAGTTGTAGTATGGCAAAACAAAAATATGATATATGTAAACAGGTCACAAATAAATGATAATATCATCTAGTAGTAATATTATTGTACCATCTTGGTTAAAAAAATGAAAAGAAGATACTATAAAGGCAGTTCATCTGTATTTACGGTAGCATCACCGATATCTTGTACTGAACTTTTCTTGCCAGTTGCCGCGTATATCATTACCATGTTGCAAGCAACAGATTGGCCCGCCCTGAGCGGGCTGTCAGTGTGCAGCATCATTGCAATTCATTGCCCATTGGCGGTGCGACACTGAAACATTTTAATCAAATGACAGAGCCGAAAATAATTTATTTGTTGTACATAATTTACACAGCGCACGATTCATGGGGTGGACATGATGGGAAAGAGGGGAACACCAGTTTTGGCTTTATTAAATTTGTTTGCTCTCTGGCGCAGACACGAACAGAAAACACAGAGGCTAAGCAGAAACAGAAAACCGAAATGAGAAACAGCCGTCGCTGTGCGATGGTGATGCTTGTTGGTCATTTGGTAGCTCCAGCTGCAGTTGCAGTTGCTGTTGCCGTTACTGTTGGGAAACTAATAGATTTTAAATGTGGCTGTCGCTGTCAGCAACTGTGTGTGGTGGTGGGCAGTGGGCGGTGGGTGGAATGCACTAAATAAATTGCCCAACCAGTGAACGGGGTCTGTTGGGCGGTTTTGTTGTGACAGCTGCATGGAGATATCAACGGAGTTGGCGATTACAAGGACAAAGAGCGACAGCAACAATAACAACAACAAACGGATGGGTTCAGAGATCAGCCATCGATTTGAGCACTTGCGATAGACAGTAAGCTTCATGACTGCTGGTTACCCTGTTCTCAAGTTGAAAACAGCTTACTGTTTACAGTCTGGGTTATCTACTTTATGTCTGTATGTCATAATTGTATACAATATAAAAAGTAGTATTATCTTTTGTTATATATTGATTTTAATTTTCTATCTTTTTTATGTTATACTTATTAATAAGTAGATATGTTACATAGTTGTTAGTTCGTTGTTTCCTCTGGAAACTTCTCTTTTTTACAACGCTTTACAACCAGGTTACACATATCTCTTAAGTCGTTCTAAAAAGATTGCTTCTAGGGGGCGGCGAAACAAGCCAATCTCATGCCTTCGCGACGTCTGCCTCGTCAATTTTGCGCTCGAATAAAGTTGAAAAGTGAAACTTGCCAACAGGAATGGGAACAAGCAAAGGGTCGGGGCAACGAGAAGCGACTCTTTGTCTTTCTCGTTCTTCGTTGCCCATTCCAGAAGCCTCAAGAAGAAATTGCAAAATGCAACCATTGGAAATAAAATGCAAATATTCTTGTTTTAAATCTTAAACTGCTGTAACAGAGCGAAGAGAATATAAATTTAACTTCAGGTAGCTCTGTAAATGGATGGATAATAAAGCCCATATAAATGGCAAGTAACCGCGCAAATGTTCGCACAATTCTGGTCCACAATTTGTCATTGGTCAATGGCATCGAGATAAGCTGAAAGCTGGCAATTTGTGTGGTCAACTGGCGACAGTTTTTGGTCTTATCCCGTAAGGTATAAATCAACAAAAGAAATTGTCGTCCAATTGTTTGGTTTGGCTTTTAATTGCCAGTTAAGGGCTACCACACTGAACCTTCTTTTTATACCCGCTACTCATAGGGTAAACGAGTATTATAACTTTGTGCCAACTGTCTGTCTATCCGTATCAAGACCTAGATTTTACAGTTGTTATTATTGCACGGAGATCAAGTTTGTTTTAGAAAATTAACACGTCCCTTTTCGACCACGTAAATCGATAAAAACGAATTCTAAGCGTAATTTTAATGAAGCACAGCTCATTTTGTAAACACCATAACTATCAATGCCCAAATGATTTATGAAAATTAGGGTGCAATCGGACTTGACAACTTGACAACAAGTACTTGACAACTTCCGTATTAATTATCCGATTGCACCGATTGCAACACAAAATGCGCTACAAAGTATAAGTTTTTGAAAAAAAATATAATTCCTTTCTACCCTTCTTCTGGTATAAAAACCCCCGACGCTCGGCTTACCAAGAGTACCCACTTTGCCTGCTATCTCAATGCTATATTTATTTATATAATGACAATTTGGTTGAGTATAAATTATCTGTAAGTAATGACACTTATGAACATAAATTTTGAATTGAATTTATTAATAATAGTATATCCATTCATTTAATTCTTCCGTTTAGTATAATTTCTGTTTGAACTCCAATTATTTCATTTCCCGGTGATCTGAATTTGAACGTCCCAATGAGTTGCTACTAGAAGTATCAGCATTTCTGTCGTCTAGGTATCTGGGCATATGGGTATATGGGATCCGTTCATACAATGCAGCCCGTCCAGGACGCGCCGACTCCGCAATGTTATCTCCAAATGCATCGATTTCCCTGCTAACAAGGTGCAGCACATTTTGTCCCTTTGTTATGACTGCCAGTTTCAACTGGAGCAGAAATTTCAAGCAACTAATAACACACATTGTCACCAATTAACTGAAGCAGTCTTAGCTGCACCAAGCTTTTATACGTGCGTGATAAGACATGGTTTCTTCAAATAAAGTGGAAGAAAAAACCCCGAAGTGCATTATCTTTTATTTGAACAGACTTTGTGGCTGGAGAAAATTTATTATTGATTTGATAAAGGTATTATCAGAACTCCCATAGGGCCTGGTACCGGACATCATTTCCGTTCCGACATAAGTTCGACATCAATGATTGCTAGGAACTATGGGAAATGTTATCTTAAATAATTGCTATCCTTTTTTTGTCTGCACCTTTAATACTAGAAGGGACTTTAAAGTTCAAACGCACAGCTATTTGAATATGGCTTATTCGACTCGGCTGATGATCCTGATCAAAATATATATATGTATGTATATACTTGTATATGTCTTTTTCTGCCTGTTACATACTCGTTCATTAGTTTAGAGTAAGCATAATATTGACAATTTTCTATGGGCGATGAATTTCTGTTAATAGTGCGATTCAATTTAATACATCACTGATAAGATAAGCATTACTGATCTATAGTATGTACTTCTATCTTGTATGGTATACATTTATTTATTGTAACGATAATGCATCGCACTGCGAATTGTGTAAAGTCTATGATGACTACATACTTGAAGAAAGCTTGAATTTACTTTACATACAATATGGCAACATGGCAAAATTATGTTCACCTGCTTATCAAGACATTCTCTTTTTATAATATATATAAGTTCATACATAAATTATTATACCGTTTGAACATAGAAAATAAAAACCCCCGACACTCAGCTTACTAAGAGTACCCACTTTGCCTGCTATCTCTTTGCTCTATATATTTATATAATAATTTTGTTGAGTATAAACTATCTTTAAGTAATGACACTTATGGAAAATACTGCAACTTTTTTTTGTTTTACCTATACTACGTATACAAACATACGTGTATGTACATATATATAAATTATACTGTTATTCGCTATGCATTTAATAATTGAAATTTTGATACTCTCTGTACTTCAAACTAGTAGTGAGTACTTCCTCTGCACTCAATATAATCTATTTATATGTTAGTATTAGGCGTAGATGTTTTAATATTTTAATTATCTTAAGACTCTTTTCTTAATTCGTGTGTTTGCGTCTTGGTGTCTAGGCTTCAGGGAGTTCTCTTTAGTTCTATAATATCGACCTCGTCACATTTCGATAAATCATTGATTAAGCCTAACAATAAGTTTTGAACAATTTACGAATATCGGCTATAAACAGTGAACTACAAATATCGGTTATCAATAGATATCGTGAACATAATAAATAAATCCGACACAATCAATTAAATAAATCAGTTATAAACAAAGTTAATTAATAGCCTCAATAAAGAACATAAACCATTGAATTTATTAATAATAGTATATCCATTCATTTAATTCTTCTGTTTAGTATAATTTCTTTTTGCACTCCAAATAATAAAATTCCCGATCATTTGGATTTGAAAGTCCCAATGAGTTGCCAGCAATTCTAGGATCTTCAATTTCAGCTCTGAGCTATCTGTCGTCTCTGCACTCTGGATGAGTGAAGCCGTGAGAATCCTGGATATGGGCTCCGTTCATGCAATGCAGGGCGCGCCGACTCCGCAATGTTATCTCCAAATGCATCGATTTCCATGCTAACAAGGTTCAGCACATTTTGTCCCGTTGTTATGATGGCCAGTTTCAACTGGAGCAGAAATTTCAAGCAACTAATAACACACATTGTCACCAATTAACTGAAGCAGTCTTAGCTGCACCAAGCTTTTATACGTGCGTGATAAGACATGGTTTCTTCAGATAAAGTGGAAGAAAAAACCCCGAAGTGCATTATCTTTTATTTGAACAGACTTTGTGGCTGGAGAAAATTTATTATTGATTTGCTAAAGGTATTATCAGAAATCTAAAGTCGTGCCGGACAAAAAGGCCTGATAGCGGACATCACTTCCGTTTCTCCATAAGATCGACATCAATGATTGCTAGGAACTATGGGAAATGTTATCTTAAATAATTGCTATCCTTTTTTTATCTGCACCTTCAATACTAGAAGGGACTTCAAAGTTCAAACAGACAGCTTTTTGAATATGGCTTATTCGACTCGGCTGATAATCCTGATCAAGAGTATTTTTCTGCTGTTACATACTCGTACATTTGTTTGTAGTAAGCATAATATTGACAATTTTCAATGGGTGATGAGTTTATTTTAATAGTGCGATTTTAAATTAATACATTACTGATAAGATAAGCATTCGTGACTTCGACAGTGGTGTTCGGGCTGTGTTTTATGCCTTCGTCAAGTGCACAGCAAGAAAACGTAGTAGACTTTGTGCATGCATTGTTCCACACAAACGCAATTTAAAAACGCAACTGTATGGATGGGCATTACTGATCTATACAATGTACTTCTACCTAGTATAGTATAAATTTATTTATACTATCGATGATGCATCGCACTTCAAATTGTGTAAGGTCTATGACGAATACACACTATTGCAGAAAGCTCGAATTTACGACATTTGTTACAATATATAACATGAAAAAATTGTGTTTACTTGCTTATCAAGACATTCATAAATTATTATACCTTTTGAACATTTAAAATGGTCAAAAATGTATACTAACTCTCTGAAAATGTTTATAAGAGACAGAACGAGGCGTATATATATATAATCTTGCTCAGGATTCATTTCCAAATCGAGTCGATTGAGCCATGTCCGACAGGATGCGTGCGCTGATATTATCTACTATATTATAAAAGCTAGATGCACCAAATCTGGCTAGAAGGTTTTTTATAGGATGTACAGATCAAGTTTATTTCAAATTTCAATTTCACGCCAATTGTATATTTGTAACGGTTTCAAAACTGGGTGAAGGGTATCTTTCAGTCGGTCACACCTGGATATATAAATATTATGCAAATATATGCATAGATGTGATATGAATATACTCCAAACTAAAATTCATGAAGTAGTTTGTCTGCCCTATACGAGTATGTGGAGAGAATATTCCCAGACTGTAGACTTTTTTATGCGAAATGCTCATTTTATTCTTATGTTTAATATCAATTACTTTTGCACATTACAATTACTTAAATTCCCTCTTAGTAGATTGACCTTCAATTCCAAGGCTATTTCGGGTATTCGACAAATCCAATAGGTCTATAGGAAGAGCAGAATTTTCTGCTGCAGTTCGGTTGACATGGGGTTCATTAAAGCAGTCATCTATGCTCTGGGGATTGGCGAAGAGGTAGTGCATGTGTCCTGGCCATGGTAACCAGCCTTGTTCATGCTTGGCAATCTGTGCACATCTAACTGACTCCTCAATGTCATCTGAGAGCAATTCCTCACAGTTAATCTTGCAGATATTTTGTGAATTTATATTGTTCTTTGATTTGCACCAGACGCTATCATCCAATTGGAATATACCGTAACGCCGAACTTCTTGGTTATCTGCATTACTAACTAGGTCTGTGCGAAATTCACTTGAATCCCGAGCAAGGAAAACCCATCGGGCCAAGTCATAACGCGGAACTCCCAACGCATCCATTGCCAGTGCCAAGCTACAGCGCTCCATCATTATTGCGCTCACTGTTCTGTTGAGAAGTCTCAGCTGCACCAGCAGTACCAACGAAATTACAGCACTCGCCTTCATTTTTCACCAACTAACTGAAACGATTGAAGCTTTGTTGCACCCTTTTATACTTGCGTGATAAGCTATGCAAGCTTTTTTGTTAAAGTGCATTCACAACTGACGACCCGCAAGCGTTGCATTATCTTTTTTAGGAAATGAACTCGTCAGCTAACTGCAAAAGATAAAGTTGCAAAAGATGAACTTGAGACCCAAAAGACTACTTGAGCAAATGTATCGCGATACTACGCGTATAAGATAGCCAGGCAACGATAAAAAACAGTCAGAATCTACAAGATCAAATCAAAACTAGTATTAGATGTTAGCTAGGGCAGAATAACACTCTCACACTAAGGTGGATACCGGGACATAATGGAATCAGATATACTGGTGAAAATAGGAGCAGAGAATTAACGTGCCATTTTGTGGCATAACTCAAACACACAAAGAATTCCCAAGAACTAAGTAGACGATGATAAGGGATCTAAGAACTCAGCTTTTAATAACACTAAAATCTAATCAAGTAAATAGTTTTATTGTTATTTATTCTGTTAAAATTAGTATTATATACATATGTTGATAACACTAACTATAGTTAGCCGGCGCGCCCACATGGGCTGAACTAATAGATGAAAAGGGCACAAAGGGGTTAATAGAATTCCACGTATGACTTAATAAATAAAAAAAAAAAAAAGTATATAGTTGGTTAATCAACCGGACGCCAAAGTTATTTTTTAGTTTACCGAATTTTATGTTGCATAATTGTAGGCGGCGGTTAGAAAACCGTACATCCAATAAGATTTAGTTACTTAATTTACTTACTAACTGTTTAGTGTAAGAAAAGTTATTAATTATAATAAAAGTAAGCTAAAATTCATAAAAAAATAAAAATTATTTAGTGAACAAAAAAACATTACTAACTGACTTCTACATTTGGTGGTCCTATCTTTAAAAGTCTCTGAGATAGGAGTTTTCATACAGACAGACGGACATGGCTTTTTATCGACTTGGCTGAAAGCATCCGCCTAAAGGATTGATCCCTTTAAAGAGAGTGTCTATAAGGGCATTTACCATTATAATAATAGATCGCCAGTGATTTTTAATATATTATCGTTTTAATTTAGGTATCTCGTTAAGAAGATAGGTATAGGTATGTATGTACATCTATGTATTTAACTATAAGCTATGTGGAGTCGAAACAGGTGAACAGGTGGCCATCCCAGGAGTGACTTCTCTACCAGCGACAACTGCTGATTACCAGGGACAGTAGCAGAGGCAGAGCCAAACCGATGGCATGCAGGCTGGCTGAGCCGCTGAATGTGACTGTGTTGCAGCCATCCGTGTTGCACACCTGGCAGTGGTCGTCGTCGTTGATCTCGCACTCCAGTTGACTGCCACAGCCGCGCTGCACAAACTGATCTGAGCCGTAGGCGGAGACACAAGTGTCGTCGGCAGCATAAATGGGACAAATGGCCAGGTAATTCGGCTGCTCGTTGCAGTTGGAATTGCCAGAAGAATTGCAAATGTGACATCTACGTCGATTGGCTGGGAAGATCTCAGTGTTGCATTTCTCGCCGGCACAGGAGGAGCAACTGCCATTGGCCACACAGGCAGCGCCTTCGGTGCTGCTCAGGCTACTCAAGCAGCCACGTATGGTGTGTCCATTCTCCAGGCGTGTCACACAATCAGCCAGGGGGCGTGGCAGGTGACTGTGACGTTCACATCGGTAGGTGACTGAGCACAGTCGGGAGTCTTGCTGGAATCACAGGCTACACAGACATCGCTCTCGGGCAGGCGACTCAATTCGTTGCAGTTATTGTTGCTGCACTCGTAGAGTGTGTTGGACAGACGCCACTGCTCCAGGTCGCTGCTGTTCTGGCTGCTGGCACAACCCATCAGCTGGACGCTGCCTTCATTGTACTTAGCAAAGCAGAAGTCACTCTGGTCATAAGCTCGACAGCTCTCGGCACGACTGGAGCTGCAGCTGGATCCCGTGCATACGTGACAACTAAGACGATCTGCCGGGTAAGCGAAGGTGTTGCAGTTGCCATCCGTGCAGGCGGCACAGTTGGTGCCGCTCTCGTCGCTGCTGCACGAGCTGCGATCGTAGAGCTCCTTGTCGTCCAGACAGCTACGCAGCAGCTCCTTGCTGTCCAGCAAGGCTACCAGACACTTGCCCTGGCACTGGCGCGTGGCAAGCTCAGCACTCTGTGGATACGTGACGCACTCATCGTCAGTCTCTGAGTTGCAGTAGACACAGCTGGTGTATTCCGTCAGTAGCCAGGCATCATTACACTCGTTTGACTTGCAGGTGAAGCAGAGCTCCGGATTCAGGCGACAGAAGCGATCCTCATAGTCATCCACAATGTCTGCACAGCCACGTCTGCGCACTGTCAGGCCATCTAGATTGAAGACCGTCTTGCAGTCCTGCTGCACATTCAACGTGCACTCCTCTGTGGGGCCCAAGGAGGCAAGGCAATGCTCGCCCTCGCAGGTGTGACACTTCAGTGGCAGTGGCTGGAACAGGCCATGCTGACCATCATCCACGCGATTGGCCAAGTCAATGGAATTGCACTCGCTTCCCCGGCAGCTGCGACAGTTGCGGTAATCGCTGGCGTCGCATGCAACGGAGCTGCTGCAACCACGTGTCGTCACGTTGTTCTGCAGCCATGTCTGGCAGATCTCTGTGTCACTGACCCAGGCGCAGGCTAAGGTTCTGCTGGGATCTGACTCGCATTTGCTGTCATCTGCCGAGGTGCAGCTGTAGCAGAGCTGGCGATCGGCAGGGTAGATCTAAGAAGAAGCAGAGAGTGTCAGCGGGGTCTGCAGAGGAAGAAGAGGAGATCATTTAACTTACCCCACGGTTGCAGCCATCCTCAGCGCAGATTTCGCAGTTAGTATCGTTGCCCAGCAGGCAGGCAGCAAAGTCCGCCTGGGGTAGATCATAAAGGCAGCCTCGCGTGGTGGCACCGTCTGTGAAAGAGTCCCCAATTAGAATGTGCAACATGTGAAGGCACTCAGTGCTCAGTGACTTACCGCTTTCCAGTCTGGTCACACAGTACGTGTGTGGCAGCTGACTGCACGTCTCGAAGGTGTCCACGGCCAGGGGCGTGGTGGCACACGAGGCATCCACACGGGAATCGCAGACGGCGCACTTGACCGGCGACTGCAGCTGCGGCGTGTTGCAATTCTCTCCGTCGCAGACAGCAATGCGCTTTGTCTTGATGACACTTTCCAAATCTTGATTGCGGAAAGAGCTCAGACAACCCAGTTCCTTGATGCTGTTCTGCTCATCGACCCAGATGAAGCAGCTGTCGTTTGGCTTGTAGATGTCGCAGAGTCGCGGCGAAGGATCCTCACAGTCGCCGTCGGTGCATTGGTAGCAGCTGAAGCGATCTGCGGGCAAGCTCTGCACATTGCACTCAGCTCCAGAGCAGGCGGCACAGTTGGCATCGCTGCCAGACAGACAGGTCAATTGATCCGCTGGCTCCTTGTCGTCCAGACAGCTGCGTATCAGATCCAGGCCAGCCTCGCTGCTGCCATAGAGCGCAGTCATGCACTGGCCCTGGCACTGGCGACGCTTGTGCACGCTGCTTGTGGGATCATCGAGGCAGGATGAGTTCTTGAAGGTGTCGCAGTAGATGCAGCTCTGGTATTGCGCAGTCTGTGTGGCATTGTTGCAGTTGTTCGACTTGCAGACGGGGCAGCTGGCGCGACTTGTGCCACAGTAGCTGCCATGTTCAGCATCCTGTTCGATAACATCCTCACAGCCACGTGCCACCACAACGCCAGTGGCATCGAATACGGTCACACAGTCCTGTTCATTGTTGTTGGTACAGCGTTCGCTGGGCAGACTCTCCTGCTGGCAACTGGCAGCATCTGTGCAACTAAGACAGCTCAGGGGCAGATCCTGCCACTTGCCGTGGTTATCATCATCCAGCACGGACAGATCTGCCACATTGCAACCGTCTCCGCTGCAGTAGACGCAGCTCTTAGAGTTGGGTTCACAGCTCAAGGAGCTGGCACAGGCTCTGTAGGTGATGCCATTGCGCAGATTGGTCACACAGGAATCTCCCTCGGCAAAGACAGGGCAGACAGAGAGGCTGCTGGGTGCCGATGCACAGTCAGCGTCGCTCTCCGAGTTGCAAATGTGGCACGAAGTACGATCATCGGGATATATCTGATTGTTGCACGAGTCACCCAGACAGGAGGCACATACGCTGGCGGTGCCATTGTAGCAGCTCAAGAACTGATCATCCTCCAGACTGGAGAGACAACCACGCTCTGTGGAACCATCGTCCAAGACGCGACTATAGCACTCCGGCAATCCCTCCAACTGGCAACTGGTGGCACTGGTCACACTGCCCGGACTGACGGCACAATAGCGATCAGTGCGTGAGCTGCAGACCACACAAGTCTGCTTCTCCGGCAGCGCTTCCAGCGCATTGCAATCCTTCTCCTGGCATGTCCACAGGCGCTTGGAGCGCTGCAGCAGGTAAATGTCCTCGTGGCTGTACTCGCTGAGGCAGCCCTGTGCTACCACGGAACGATGCTCGTCGAACTCAATGAAACACTGGTCCCCTTCACGGTAATTGGCACAACTGGCCGCCTGCGCATCCTGGCACTCATCGCCGCGACAGCTCAAGCAACTGTGGCGACTGCTGACCAGATCAGCCGTGTTGCACTTCTCCCCACTGCAGGTGGCACAGTATTCCTTGTTGTCCGCATCGCAGGCCTCGCGATCCTCCGCCTCCATGTCGTCGTAGCAGTTGCGCACCAAGGCGTAGCTGGGATTACTGGTCTCGTTGAAGAGCGGGCGGAATGCGGACATGCAGGCCTTATAGCAGGGACGGGACTTGCTGATCTGGTTGACATCGCGCACGCAGTTCGCATTCTCGCTAGAGTCGCAGACCAGACAGTCTACATAATCCTGCTGGCTGTTGGCGACGTTGCAACCATTGGAGTTGCAGCGTGGACAGTTCTCAGGCTGCCCATCGCAGTAGCTCGAGGCAGTGGTGTCCAGGGCGTTGAAGCAGCCACGTGCAGTGACTGTCTCGCCGCTTTCGTCAAAGACAGTCACGCAGTTGTTGACGCCCACACACTGTTGCAGAGTTCCTCCACCGGAGGCACAGCTGGAGCTGCTGTCACAGGTCAAGCAGCTGATGGGGGGCGTCTGCCACACACCAGGATAGCCATGCACATTGAGGCGCTCCAGGTCGACGGTGTTGCACGAGTCTGTGCCGCTGCAGACGCGGCAGGAGTTGGCATCGCTGGCATCATCGCAGCTCAGGCTGGAGCTGCAACCACGGTAGGTGATGTCATTGCGGAGTGTGGTCACACAGCTGTCCTCGGCATCGTAGACGGGGCAAACGGAGCTGCTGCTGGGCGAGGAGGCGCACGAGGGCGCACTAGCAGAATCGCACTGATGGCACCTGCGACGATCCGAGGGGAACACGCTGAGTCCGTTGCAATTGCTGGACGTGCAGATCTCGCAGTGCGATGCGCTGCCCGTCAAGCAGCCATAGAAGTCCTCGCTCTCCAGGCTGGACAAGCAGCCACGTGTCGTTGTGCCCGCGGCATCGATATGCGTCACACACTGCGTGTAGGGGTAAACCGAGCAGACACCAGTCGAGAGCAGCTGGTTCGGATTGGTGGCACAGCGAGTGTCGTTTAAGGAGCTGCACTGCAGACAGTTGAGATTGCTCGTAATGGGAATGTTGCAGTTCTGTCCCTCGCAGAGGTAGAGACGCTTCTGGGCCACCAACTCGTTGAGCACCTGCGTCTCGAAGTCACTGGCACAACCCATGGCGATCACTTCGTTATCTTCATAGCCCAAGTAGCACTGATCCTTCTCGCGGTAGGCAACACACTTGGCCGTCTCCATATCCTCACAGTCGGACGACGTGCAGACGTAGCACTCCTGCGGGGATGCAATGATGTCGCCACCATTGCTCAGGGCTCCAGTGCTGGCTGTGCAGTTGGCGTGATTTCCAGCAGCGCACAATTCCCGATCCGCTTGCTCCAGATCGTCCAGGCAGCCACGTACAGGCAGCAGAGCCGAGTCCCACGAGGAGCTGCGCGGATACAAACCGGTCATGCACTGACCCTGGCAGAGGCGAGTGCGCGAAGGCGTCTCCCAGGCGCAGTTGGCATCCTCGTCCGCATCGCAGAAGTAGCACTCCACATAGGATGTCAAGCTGGTGGCACTGTTGCAGCCATTCGACTTGCACTGCAGGCACTTACCATTGTTGGCCTCGCAGTAGTCGGCATTCTCCGCCAGCACAGAGTCACTGCATCCGCGTGAGGTCACTTGACCATCGGCATTGAACACTGTGGTGCACAGCTGCTTGTTATTGCCCTCGCAGCTGGCGGGGGTGCTTGTCGCAACGCTGGCGCAGCTGGCAATGTCCGTGCAGACGTGGCAGCTGAGCGGCAGATCCTGCCACTTGCCAGGCTCACCTACATAGGCTGCTGCCAAGTTGATTGAGTTGCAGTTTTCGCCTTCGCACTGGCGACAGTTGCCTGTTTGTGTGGCATCACAGTAGATCTCCGACTGGCAGCCACGACGCGTGCGTCCCTTCTCCCAGCTAGTCACGCAGCCGTCGCCGGCAGCGTAGGTGGGGCAATAGCTGGCGTAGCTCGAGGGCGTCTTTTCGCAGTTATCGTCGCTGCTGGAGTCGCAGCGCAGGCAGCTCTTCCAGTCCGAGGGATACACGTCCTTGTTGCAGCCATTTGTGTCGCAGATTTCGCAGGTGTCGCTGCTGCCACTGGTGCAATCATCGAAAAGCTCATCATCTGTGTCCATAAGGCAGCCACGATACAAAACGCCATCTATCGGTAAGAGAGAACAGCAATGAAAACCAATTTGAACTTGCGTTCTAGCAGGATCGAGTTGCCACCCTGTTAAAATGGTGATTTACACAGCAGCTTTTGTCCGTGAGCTTGCATTCACAATTTTAAATCACGTAAATAAATAAATTAAAACTATTTGCAATATTTTATATTGCAATAATTAATACACACTTACCTTCACTGATGTGTGTGAAGCAATCGGGATAAAGATAATGTTGACATGCAGGTTCCGCTGCCATGGATGTGCCAGAAATACAGTTGGCATCAGTAGTGGAGTTGCACTTTTTGCAGGCGACGCCGACCAGGTTAAGTACATCCTTAGTGTTGCAATTGTCGCCGCTGCACAGATGCAGATCACGTCGATTCGATAGCAGGAAGCTGCTCTCCAGGTCACTGGCACATCCCATACTCTCAATTTTGAGGTCGCCCACATGAATATAGCACTGATCATTGCTGCGGTACGCTGTGCAGATTTGTTGGCTCACATTCTCACAGCTGGCGTCGTCGCAATAGTTGCAGCTCAATCGATTCACGGGCACTGCTTCCTTGTTGCAGGCTGCGCCAGTGCAGGCAACACAATTTTCCAGGTTACCAGCTGCGCATGCCTCACGCTCATCGTACTCCAAATCGGAAAGGCAGCCACGTGCCAGCTCCAGTGGGGAGTCCACCTCGTCGCGGGAACGTGCATAGAGACCGGTGAAGCAACTGCCCTGGCAAGAGATCTGACGACTTATGTCGCCGACGCTGCGCACACATGCCGCCTGATCGGAGCCATCGCAGAAGACACAGTCCACATATGTGTCCAGGCTGACTGCATTGTTGCATCCCGTGGACTTGCAGAACTTGCAGTTGCCAGAATTCTCGTCACAATATTGCATCTGCTCTGCGTCGGCGTACAGTGTGTCGGTGCAGCCGCGGAGCACCACGGAGCCGTTGCTGGCAAAGACTGTGGCACAGTTCTGTTCATCATTGTTGGCGCACTTCTGCAAGGGCGCCCAGACCCGAGCCTTGGCAGGCAGCTCCCACGCAGGTATAACAATTTATTGGCGGCGTTGTCCACTTGCCCGGATAACCGATGTTCCAGAGATTCAGATCGACCACATTGCAGTTGTCTCCACTCTCGCACAGACGACAGTATTGTTTATCCCTGTCGTCGCAGATGAACTCCGACTGGCAGCCACGATAGGTGGCACCATTCACCAGCTTAGCACTGCAGCCATCAGTTGCATTGTAGCGTGGACACGCGCTGACAGCGCTTGGAGCCGACTCGCAATTGGGATCATCCTTGGAGTTGCAACGCTGGCAGCGACGACGATCGGCAGGATAAATCAGCTGGTTGCACATCTCACCCTCGCATATCTCGCAGTTGTCCTCACCCTTCAGGCAGGATCTCAGCTGGGTGCTGGCCAGGTTAGACACGCAGCCGCGTTCCGTGGAGCCATCTGTGCAAGTAGGAGTGGGTTAAAATCATTCGCAATAGGACAAAGTATGCCAATGGAAACTAACCTGAAACCACACGCGTCATGCAACCTGTGTTGGGCAAAGTTTGGCAGGTACTGTACGCGGTGATCTTGCTCGGCTCGACGGCACAGTTCTCATCGTCCAGCGAGGAGCAGACGGCACAGCGAGTCGGATTGGGCATGTTATTGTAGGAATTACAGTTGTTGCCACTGCAGAAATGCAGAAATTCCAGATTGTCGTCGACATAACTCTCGTCCAGATCGGACAGGCAACCCTTGGCAATCACAGAGGCCTCGTCATCGTACAACGAATAACAGCGATCTGTGGGACTGTAGTGCAGGCAGACAGCAAGTTCATCATCTTCGCACTCTTCCAGACCTTGGCAGATATAACAGCTGAGAGAGTCGGCTTCCAGGACATCCACATTGCAAGCATCACCGCTGCATGAGCTACACTGTTCATCTAAGCCTGCGGCGCACAGTTCTTGATCCTCGGGGTCCTTGTCATCCAGACAACCACGCACAACGTCATAGATATTGGTTCCATTCTTGGGCTTCAGTGCCGTCATACACTGACCATTGCACTGGCGCCTGTTGCTCACCTTGGCGGCCTCTGCAGTGCAGTCTCCGTTGGAGCTGCTGTCACAGTAGATGCACTGTGAGTAGCCACTGGTAGTGGTGGCATTGTTGCACCCGTTTGAGTTGCAGTTGTGGCAGTTGTCGCTGTTCGCATCGCAGTAGACACTGAACGAGGACTCCAGCACGTTGCTGCAGCCACGTGCCTGGACTTGGCCGGCTGGATTGAACACCGTAATACAGTACTCACTGCTGTCCGAGCAGGTGATCTCTGTTGGATTGCTGGCAGCGCAGGCGGTGCTGTCGTTGCAACTCTGACAGCGCAACGGCAGCTCTTGACCCCACTGACCTGGTTGACCATCCTGACGACGTCGTAGATTATCTGTGTTGCAATTGCTACCCACACAGTGCTTGCAGCTCTGTGCATCTCCACTGACGCAGCTCAAGGAACTGCCGCAGCCACGTAGTGTGTTGCCCTCCAGATCGATGGTGGTTACACAGGACTGGTCACTGCTGTGCAGCACGCAGAGCGAAGCAGTATTGGGCGAGGACTCACAGTTTTCATCCTCACTGGAGTCACAGATGTGACAGCTCAGGCGATCAGCGGGTTGAAGCTGCAAGCAAGGATGGGTGTTTAATATTATAAGTAAGATAATCCAATATAATCTGTTAGACTATAATATAATATTATGATACTATAATGTAAACAATGATATAACATAAGATGTTATGATACTCGTATAATTAAGATTTTGAAAACTTGAAAGGAAGCCTATTGTATTATACAATATGATAAAAATGTTTGTAGGCATGCAAAGAAATTAAAGAACTGTTAAATAAAATATGCTACAATGTAAAATCATACTTGTATGAAATATTCAAGAATGTTATATACTATTTATAAGACTTAAATTTGAAAAACATGCAGAGAAAAATGTCGTTTTTTTGAAAACTGTTAAAATAAGTTAAGTCAAATTGATAAACCCTAAAATATTTTCCTCTACAACTTGAAATCTAAATTAAAAACGGAATAAGTTCGATAATCGGGCACGCGAATGAGTCAGAGGTTGACTCAACCCCAGAACCGATAACGATCTATCACGACAGTTCTTCAATCAAAAAACTGACAGTCTTAATCAATCAAAAAACTGACAGTCTTAATTAAACTTTGCAACCAGGTTAGTCAGCGAAGTTTCCATAAGACGTATTATAGTACATAATCTATATATGCAGTATTGCTTACATTCACGTTACAGTTGTCTCCGTTGCAGGTGGCACACTTGGTGGCATTGCCACCATTCAGACAGGCCACAAAATCGTCGGAGTCCAAAGAGGTAAGGCAGCCGCGTTCGGTGTGTCCATCGTCGAGGAGCAGTGCGTAGCAGTCCGTGTTCAGTATGTTGGAGCAACTGGTGGCGGAAGTTGTTAGATCTGGTGCAACGGAGCAGTTGGTATCAGTGCGTGAACTGCACAGTTTGCACTCGTGCTCAACGGGCAATGCTGAGATCTCATTACAGTTCTCGCCCGTGCACAGCCAAAGACGTTTCTCCCTCTGCAGCGTTGCCACATCGCTCAGATTGTACTGACTGAGACAGCCAAGCTCGGAGATTTCACCAGCCTCGTCCGACTGGATAAAGCATTGTTCTTGCTGCCCATTGGCAGCAACGGCACTGCAGGTTTTCGATTGTGGATTAGCGCAGTTGGCGGTACCAGAACAGAAGTTGCAGGTGCCATGTGTTCCGATCTCTACCGTGTTGCACTTAGCCGTACTGCAGACAGCACAGTTCTCCAATGTGCCTTCTGCACACGCTTCACGATCATCCAATTCCAAGTCGTCCCAGCAAGTGCGCACCACCTCGAGGGGGGAGCCAACTTCGGTGGTTCGTGCATACAGAGCCGTGATGCAGTGTTTGTTGCACTGACGCGTCTCTGTGACCAGTTCGTAATCTTCGTAACAGTTCTTATCGATGGCCGCATCGCAGGACAAGCATTGGATCAACTGCGAATTGTCCGTCAGGTTGTTGCAGCCATGCGAGCGGCATTCATAGCAATCCTGGCTGCTGCAAAGTGTCTCCAGGTTGTCGCTGCAGCCTCGTTCAATCACAGAACCGTTGCTGGCGAAGATTGCAACGCAGTTCTGTCCTTCGTTACCCTCGCACTTCTGCAACTTGCCTGCACTGGCGGCACACTCCGCGGCATTGGTGCAGTTGTAGCAGTTGATGGGGCCCGTGTGCCAGTTGTGTGTCCAAGCATCTGCAGAAATTATTACGGTTAGTTTATCTCATCGAAGGGGCTACCTAAGTTTGTTGGGAACTTATATTTTTTTATATCTATGATATGTACTTCATATATTTCATATATTTTGTAATCTTTTCACGATGAATTTTAAGTTGCTTAAGTTGAGGCACCTTAAAGAAATTTCCTGAACTAATAAATTAATCAGATAGGATATGGAGAATTTACGATAGCCGATTGCTCCTAGCACAAGGTTATCGAGTTATATAACAAGGCACATTACTAATGCAGTCATTCCTCAATCAACACTATCATAGATATCGCGTATGATTGCCAATCAAATCTGTAAAAAATACACACGTTTTCATACTCTGACTAGGTGCAAGCAGGTGTTTTCACTTCTGAAGATCATAAACTAAAAAAAAATGCATTAAGATTTGTAGAAAAGTTATACCAAAGTGAAGGTATATCGTACTATGTATTACAATGTCATACATTTAACAAACTTATGTAATTGAAATTGCAAAAAGCGAGGCACTGTTGATCTTTGTGCAGTGTGCTCTTTAGTCTAACAACCTTCATCGGCTGTTAAGTTCTAATCATGAGGCCGTTTGTATCGGCAAATTGTTCTTTATGGCTGGCAATACAATCGGTATATTATTTTATAGCATATCGTATACATAATCGAACAACGCGTCGTGCAAAATTGTCATAATTGTTGCCGTTATTACTATGCCAACTTTTAAAGGCTACAAATATATTCTTGTATTTTTATTTTTATTAGTCAAACTAAGTTTATGCTACAATCTTTTTCGAGTAAAGCAAGATAATCTCCAATTTTAATCTCTATGTTTCAGCTGGCCTCCAAAACAAAGTCCAGCACAGTACGAGCGCTAAATCAATCCACTCGATTATAACAATATTTATGGCACTCGTCATTTATTAAATTAATTGCGATACTCTTGATTTCGTAATTCTTTTTCGACACACTTTAGTTTAACACAGAATAAAGAGCTTAAAGAGATTGGCACCAATAACATTTTGATTTCAGTTAAAAAACGTTGAGGATTATATTTTTGACACGTGATTAGACGTTACAACTCATGATTCGTTGTGGAGATAAACAATATCATCGCGTAACGTGAGTCATAAAAGTAATCGCATTGAAAAATCCCCTCTAAGCATGATGGGTTATTCCGGCACGTATAGGACAATTTTCTTTGTTCGATTTTAGGCTTTTTCGATTATCCATTTTAACGATTTTTCGTAGGACACCTTGCATAATACAATATATATCCGATTTCTTCGATTCATATTTGTATTATTTGAAACTATTTGACACTATAAACTTAATTGTGATCTTCATAATCTCTTTTCATTATATAATTTGGAGAGCACTCAACACTTTATCACAGATATTTATATATAGCGTATCCTTGGTCGAACCTACCACTTGGATTATTGGCATATAATACCAGCAGTAGCAGAGCTACTCCTGATGTGGTCAGTCTCATTTTCAAGGGTTTTTACCCGACGCGTATTGCCAACGAAATTGGAATCGTGCAACTAATTTTGTGGCCGGTATCTCGGCGACTTTTATAGATTCGTCGATCGGCAGTCGAATAAAGCCGTATCGCCAGCTAGCTGAACGCAGTTATTGCCTTATATTAACAACCACGATTATATGATACTGTTGGCGAATGTCCGATAAAGCGAATATGTTCTAGCCGTTATTTATAACACCGCCGTCGCACCTGCCGAATACATACGCAGGTAGAATGGGAATTAACATATAAAAAAAAATGAAAATAGCAACAACTATTTGAAGAGATAAGCCAAAGGCATCGTATAATCACTAAAATTTTAGCACAATACGCTTTGAAACTCGTGTACTTCGATTTTCGTAATTTTTTTACGCTGCGATAAGGCGCACGATAACCCGACAATATATCGATTGCAAGTCCCAACTATATAACTAGGTTTATAAGCAGTTTCTTTATGGCTATTATGCAGTCGGTACACGAGCGTTTGGATCGAACTGAATTGCTGAACTGATTTTATACTCCGGAAATGGAACGCAGTTGATTGTTTCGAAATGTCGCTGCACTTAAGTATTATCATTAGTTATAAAACAGATCGATAGCAGTCATGAGAGCTGCTCAAAATGGGGATAAGTCGTACTATCAAGCTATCCCTCAACATGATCTTGGAATCACAGTGGGAGAACAGAGATTTTCTGTTACCAGGCACACGCTTTTACTTGGGATTTCCACATGATTTCGCAATTCTAAGTAATCTCTCCTAATCGAGTTAAGATTATTGTTCTACGTAAGCGTTTTAGTGTGCAGGCCAAGTAGACGAGTGAAGCAATTTAGATTTAAAAGAAAGAAACTAAGGTTGACTTTTAATTTACAAATTTCAATTAATCACAAGTCATGTATTATAAAGGTTTGTACATGTTATTCATGACGCTTTAATTTGATTAAAATTATTCCACAACCATGTCTGTCATCGTCTAATCCCGTTCTCTATAGCGAACCCCTTAGGTATACTACAAATATTTTCACTGATTCCATGGGCTTTATCGTTATTTATGAACATGACCAATTGTTTAACGATTATTAGATTAGCATTAGTTTTATGATCGTGAAGGAAGGTCGTGAGAACTCAGTTCTTTGGTACTTCGTACATATGTAGCGTTTTTTCCCCCAAGTTATTTATTGGCGCCATATAAAAGCATAAGCAACTGTGAAAGAACCAGTAAAACTGGAAGACTTTTCACATAAAGACTTTCGGCGCCGTTAGGCTTGGGTGTAGTAGTTGGTTCTTCGGTAGGAGGCTCAGTGGTTGTGGTACTAGAGCTTGTACTGGAACTAGTACTGGAACTAGTACTGGAACTAGTACTGGAACTGGTACTGGAGCTAGTGCTGGAACTAGTACTGGAACTAGTACTGGAACTTGTACTGGAACTGGTACTAGAACTAGTGCTAGAACTAGTTGTGGCTGGAGGTTCTGTCGTCACAACGGCCTCGTTAATCAACTGATCATTGCAGTATCCAAATTCTGTAGGATCACAGAGCTGACAATTCAAATCCGCCAGGCAAGAGCGTTGCTCTGTCAAGGTCAGAGAGCAACCCCGCTCCACCCGCTCCCCTTCGACGCGAGCATAGCAAAAGTTGCGTCCACTGCGAGCGATTCCACATGTCTGAGGAGTCAGTTCTTGCGGTGCACTGCGACAACGTACGTCCTGCAAAAGGAAGAGAGAAGATATGAATCGATTCTGTTGGGTACTTTATAAAGTGCTCCGCACATACCTCTGTATCCTGGCACTGCAGACAGGACAGTTCTCTGGAAGTCGCATTGTTGCACTTCTCGGTCACACAAACCTCACATTGCGTCCGGATACTGTGTGCGCCCCCGCAGTATTCTCGCCAAGTGTACTCCAGTGATTCGAAACAACCTTGAGCCTGCACCATGCCTGACTGAAAGATACTAACACATGTGTCTACCTCGCCAGCACAATGCTCGGTGGCCTGGTAACTAGTTCTCTGGCAATTTATGCCGCGACAATAGAAACACGACTCCGAGGCCAGGACCAAGCCGGCACACAGTAAAGGCCACAGCAAGCAGAGAATTGCACACTTCCTGGTCAACATTGCAGCTGATTCATTTGGCATTTGGACACACTTGGCTGTGTACTCCGCTTTATATAAACTTGGCTACACTCGAGGGCGCCGTTGATAAAGGCCAAGTGCATGAACAAGATGTTGGTCCCGATTAGGCAATCCGCGAAAGGCCCCTTAACGAGTGCTTCACTGACTATACCAAGCAATGTCAAACTCCCTGATAACTTAACAGCCCCATTAGGGACGTCGTGATTTGTCTTGTTTATTTGTTCTACTCTTCAGTTTACCCTTTTACGAATGCATTCGGTGCACTCGAATATTCGTTTGAATGGCCGCACTACCACCTCTTCCTTAGTCATGAGTAAACAATCATGTTTTCATGTTATGGAATTTTTCCCGAGGTAAAAATTCCCAAGTAGCCTTTCTATGTATTCCCTTGAAGAGCACATGATAATAAAACGATTAGGTTCTAATTACGTAAATAGTTATCTGTTAACAACATAGGGATTTATCATAGATAAGGTTTGTTTCCCATCTGGTAAACAGTTTTATCAATAGGTGTTGTATTTAAGTATTCACATTATTAACATTCTAGTTGTATGACATACAACCACAATTATAACTTTATTCGAATGTAAATAACTCCTTCAGTTTTAATACTAGCTGGAAATTTTACAGGGTAAGCTACTTCAGCAGTTTCAACTGTTTACATTGGTAAATTGTATGATTTATCTCTTATAAGCACTAAATTATTTAAATGACACCAGACGGATTGGGTGTCTATTGAAGATAACCCTACTTGGGATAAATAGTACCAAGCAATAGCTAGGATTGACAGTCAGCTTTAATATAATAATATAATATATCAATAATCAATAATCAAAGCTGATTAAAAATCTGTTATTTCCAAATAATTTTGTAGTATTTTTAGAATAAATATTCTAAGTTTATTTCTTGAAAAATTCACATAGGTTAGCTAATCTGGTTCGTATTACAAAACTATCACAAAAAAGCGAATGAAACGATTGCTGGAAGCCGTTACAATATTGACGTTGTTGCAAGCTCGAATATCTCCAGGTGAACACAGCAGGCAGTTGGCGTCGTTCAGACAGCTCTGCTGATCCACAAGAGTTGTGGAGCAACCACGTTGGACAGACGAGCCTGAGCTGGAACTCTTCACAAAGCAATATGAGTTAGAAGCCGTGGGAGCTGAGCAAACAGTCGGTTCCAATTGGGATGCATTCTCAGCGCAGTTGCTGTCCTGAAATGTCACAAGATATATAAGATAAGATAAGATTATTATTATTATTAACATTAATTGACTTACACTGCTTGAATCACACTGCACGCAAGCATAATCACGGGATCCCACGTTGTTGCATCGATCCGAGTTGCACTTGTAGCAAGAACCTCCCGCGCGGGACTCGCAACGCACTCGCAATGCGACGGGTATCTCCAGGGAGCAACCCTTATAGAGCACCTTGGCTGTTTGATATATAATATAATAATATAATCCATAACTGGTTATCAGAAATGCTACCCACAATGATCATAGATGGTCACACAGTAGTCCAGCGAGTCCAGGCAAGACCTCGTCTCGTTCAGCGTGGTGCGCTGACAGTTAATGCCATAGCAGCTGTTGCAAGTTATCACTGTATTGGCCTCAGAGTATCCCACCGTGCAAGCAATCAATGCCAAAATACCAAGAGCTGCTTTAACCATCATATTGGAGCGTCTACTGTGGCCGCTGGGCGTCAAGGGTTCGACTTTTATACGCCCGCTGTACTGTGAAGTGCACTCGATGCCAAAACTGGAAAACACTTGAGAAATGAAAAAGTTCCCATTTAAGCTTGTGAATACTTCCAAAACTGATAGCCAAGATAGAGACAGATAAAATAGTTGTTATATCAACAGCGAATTTTGAGAATGAGGTCTTCATACGAAATAAAACCGTTGATCGATAAGCATAACAGCAGAAAGAAACTTGTTCTAGTGTATTTGTGTGTTAGTATATCTAGTATTTTATAGTATATTATAGCACCCATAATATAATATATTATGGTAATTGCATTATCTATTGCAATATTATTGTATAACTTGGGTTAATTACTGGCTTAATTAAAATATTTGAATTGTATACATTAATGTTGTCACTATCTAAATACTTAAGGTTGCCATATCAATTCGAAAACAGCTGTTTTAATCTTTTTATGTAAATATGTTCCAAGCAGCATGCAGCTGTTAGATCTATCGATCCGCATTTTAAGTGTAGCTCAGTTTATTGAAAGCTGTGTACTTACATCTGCACCAAGTTACGGTAAATGTCAGTTTATATTTACAAAGGTTCATTACCTTCTATTATATATTTACTAAAATGCTAGGAACAGTTTTTATACCATTATAAAAATCTCTGTTATCAACTGTATATAAATTATTCAAGAGGTCAATTATAATAATCCAATTGCCGCAAGAGATCAATTATAATAATCCATATTGAACCCAAGTAAGTCCTAACGATTCCGTTTGTTTGACAACCATTTATTTATTTACTGATTTTTATTGTCGGGCTCATATTTTATCTTGTCTGACATCGCGCATTAGTCAAATGATAAAAAAAAAGCTGTTTAATATTAGGGTTGGCCGCCTTGTTATCTGCTGCAGTCGATAAGCAGCAATCTACCCAATTTGTCAGTGAATGATTTATTTGTGTTTTGGTAGCTTTTATTTCAGATTAATCAATAACAAATGAAAAAAAACTACTGTGACACTCTCAGGGCAATCAGACTCAGCACTGTCAACAGAAATCCGTAGAACTGTTGTCCCTGTGCAGCGCCAGATCTGTAGTTCAGGTCGTAGGTGTTGCAAGCCCCAGAGTCGTTTGTGTCCAGCAGGCAAAGACTACACTCGGCATCCTTGAGGCAATTCTGCTGCTCGCTGACACTCAAGGCGCAACCACGCTGTAGATTATTTCCATTGACCTTGACATAGCAGTAGGCGTTGCTCGATGTAGGTGCGCCACATTGTGCGGCACTCAGGCTAGTTGCAGCCGAGTTGCACTGGGAATTCTGTGGAAAGAAGGCAATCAGTAAAACGCACATAATCCACAAGTCCTCGTACTCACCTCGGAGCCACTGCACTGAATGCATTGAAAGTCACTGCGCCCCTGATCGTTGCACAGTTCCCCACTGCACTTGAGGCACTGCTTATCCTTTGAGTTGCACTTGGTCCGCCCCGCATGGGAAAGCTCCAGCAGGCAGCCCCGTTCAGTTACTCTGACTGGTAAGAAAATATATAGATTATAGATTATTCTATATAATCTTGAGTGCTTCAAACTCTACTTACAGTCCTCGAACACGGACACGCAAACATCGAGCAGATCGTTGCATGCCACCGTTGCATTCTGCCGCGTGGTTCGCTGACAGTTGATGCCAGAGCAGCTGTAGCATCTACGCGGACTAGAAGCATTCACAGAGGCATCTCTAAACTCGGCCGCGACCAGCGTAAGGCCCAGCAGCAGGATAATTCCGGTCTTATAGAACATATTTTAATTTTATTTGCTCAACTTGTCTATTTGGCTGGTGAAAGAGAACTGAGACTTGTCGTCTTTCGACTAAAGTCAACCACGCGGTACTCGAGAGTTTTCCTGCCACTATTTTCCATTAGTACGTTCGGAATCCCTGATAACAATACTACTATACACTCTACTCTACTATGACTGATCACAGTCAAGGGCCTCTTAAAGCTATCAAGGTGAGTGATGAAGAGAGTCCAGCTGTTAGTGCTTGACAAAGGTTAAGAACCATATAAAATAGCTTGTTTACTGTGTCTTGTGAATGAGTATGTATGTGTTTATATAGGTACAAACCTATATATACATATATTATCCACATTTCTATTTATTTACCAGATAGACAAAGTATAACATTATCGACTTATTACGTGATCAAAGAGTATCTGCGTAGTCAAGCTTGCTGAACTTGAGACTTCGTTAGTTTGCCTGATAACTTATTTGCACCTATGGGGACAATGTTCTGTATACTTGTCTCTCCAAGTGCCCAATTTCATAAATATCATTCTTGAGGCTTATCTACCGAGACATACGAGTATATATTAAAATCGCTGTGATTATCACTTTCGTATGACTCACCTACATACTGGGTGATTTACAGAGGCTCTGTTGTCTTTCATTTTCCCATAGAGGTTATTTTTTATTGTCATTCCTCGACTTCCGCGAATAACTATATCTTTATTTTATAAACCTTTATACAACCTTCGATTATTGTTTATAGATCTATATCGAAAACTGTTTTCAATTGAATCATTGCGAATTGGCCATAGTCGGCCAATAGATTTTATGGGGCCAATGCATTGGCCCATCAACTGGCTATCGGAATTTATCAGCAGGTTATCGGCCCCATATTTATGACATTCGAAAATACATTGTCAGCTGAAAAACTACTATCATAATTTATGGTGAGCACGTGGCCCAGAAAGCCACAGCCCGCTCAGTTGCCAACATATCTCGGAGTGAAGTGTCATGCTTGGTACGAGCTAGAGACACACGATGATATAGGATCGTGACCGAAGTACGCCCTGCAGCAATTAATCCTAATTCCAGAGAGTGTTATTTCCAGGCACCTGAATAGCTTATCTATGTAGTTATTATCTAAGTAAGTAAGTTGGCGATAGTAGCCACTGGTATTGATTGGTCTCTGTACAGGTATTTTTTAGAATAAATCTTTAGTTTTCTGTAGTTGCAGTCAAGCTTCTGGTGTTCCATTTATCTCTGCCATACTTTTCACTTCTAGGTATCACATCTAGTTCTATTATTATTCCATCGTAACGTCCCTTCTTGTTAGCTTTGTCAGCGCATTTCCAAACTTTTTGCAAACTTTAATGCGAAGGTCAGAGACGAACACGAAAGTTCAGTTCTTTCAAATTAAAGCACAAACTGTACTTATTTGCATACATTTACAGCAGATTTTCTTTACAATCCGGACGGACAGACGGAAAGACAGAAAAGTATGCAGAGATTACGTTACACAACAATCGCAAAAGAGAAAAGCTGCGCGAGAGAAATGAAAATAATACAACCATAACAAAGAAATATGCAAAACAGATGAATTGGGGATAAAGGCGCACACAGAAGCACACGCGAAGAGAAGAGAGAGAGAGAGAGAGAATGGGGAAAAAGGCGACAAAAAGTAAAATGAAAAAATGGAAAACAAAAAACTGAAATCGTTATAAAAATTGTAACTTTATTTTACCGCCGGGACAACTTTGGGTTGTGCCTGGCAAATGGAGGGCGGTAAATGTTAAAGACAAAAGACATAATGAAAATGAAAGTTGCAAGAGGGGGTTGTAGCGACAACAGTGACAACAACAACAACAACAACAAACACAACAGCAGGCACTACAGTTAGAGGAAAAACTCCACTTATAAACGCATCAAAACAAACCGGAACTGGACATTGCGAATGCGGAAGAAAAACATCTTGCAGGAACCTGCAAGTTGTAAGCCATCTAAAAAGTTGTAAGGGTGCAGCTGACTCGAGCAGGGCTATTAAATATGTTTTTATGGAAACTTCAAGATGAAGCAGAATACTTTGAGACTCACGTAAAATACGTTAGAATTTATGAGATACATTGAAAAATGTAAGAAGTTTTCTCCAGATGAGCTTCAGCTTTCTAGCAGTGAAGTACTACTATAACTATACTAGACCTATACTTTGAACTATATATTCTGTACCATAATATATTAAAACCAGTAAGAAAGCAACAGTCGCGCAGCACGCGACAGTGGGATACCCTTCGACCTATGTACATATGTATGTTCCTATGTATGTACTCATATATGTACATATGCACATGCTTTGAAATTAATCCCGACAGATGGCGCTCGTGCTACGCGCTCGCCCGCCTCCCTTGTTAGCTGACAGAAGCACTTGGTTTTATGCTCAACTTTCTTAAATAACTTTTGTGATTATTGTCCGATCGGATTGTAATTTGGAAACTACGTAGATATTTCATTCAGCTTAGTATATGTTAAAGTCAGAAAGTTGTATCTTTTATACAGCGCTTACAAATTGAGTTCAAAAATGTATTTATTGATTTGTGGGGGAGGTGGGCGTGGCACCTAACATTTGTAATAAACTTGATCTGCGCCGAGTACATAGGAACCTTCATTCCAAATTTGGTATCTCTAGCGTTTATAATAGCTGAGATCTGTGTGTTCATCTGGTCAGACGGACATCCGGACAGACAGACAGACATAGCTCAATCGACTCGGCTAGTGATCCTGAGCAAGAATATATACTTTGCGGGGTCTGCCACGCCTCCTTCTGCCTGTTACATACATTTGCATTTTGCACAAGTTAGTATCCCTTTTTGACCATTTTCAATGGTCGAAGGGTATAAAAATATAGCAACGCTCCTTGAATATAAGATTCTGCATAATAGATTTTTTTTTCTCGTTTTTTTTGTCTAATTCATTTAGGAATATGAGAGAACAAACTACGGATTTATACGTGCGACAAAGAATTTTCGAATTATTTGCTCGATATTTGTGCGTAAATTCCTCTCAAATCCATATGCCGAATATTTGTTTGAAAATATGATTGAATTTGCAACAGTTGCTGGTGTATTTTTCGATGTTTTCCCCACACTCAATGCTGTTTTATTTGTGGAGAATTCTTTGGCATGTCAGCACATGTCACTCGTCTGTCACTTGCGAAATCTGCAATCGAATTTGCATCCTTCATATAGTTGTGGAATAGTGTATCTGCAGCTCTGTTTGTATACGTATCTGTATCTGTGTCTGCGACAATCAATTTGCAAGTATTTATATTATTTATGCAGCGCAAATATTGTTGGCAATCAAAGCAATACAAATGATATGCCACATGTCATTTGTTATGCATTGAGTGCGTTTGTATCTGATGGATACATTGGCTGTGCCTGTCGCACTGCCTTGGTAACTATATGGGAATGTATCTGCGTTCTCGATTAGTTTTTCGCTGCAAATAATTTACTATGTTTTGCTAGTTTTCTGTGGGGGAAGGGAGACGTGAGGGGCCACTTGGGGCCACTTATCGAAAATGCTGTTTTGCTCTCGCAATTGACTTGAATCATTTTGACAATATGCGTGCATGATGTGGAGCCTGCCTGATTGATTGCTTGATTGATGGAATGTGCGTGGGCTGCACGCAAGTGCTTCGCTTTCGCATTTCGCATTGCGTATACGCCGCGTCTGCTTTCATTTCCTTTGCCGCGTTGCGTTGCGGCTTGCGGTGGCACACGAAACACTGTGGCTATTTCTATATCTGCCACCTGTATCTATCCCTCTCTCTCTTTCCCTGTCTACCTACCTCTCTCTACTGAACTTAGCTCGCGCTTGTAATTGCGTTTATTGTGCGTTTGAGATTTGAAATGCGTTGAGTGTGTGTGTATGTGTGGGAGGGTGTGTACGTGTGTGTGTGTGCGGCCGTGTTGATTGAAAATGGCTTAAGTAATCGTCAGTTGATTGGTTGATTTGATTGTTGCTGTTGTGTCGAGCCGCTTCAACTGGCGAGTGTAGTTTGCGTTGTGTCTGTGTTGATTGTGGCGCGGATTAGTTTTGCAGCTGCGCCCCGAGGCCGCTTGTGGCGCACACGAACGCTGCCGCTTACAACGCTGTAAATCCAGTTATGGCATTCCGTTCGTGTGGGCGAGATAATGCGAATTGGGCAAACTGTGGCGCGCTTCTGTCACTCCTCTGCCCCCCGACAGCGTATTCAATTTAAGGTCAAAGTGTGCGCCTTGAGCTCACAATATGCGGGCTTAACAAGGGATTAGCGCGGAGTTAGATTTCAATTTATTCATCTCAAACGAATTCAAAAGAATTATTAAGCTTACAAGCTAATAAATCTGGCTTTAATCTGGCTTAAATTCGTTTTCAAATCGATCTATCAAATTGTTTGCTTGAATTTACTTTGCACATTGATGAGCTTGGTACCAACCCACTCTCATCAGTCATAATGCGTAGATTGTCATCGTTTATAGCTAGGAATTAAGGCTAAAAACTAAACTAAGGCTAAAACTGAAGTTAGTGTGGTGGGAAATGTGGCGAAATTCGAGATTAAGAATTAACTTTAATGAAACAAATTGTTATTCTTCAACCTCAAAGCGCAGTTCAATGTAGAAGGAGACGGCTTTAATCCCATTAACTATATATATTCTCTGATCAGTATAGTCGGCAAAGTTGATCTGGTATTTTGTATCCATTGTACTGAAAACAAATCTTTAATTGTCAATTCTATATTGATATTTTGTCATCTTGAAAAAGGTGTAACAAAATTTTTGATATATTATGTTTATGACTCTTATAATTATTTATTTGATATATATCTCTAGCTACAGATATAGTATATAGATATAGTTGGCAGGATAACGAAGGCTCCAAGAGTTTCTTTCTGTGCCAAAGATAACCTTTCTTTGTTGTTCCTTCTCTTTCAGTTTCCCTTCTAGTTTTCTCTCCCTTAGATTACTAACTCACACATACTGTAATCATAATTCTAATTTATCGCACCCCTTATATAGCCGGCGATTTAATAAGGAATTGAAAAATTAGCCCCCTTTGCGTGTTCTTGCTTTGCTCAGTCATTCGTGCGGTACTCGCTCACAATTCTTGAGTGTTTCTTCTTCTGCATTTCTATGTCAGCTCTCGGTCTTCTTTGCGTCTGCCGCTGAACCCTGACCCAGTTGCATTGGCTGGAGCTGGAAGGGGTTGGCCAAAAGGGAAGGCAGCTCTTTGGGCACCACCTGACGGCGCTGTGTGGTTACAAACATTTTTGCGGATGGACGCAGCCAGGAGCACCACTTTGTTTCGAGCGGCTTATAGGGTGAGCAGTGGTGACCAGGGAGGTGGAGAGGAGTAGGGGGGAGGGAAAAGTGGAAAACGAGTTGAGTTTTGTGTGAGGCAGAACGTAAATAAAAGCCAAGCAAGCAAACGGCAACGAAAGAAACGTAAAGTGCCGCAAAATGGCGCAAAAGAAAATCCACTTTTGCAGTAAAAGTTCTCTCAGTGGCAACGTCGTGGTTGTTCCTTTCGTTGTTGTTGTTACTCTGTGTGTGTGTCTGTTTTTGTTGTAGTTGCCAACTACCTTTACCGAAATGCAGCCATTAGCTGACCTGAAAAAGGCTTGGCAGCAGCTTCAGTGCTGAAGTGGCGCGCTCTCTTTCAGTGGCTTCATATGCACTTCAATATTTAACATAAACAAATATAAACAAACTACATCAAGTGTATAACCATTTGTGCGTGCGTGAGTGTGTGTGCGTGGTGTGTGTGTGTGTGTCAAGTGTGTAAATATGTTTGTGCTTACATTACTTTTACAGCCAAGATGACAGCGCGCAGAAGGCAGCTGTCGGCTTCGCTTGTCGCTTGAATGTGTGAGCAGCAAAAAGAGAGTTGGAGGGAGAAGAGAGAGAAGAACAGAAGAGGAGAAAGGGGACGTGCCAGAAGGCAAGTCTGTGAAAGGGCACTACTACAACAACTTAAATCTACTGTTGCTTATTTAAGATTTGAAGTTGAGCATTTACAGAGTATATAAATATAAATATACACAGATTATAGAAAGGAACTGACATGCAAGAAGGCATTATAATTTACTTAGGAAGGGAATTCTTTGGATTTTAGAAAGACACACAAGAATACAAAATGTGTGATCGATTATTTTGTAAAGAAACTTACCAAACAGCTAAATAGAATGAAATATTTTGCATTTATCAAGAAAGTTAAATTAAACTTCAACTCAAGAAAGTGCGAATATAAAAGATACAAACATACACATAAATATTTAACATTATTTATTTATTGATAATCAATAAAAATTGATAATAACTAATACTCGTAAAGTGTCAGAGCTTATTACAAATTTGAATAGTATTTTAGCTAGAGAAGCCGAAATAATCCAGAGAAAATTATTGATTACTAACAGGAAAACCCGCTAATATTTCAGCTCAAGAGACACATGAAACTCTCTCTATAATTTGTCATCATCTAGAGCTTGCGAATCTGGTTATCAGAGATAAATGCACTCAGGATATTTGGTTAATATTTCATCTGTAGCCGTAGCTGAGAATTGCTTCAACTGGAACAGTGATTAAATCCGCGAATTGCTTGAGATCATCATTTACCGCATTCCCACATGGATTTCTAGTCTCGCTGGCTGACAAGTTAGCTTCGGTTAATGGACAACCTGTCTGGTTCTGATAACCGGATCAAGGCTTGGTGGCCCCCACCAAGAGAAACCCTTGGGTGGCCAGTTTTGAGCCGTTGCAATCAAAATTGCCATGATTAATGTCAACACAATTGACATAAAGCATTGCGTCCCAGTGTGGAAAGTCCAAGTGGAAAAGACAGAGAGACAGAGAGAAAGAGACAGAGAGACAGGCGGAAAAACTTGAAGATGCAATTATTGATGGATTATTTACTGTCAGCACTGTCCGTTATGACAATGAGAAATGGCCACAGGGCGACTTGGATTGCCTGGGCGACAGTGTCTGGCAGAGGACTAGACAAGCAGCAACAGATAGAGAGAGAGAGAGGAGAGAGAGAGAGAGAGAGAGAGAAGGCGGAGCTGCTTCCGTCTAGCTGGTCTTGATTCCCCCACGGCGTCATTTTCTGAGGCATTCAGCTGACTTTGCAATTTACGGCCTCAATTATATTGTGTATCGCGGATGCCACACGGTGTGGCAGGCCTCATTAGTATTCAATATTCAATAATATTCAACTTGCATTGATGCATTAATTGCACGTAATCACCCGCCGTATAAATAACCCGCAATGATCGAACACACACACACACACACACACCAAGGCACGCCCTGCCGCCCTGGGCTGGTCCAGGAAGTGTGCAGTCGTTGCCACGCCTCATTTGCATAGACAACGCATATTTGTGTAATTATGCGTGGAAAGGGCAAGGGCAGCGGGGCAGAGGAGGTGCACAGTGGGATGGGGATGGGGTCTGGGTATGGGTGGCGTGGGATAGCATAGCTTCTTGTCATGCCGTGAGACTTTTGCCGCCACTCGCAGGCATTTGCCGTTAATTATGTTGACAGCGTTGACAAGTCACCGAGAGCGGGATGGCGGGGGACGCACCAACAATGTCAATCGTCGTTGTCAATCGATAAACGTTTAATCGCGCTGCCTCCGCTTATGATAATGCCCAGACAACGACGACTCCGGCACTATGATTATGTGCCCCTCTAATGGACAATTTGTGTTTGGGGTAGCCGACTTTCTGATTGCCCGCCAAACAACAATTAAATATGCAAAACATAGAGTGAGAACTTGTCGAGTGATGGCAGGTGCAGGGGGAACGGGAAATCAAGTAATTTCCAAATAACGGTTAAATGAAACGCTGATAAGGCTTATCAAAAATGATGACTAAATATGCCAAGCGCTGATAAGGCTAAAAATAAATGTAAATTAACACTGTGCAACAAAGCAAAAAGAAAATAAAGCAATTATGCTGATAATGCTATAAATAAATTGCAATAATTTACTTGAATTAAAAAAAAATAAAAGAATTGACAAAAAAATTGACATGTGCGTCGGCCGGGAATCGAACCCGGATCAACTGCTTGGAAGGCAACTATGCTGACCATTACACCACCGACGCCCCATGGTACAAGCCTGCAATTTACTCAACTCGAACTCAGCTGAGAGAGAGAGATAGTTGAGTAAAGGTAAATTAGTTGAGAGATCAGCCTAATTGATTTGTAATTCCCAATTATTTTTATTAAATGCCTGTTCACTCAGTCACACACACACAAGCGCTTATGCTGAAAGTGCTGAAAGTGTTTACACAAGATAAGTAATTATTATTTTTGCCAGCCTTGTTGCACATTTTGCTGTTATTTATCACTAACCAGAGGCGAAATAAAATGCAATTTTTGTTGATTGCTTATTTGCTCTGAGAGCAATTTGTTTAATTCGTTTGCCCACCTTATGCTAGCTAGTGTGGGAGTCAAAGGTCAACTGCGTGTCGTGTGAGAGTCATCGTTGTTGCTGTTGTTGTTGTTGTCGTCAGTTGCAGCTGCCTATTGCTCAAGCCAAATGCCAAGCTGCATTAGCGGAGTCTTTATTAAAAGCCAAGTCCCTCTGCCTCTGTGTTTGTGTGTGTGCTGTGTGTGTGTATTTGTGTGTGTGTGTGTCTGGCATTTGCCAGACTTTTTGACAAACTTATTAAAAAAAGTTTGCCAACTGGAAAATTTCATCATTAACAGCCCCATGCGGCATTCTGACGGGCTCTCGTCATTGCCAGACATTCATCCTACACCTCCCCCACCCTCTAGGGAAGTTTTGTAGTTTATTTATATTCTTTTAATTATGCCAGAAAACTATGTGTGTGGGCGTGGCAGCTCTGAAGGCAAAGGGAAAATAGTTGAAGCTATTTTCGCGAGCATAAAAATGCTTTTTGTTTTACTTGTTCACTTTTGAATTGTTTGTATTAAAAATTGTAATTAAAAAAAATTTTCAAAATTATTATCTTCACAAGCACGCTGACACAATTTAAGAGCTGGTAAATTTACACTGTCCAGCAGAAAGCAAAATAAATTATTTGACATTGCAATACTCTGTAAGCATAAGAAAAGGGTATTCTGCACTACAAAAACTGTTATCAATTTTCTTTTCTTATTTTTTATACACATGTTAGTTCTAGTTCACACTGTGCTCAAATTATGCATTCCTCCTTTTACAGGGTATTTGCTAGTCAGGCATTGTGTCTTTGCTATTTGCATATTTATTCAAATGCGAGAAAAGTTAACTTTTGAAATGTTATTTTAGTGGGTTGCTTGCGGCGCTGTGTGGTCAGCAAATTGGGAAAATTTTACACTCGACAAGCTTCATATGCAGCTCCTCCTTCACTCTCCCTTTTCCCCTTTCCCCTCTGCACAGTGGTGTGCGGAAATGAAGCGCGTGAAGTTAACTGTCCTGGCGACAATGTCCTTTCGCAGATCATCATAATTGCCTTACGGTGCTTAGGCTAATGGAATTAGAAGGCGCTGCATGGCCAATTCTCGGCATGCTGCAGACCACAAAAAGAGTGCAACGTAGTGCGGCATGGCACAGTGTCTGCTGCAGCTTCTCGTGCCACTTAATTAATTGGCGAGGCGAGCGAAAAAAAAAGAGATATCGCCAACTATGCAGCAGGCTTGTTAAGTTACGAAGTGCAAGAGGAGCAGGGAGGGGGGAGCAGGATGAAGAGGGTGCACAGTGTCACCAAAGGTTGATTGGGATCAAGGTGGGAACAAAGTTGTCTCTTGTTTGTTGTTGTTGTTGTTGTTACTCGTGCCAACTAGCCATGAATTGTCCACTTTATGGCTGTGTGCCTTCGGGCTGTGATACTCCTTGTTGCCCCAATGGGTGAGTCGCCGCCCGCAGACCGAAGATGTTCCCCAAGCTGCAGTTGTTGCTGTTGTTGTTGCTGTTGTTGTTGTTTTTGTTTGTGGCGCAATGCGATAAACGTGTACATTGTTGAAAGATTGCCCCAAGTCGAACAACGCGGCGGCTAATCAGGAAAAAGTCGCGTGGCGGCCCAAGCTGTAGGCAACAAGATGCAACACGAGTCGATCGTAGTGAACATCATTTTCAGTAAAACTTGACTGGCTAACAGTTAAGGCATTATATAATGCCACTAACCTGTTAAGTTTGTTAAACTTTCCTTAACTTGCTCATGGTACGGTATTTTTAAGTGAATTGTTTTAATATAAGAAATTCATGAGTTTTCATTTTGATTTGTTTAATTTGAAGACATTATTTATTTTGTATGCATATTTTCTAAACTAATGGATATATAAACTACGGTTTCTATGGATTGTTTTACACTTTATTTTATGTTTTCTATGTTATGTTATGGACTTTCAACAGTCATAAGAAAAATACTTTCTAGGTTTATTACTTAGTTTACAATCTCATTTTTCTTTTGGTATCAACTCTTTAAAGATCTGAATTAATTAAAATGCCTCCCTTGTTAACTAACACATGTACTTAGTGATATGCTCATAATCTTAAATTAAATTAAATTATTTATTTTAAATATTTTTGATCTTGTTACAGGTACCTTCATGACAAATGTTGTATCTCTAGGTTTAATAATAGGTGAGATCTGTATGTTCATACTGGATAGACACACACACACATGGCACAGTCAACTAGCTAGTGATCCTGAGTATGAATCTATATACTTTTTGTGGCCTGCCACGCCTTCTTTCGTCTGTTATATACATTTACACAAACATTTTCAATGGTCGAAGGGTATAATAATTATCATTAAACTGTTTCCCATATCAAGTATATCCATTAACATAACAGAGTTCTACCTCGTGTTGTTAAGACCCTTTGGTTAATATCTCTCTCTATAATATCTTTTCTTATAATATCTTTCCTTATGATATCTTTCTTTTTAATACCTTTCTCGGTCTTTAATCTGGTAAATGTTGTGGTAAGGCGCTGCATGTGATCATCAAACTTGGAAATAAACATGGCAGCTAACGGCACCATTAACTAACGGTTAATGCTCTGGCATTACATATTACAACAAAATGCAATTAACGTTCGACACATGACACCTCCCCTCTCCACTCACCGCTTCTCGTACCCCCCTTGGAAATCACGGCAATTAAACGGCGCTGCGAGGTTTCTCGCCTAAGCGAAAGAACCGAAAAAGGCTGCGCATGACAACGGAAATTAAATTGCATGAAATTGGAAAATTATTAACACGCACACACACACACACTCTGTCTCCCTCTCTCTCTCGCACACACACATCTATTTGCATGGTGCTGATGTTGGCCATGCAATTTGGTTAGCCATTTAAGCCAAATTAAGGCCCCGTTGCAGACGCTTGGCCTGAGCACCTCTAGCTGCCTTGACTCTCTCTCCTCTCCCCCTACTCCCCTCCCTCTCACCCCTTGCCCTGTTCGTGCGTGTCGCGCTGGTCACATGCAATCAAGGCTGCAATTTTCTTAACCAGTTTCCTTTGTGCCTATTAGCCAGTTGACAGTTCGTGTGCGTAACGCGGCCTGCACAGCATCTATGTAGAAGACGGAGACAACGCAGACGACGGCTCCATCCGCAGCAATTTTTCTAATGATGACACGACTGGAAGAGCAGGCAAGACAAGACTGGAAGCGACATCTTCGCCAAGTTTGGCCAGGCTGCGGCTTCGGCATGCATCGGCAATCAGTTGGCAGTTTGTTTGGCTTAATCGTCTGCGTAATTGATATGCGTACGTGGACAGTGCAAGGGGGGAGGGAGAAGGAGGAGGAGGCAGAAGGGGGGCCACCTTGCTGTGGCTTTTCCTTTTTTAATTAAAGTGCACAGCTCGTTGAATTTTAGCTGGCAATTTAACAGAGACATTATTACGCCCCGCCAACTGAGGCAGCTGTTCTCCAGCTATTCTTCAGCTCTCAAATAATGCTAAATGCGAGTGCGAATGGCAGCTGAAAGATTGAAGGATTGAAATTGATGTACAGATTGATATGCGTGTGGCCCGCTCAAGCTGGATGTGGTGTGGTCTGGCCAAGAAAACGGGTTCACAGATGAGATACGCCCTGCTCGATATAGACTTCATCTGCTTGAGATGCTCGAGGTGTAGTCACTCAGTTTTTGAGTTATCTGCTGGATAAGTTGTGTGGAGAGTGATTTATGTATCGGGAAGTATATTCATATGATATACAGCTCTACTAATGGTAGAATATTGAGAGTTTAAATATTTATTTGATGTCATTAATTAATAATAAAGAATAATAATAACAATAATGAAGAAGTTAAATTGGTCCTTATAATATCAAAGTGTTCTAGAAATTAGTAACTATATTATTCAGTTTCTTCGTTACTATTTGATTTCGATTTATCGATTTAAGTTTTTACAATATATCAGAAAGAAAACTTTAAGATTTGCTTTATAAGTTTTGAGATGGTTTAACAAATAAACCAAGTTAATGAAATAAGAGTACCATCATGATATATATCAGAAAGATATGTAGAATGAAATTGATTTTATGGAATGAGAAGAAGATTCATGCTGTATATAGAAATTAAAGATATATTGTATTACCATATTATACAGTTTTCTACACAACTATCTGAATAGTAATAATAAAATTTTCCAAGAGAAAACATAGGTGCTTATCTCCTTATCAAATCTTCTGGAAAGTTACTCTAAAAACTGTTATACCAAAGATAGATGGTTATTATTTACGGTTTTAAATCATAGAGATATATAGTTAATTACATAACCCTTTTCTTGAGTTATTAGCAGCCAAAATTGCTGGTCAGTTGACCCATAAAACATATTGCGAATGCGACGGAAATAACAATTACAAATTTGCAGTCGGCGCGGGAATGAAAGGCGCGATAAAGTCGTCTGCGGTGCAGAAATTTCAGATAAGCAGGACAATGGACAATCGATGAAGGGGGTGATGGGGCAGGACGCATAAGGATATGCGGCTAAAACGACAAAGACAAATATTGAGCCGCAATCAGTCAGCTGTGAAGATGCCGCAGAGTAAACACAGGCCCAACAACAACAAGAATAACAAGAGAAGCGGACACAAATATGCCACACAGTGAGCGACGCAAGTAAAGCAACAGCAGCAGAAGCATAATAAATAATGAAAGAGTAAGAGAGACAGAGAGAAGGGAGAGAGGGAGAGAGCATATGAGGCACCTCTTATGTGCTATAAATATGCAGACCCAAACCGAGAACCAAAACCAAACCCCGAACCCGATGCCGCGACCCCACAAAGGGAACTGACCAATGCCACCAGCAAACAAATAAACAAACGTGCCGGGCAACAGCTGTGGCAAGGAGGTAGACAAGGGGTAAGGGGCGTCAGGAGGGGCGAGGGGGGTGTGGCACGCATTGAAATGCCAAAAACGTAAAACGCAGTGTTTCATTTTTGGTCTTTTGAGGCGTGGGAGCCAAAGCAAATATTGGTTTTAAGTGCCCAAAAGGGGACGAAGAGGAGGAGGGGAAGAGGGGCAGTTGCAGTAGTCCAGCTTGTATTTAGCATTTTGTTGCTGGACTTGACTGCTCAAAAGATACGAATTAAATTAAATAGTCGAGCACATAAATAACTTAACTAGACCCGAACTCGGAACTCAACTTGCCGCTTGAGTTCCTCATCGTCAGCTGCTGTTGCTGTTGCTGCTGCTGCTGCTGCTGTTGGTGTTGGTGAACCGCACAAGTAGCTCGTCCGTTTGAGATACAAATGTATCTACGAGTAATGTGCTGTTGATGTTGGCAGCTTGTAATTTACTTAATGATGCTCAAAGTGATTACAAATGCAGCCGAGCGTGCTTTACATATTGCACTTGGCCATGTCCCTGTCAGGCTCACACGTCACCACAGCAACAACAACAACAGCAACAACAACTACTTGACTTAAGGCTGCCTCTGCGACCCACTGTGCGTGACTTGACCCCAAGGATTTGGTGTGGAGCAAGGGATATACACATAAATTGCCAGCAAATCAATTACTATGCGCACCACTCTGTCTGGCTCTGTCTCTCTGTCTCTCAGTGTATCGCTGCCCTCCTGCTGGCTCAGTCTATCAGTGCATGCTCTGCTCCTCTTTATATGAGTGCAGGCTGCCAAGGTCAGGAAAAAACCTTAAATATTTCACGCACGTCTTGTGCATTAATTGATATTTGCAGTAATACGCATAAGTCAGTCCCTGCCAGAGCAACGAAATGAATATGAAATGAGTGCGCAGGAGAGTGAGCAGTAACAGGAGTCGGCACAGTCAGCGCAAAATGTTCGCACACTAGCAGCGCGCCTCTGGCTGCCAAACTGTGCGAAGATTTTCTCCGAGTTGACCAAATCTTCTGTCTGTCCGGACATGGGAAATTAGTGCAAACAAAGCGTTTGCCATATGCAAACGGCATACTAATTAGTCAGACTAACAGTCTTCTCTGCCCCGAGACGGAGACGTAGATGGAGTCATCGACCTTGCTCAAGCGTATTATTGGCTTAAATATTTACTCGGACCCGGCATAATTTCATTTGGCATGCAAATATTTGATGACATGCAAAAATGTTCCACTCAAAATTCCCTAAATGCCCGACATCAATAATAAGATATGTACAAGAGAATGGTAGAGGGGGAGGGGAGGGAATTGTTGTGCTTGTAATTGAAATTTAATTGCATCGATTTAATACTATATAGTATATAAAATGGTACTCCCTGCCGGTAGCAGATGTTGTGTCTCTGTTGTAGCTAAACTAATTATAAACCAATTTGCTGCCGGCACAGCTGCCTGAAATTCGAACTGATTAGAGTCAGACTAAATTGATAATTGAAAGAGAGAAAAAAAAAAGAAAAAATAAATAAAAAATTTACTTGTGCGTCGGCCGGGAATCGAACCCGGATCAACTGCTTGGAAGGCAACTATGCTGACCATTACACCACCGACGCCCCTTAAGGCAAATATGAAAATTTCTCATCATGTGTTACGTTGGTTGAGAGTGAACGGGTTTATTTTTATATTTTTAGTCAGCGCGTTATCGGTTACGCTTAGAACAACGTATGCAGAACGAATTAGAGTCGCGGGGTTCTTATCGAATTGGGTCAGAGCAGCTTGAAGAACAGACGAGGCTATTCAAATACGGAACTCAAACGAAATCCGACAAGAGAAGAGATAGCGACGGGCTCATTATGAGTTTGTAAATACAGCAATTTGTGTGGCTTACTGTGCAGAATTAGGAGGTTGCGCTATAAGTCTTTGAACTGTGGGTTATCTCTGAACAAAATACTATTTAATTGGTACAGTTCACTTATTAAGATGTCGTTGCGGCGGCACTTGTGTAAATCGAGTATGGATGATAACATGGGAAAAGTTTGAATGGTATTTGTTATGAAAGGTTAGCAAAGGTTAGTTTATGGTATCTAAACAATATTAAAAGATTATATATTCTCATTCAGTATCAATATTCTTATTAAACAATGTTCTTTAAAGTGATTCAAATTAAAGTAAAATTCTCTTATTGTGTATAAGAATATTTAAAGCATATTTATTTATATTCGGTATCAATATTCATATTCAACTACGTTCTTTAAATTGATATAAATTGTATAACAATCTTCTTACGAAATGCAAAGCATATTTTAAAGCTTATATATTCATATGCACTATTAATATACAGACTAAGTAACGTTCTTCACAGACTTTAATTCTGGAAGAACTGTTTGACATTATTTAAAGAATATTTAATGCTTATAAATTTATATTCAGTATAAACATCTCATTAACCAACGTTCTTTAAAGTCAATTCGATTCTAGAACAACTCTTAAATTAATAATGGTCAGAGCACCTTCCGTTTAGTAGGCTGAAACCAAGTCAAAAGTCGCCTAGTCATGCCATACCCGAGGGTATCTCATTTCAGACACCCTGCCCACGTCAAGAGATCTTCAAGCCACATGTGGTGCCCCAACTATTTATAATGGAACTACCACAGCAGCAGCTGCCACTGGCAAATGAACCGTAAAAACAGCAGTAGAATAACCCGAGTAATGAAATCGTGTTTAGGTTCGTTCCGTAGTCGATCTTCTTCAGTCTACAGTACACAGTCCACAGTCCACACTCTTCTAGTCTTCAGTCTTTCGGGCCCACTCGGCTGGGCACTGCATGTAGGCATTAATTAATTTGTTCGATCCGCGCACAGCATGTAGGTAATTTCCCGTATCGAAAGCATTCGCTGGTCTAAGAAATTGCAGCAATACATCAAAATAGAAGCACAAAAAACATAACGAGAAATGTCGTGGTACGTGAAACGAGAAAGAACACAAATCTCCGAATTGAGCGCTTTTTATTCGGTGGCTTCCACGACTACAGCAGAGAGAGGACTATAGGAGAGTAACTCCGTTGGGTTACTCCACCTTTTGGCCATTTCGCTGTGTCTCTCATAATTGATTGGGTCTGTGAGGCTATTAGCCTGTTGTTTCGCTTGTTTTCCCCCACTTCTCTGCTTCTCTTTTTCTGTGCCCTGTGACCTTTTTCGGTTGCCCTGACACAAAAATGTTGACACTGATGCCAAATGATGTCATTGCACATTTTGCGGTCGGATTTGTATTCTCCTGTTCGATTCTTTCGTTTTCTTTTCTCTTTTTCTGTCTTTATTCGGGGTTTCTTTTATTGAAATTCGAGGCGTTTGAAACTTGTTGCTTAACCCCGTCTCTGTGTTATTTATCTAAGCTCATTTTTCTTCTGCCTTCGCGGAGCATGACTTTTCAGGCCTATTGAGTTGTCTACTTTGCTTAATTGAGTCTATTATTCGAACTTAATCGTTTAACAAAGCTCCCCTTCCCTCTTCCGAGACTGAATTATGCCTCGAGCGCTGTTTTTATCGTGTTTAAAATGGTAGTTCGAATGGATTTCATTTGTGTTCAGTCATGGTGTTAAGAACGGTACTCGGATTACTTGGAATCGAGAGTGATATCTGATTTTTGCCTATAGAAAAACAATTAAACTTTCATGGCCACTTTTAACTCGGAAACTAAAGGCCTCTGAAAAAACTTCTGTAATTGTAAATTTATTGATAATCGATTGCTTCGTAAAATATTAACATGCAAATTAGTATTGAATTTAATTTAAGCTGAATTTAAGATTTTTAAAATTCACTCTAAAGTTCTCATCACACAAACTTCAAAATTCCCATAGAAACGGCAAATTTGCCAGCAAAGAATAAAATATTCCGACTGCATTCTCAAGTATTCAACATCCAATACCCAATACTCTGTGCCCACATTTGCATTTATTACCCAGCTGAGAGGTTATCAATGGTTTGACTCACATATTAAAGTGAACACGTTTCATCTTGCAACAAAGTCCTTGAGATGCGTGCGTCGTCGAGTCCAGAGAGAAGGCAGAAAAAATTACATATGCAAAAAAAAGAAGAGCGAAACGGAACGGAAACTGCATAATCAAAAATCACAGCAAGCGGTAATCAACGGACCATATATTTTCAAGGACCCCCCAAGACCCCTCTAGCCCCGTTCAGCAGCGCCTGCCTTTTGGTCTTGGCCCTGCTCTGCCTTAGCCCACACAGCACAGCGAGCAGGCGGCGATCAAAACAAGTCCCAGGTCTCTCTTTGGCAAACATTTGCCCGGAATGCCACATGCGGCGCCGAACTGGGAATGAGAGAGATGGGAACCTGGCGAGCTGGCAGAGTGAAGGAGCCTCGTCTAAGACATGGAACTTGAGCCATGAGAGAAGATGAGAATTGTTAATTGCATGCGGCATGCGAATGTTGGACGGGGCCAATTAATTACCCATCGATTTGTGACTGGTACCAGTCGAGGCAGAGCATGTGCATCATTTGCATTTGACGGCAGGGGGCCCTGGCGAGTTGAGTTAATGAAAAGCCAAGTCCGAAATCGAAAACCCAATACTACCAAAAGCACCGCCGGCCATCTTAATTGTTGGCTCTGACTTGGCAACTTTGGTAAATTGCCCAGCGGCTTTCGAAATTGGCAATGGGCAGACCAGAACCATTAGTTCTGTTTGACTAGCCCCGTGCATGAAGTCATCAAACGTGTGCTTGGGTACCCTCTTTACCCTCTTTTTTGCTTGGCATCTGGCATTGTTCCACATAAGCTCATTCATCAATAATTTCCTGGAAATCAGAGCTCTACGCCATGCTGCATTTGAGTGATTGACAGGGCCAAAGACCTGACCTGCTTTTGGCATGCGTTTCATTTCACCTTCTCCTGCTAACGGTGCGCGCTTCATCTCGGGCATATTCTGCATGCTCATGAATCACCGCTGTGTTAACTGGTTCGCAGGCCACTCCACCTGCCCCAACTGCCTGCCTGTCTAACTGTCCCCTTAGTCAGAAATCAAGCCAACTCTCAACTACTTACAATCTCGCCATGGCCTGTGGCCAAATTGCACGTTAATAATTTTCAATTAACTGCCACAACTAGGTGGGTCCAGGTGGTCTGTCGCTCTCGCAGTGCCTTGGGCCACACACACACGCACACACTTGTTGAGGTATTCTCAAAGGAGTACTTACCCCCATTTGCCTCAGCTGACTATATGTTTATGACGAAGTAGGAAATTTTGCTTATTCATCAAAGGATTTTCTAATTCTCATTGGATATAAGTATACATACTGAATTACTTACATATATCGATAAGGATATTCATATTCACTGTATTTATCTCCAAAGGTAATCAATAATTTCATTAACCTTACGTAAATCGGCTTTCTTTTTCTTTTAAAATGTAGTAAGGTGTTAAAAATAAGACTTTTCTTATTTTAAGTAATGTTCCAATGCAAAGAATGTTCTGGACCACTTTGCACCTACATATAATGGTAATAGGGTTAGATTGCTTCGCCTGCAGTTGCCCTTGAAGACTTTAGTACATTAGATGATCCATCATAAGATCTAATAACGTTTCATTTTCACTCACAATGCTAAGAAGGAAGGCAGAGATATGTAGCTTCGGCTGCGGATTTCCAAAACTATTAACTCTATCCCATTGAGACTTGGCGATTAACTGATTCACCCTAAGCCCTTCTAACTTTTCTTTGTTTAGACCTTTAAATTGTAGGCCTTCTATAAGAAACACGAAGGAGTTTCAAGTACGGCTTTATCTGTGCAAAAAGTATGATGAGTTCGTATGATATATGAAGCGATGCCCTTAACTTCATAATGGAATATGCGCAAAAAGGAATAACAAATTACACACAAAGTGAAGTGTTGGCATTGAGGAAGAGGGCAAAGTAAAGGAAAGGGGCTGAGGTGGGGGGTAGGGAGAAGATGAGAGCAATAGCAGTCTCAGTTGATGATTAATGTAAGTCGCGTACGAGGCAAAGTCAAAGACGGCGTTGACGAGCAGGAGGAGCAGGAGGAGCAGGAGAGGAGGTAGGCAACGACGATGACTGCATTTCCTGGAACTGCCTGCGCACAATGGACATTGGGCAATGGGCAATGGGCAATGGGCAATGGGCAATGGGCAATGTCATTGCCTGACTGACAGTAAATAATCTATCAATAATTGAAGTCGCCTGCACAACGCTCGGACGTGAAGCGGCGCGGCTCGTGCCCGCGGACCACACTTGGTGCTGGTTAAAGGATTTTTTTATGGGCTCCTTCCCAGTCTAGCCGGCCAACAATGATGATGACGATGCTGCTGCTGCTGTTGCTGCTGATGACGATGTCGATGATGATAGCCATACCAGGGACCCTTGCTCATCTTCCCTGCCATCGCTTTCATAGTCGACTGCGTTGCGCTCGATTCGATTATTTATGTCATTTGCTTTGACATTTATCATTGCACGATTCACGTTTTTGCCTTTGTCAAGGCCAGCCCCAACCCCAGTCTCAACCCAGAGCCAGTCTGCTCCTCGGCTCCATTCCCTGCCATTCCCCGGTATCTCGCATCCTATTTGGCCATCGGCTATTTATGGCCGCGCTACTTAACATAAATTTTATTGCTTTTGCTCTTGCTCATTTGGGGGCTGCTTTGGTTTACTCAGCGCGAACTGTTGACCAGACAAACGAACAGAGTAGACAGACAGACAGACAGACAGGGCGACAGAACGACGAGTGAACTGGACTCTGTCTCTGAATTGATGAGCGTTCATTTATTGCGTGATTAGTTCGCTTGGTTCATTTTATGGGCTTTTAAAGGAGCAACCAGCACAATTTGTACCGGTCGCATTAGCACTTTTTGATGTATCGCTAAGTATCTGTAAGACCTAAGGCACATAGAAGAAGTAGAAAAAGAAAAGATTGGAAACTTATTTTTAAGAAAGAATGAGGTAAGTGAAAGATGATTTGTTTGCAGTTTGAAATTGTATATAGCAGAAACTTCAGGAAACTTTAAGAGAGGTAATCTCTCAGGTGCCCAAATAATGCTCTTACCTAAGAGACTTAAGTGAACTGTAAGAATGGTTAGCTTTGAATAAAACACAATTTTAAAGAAAGCTTTTATTAGTTTCCACAGTCCTCGCTATTTGGAAAATTATCCAGCCAGTTTGAAAGAATATATACTAGATAATTCTAGAATTTGTATACTCAAGATCTCTTAGTTAGAAAGAATATATTATTTTAGAATTCGAGATCAAAATCTCTTAGGTTAAGTTCATCTTGCAATGAAACCTTTAGGAATGTTAAGAAGTTTGTAAGTGTATTTCTATTTCAAAGAAATAAAAGAACAGAAAGAACTTAGTGAGACTCCGATTTGTATGGAACAGCACAAAAGAGTGGAGTGTTTTTCGAAATCTTCGCTTGGGCTCATTTCGAAATAAAACTTCATTTCATGGCGATTTCTGGAGCAGCCTTACGAGGTGTCGACGCACACCTTTATGGCTCATTAACAGGCTTGTCGGAGCCTCCGCAACAGCGTCAACCTTTACATATGTCGTACATCCCGAGAAAGAGAGAGAGAGCGAGAATGTGGAGTATAGGGTGAACCCCTTCAGGTGTGAGGGAGACGGCACTTAAACCGAATGCCGACAAAACGAGCTCAATAAAAACTGTCGGCTAAACAATAAAACAAAATGGCAATTTACGAGTTTATTTACGAGCTACAAAGAGCAACTGCAGTTGAGTAGATACTGTGAAGGAGGGCCCGAAGAAGTGTGGGGGGGAAAGAGGTAGAGAAGAAGAGAGGAAGTTTTGGCGAACAAAAAAGTAGTCAACTTCAAAGCAGCGCCTAGAAATTCGTCATGCTCATCGAGTGTGGCCAACAAACAAACAAATAAAGTGGAGGGAGGGGAAACCGTATCGAAATCGGGAATGGAAATGGAACTGCATAATTTATGCGCCCACCAAGCGAAGCTGTCAGCACCAGCCACGCCTCCGCCTGCAACTCTCACCCCTTTCTTAAAGGAGACACTTCCTCCAACTCATTGTGAACTGGAGCAAATTAGTATTTGTTTCTCTGGTGCGCATCTCCCCAAATATTGTTTCCATCCTCATGCCACACCTTGTCACAATTTGACGGCTGTGGCACATACAAAACGCCTCCGATTTCACTTACTTCCCTGCCTGTTGCAGCTGCCTCCCTCTTGTTCCCCCCGGTTCCCCTTGCCGCACTCGTTCAGTATTTTTGGGCTGCCTTAATTGAAAGTTTATTAGTCGCTTTGGTTGAGGCGTCGGCGTGGCCATAATTTAATTTACTTGTAATGTGCCGCATCGAAGTGTTGCTGTTGCAACTGCCCCCTTCCTCTCCCGCTGCACCCCTGCCTGCCACGAGTGCGTGGCAAGCTAAAGGGCTGCTGCACCTTTTGTTGCGCCTAATGGCATCCATAAATAGTTCGATTCGAAGCATATTGAGAAAGTTGCAACAGTTCCGCACGCGGTTTCAATTAGGCGCCCTGGGCGTGTCCAGCCAAATAGGGGTGTTAAAAGGGGCGTGGCAGCTATGAGTGCAGCGTGAGCTTGCCATGATTGGTTTGTGGGTGGCCCAAGGCGGCTTAATTAGTGCGCTCGTCAATTGCGTGTGTGCCATGTGTGGCTGCGTTTTCAAATAGTTTTCCAGCTCAAGTAAGGTATGTTTTTAGTAGAAAGAGGGGAAGACTAGAGAGAGAGAGAGGAATAAGTTATGTAATTCTAGATATACTAAATGAAATAACAAGTCAAAGGAAACTTGAACTCGCCTTAAAAAACCCTTGTCTATAAACAGGAACTGATTTTGGAGTTGCTCAGAAATAAAATTAGAAAATCTTTGAAAATAATAAATGTTCTATAATAAACTTGTATTGATTTTAATTCACAGTCTAAAATGTTTGAAAATTCTCATGACTGTTCAAAAATAAATTATAAATATTTTAAATTTTGTTATATTATGAAATAATTATGCGAATTCAATTAGGTGACTAAGTTAAGAAGGTATACAAGGACTATGTATGTGACTTACCTATCTCACATTGTAATCTCTTATCTCATTACCCTCAGATACTTCAAATCTGCAACTCTACCCTAATTTAAACTAAAAGATTCAACCCTTTTCCAACTTGAACTATTTAAAACATACCCAAAATTGTATTTTAATTCCAATTTAGTCAGTTACTCCGTGTGACCCTATATGACGCTAAAGAATCTTGCATAATCTGTTGGAATTCAGTTCAGTTTCTCCTCCTCCTTTATTTCGCCACCCAATTCCCCAATGGGGGCTCAACATAAAAACTAGCGACATTTTACTTGGCACTAAAAACTTTCCAAATCTGTTTTTCATTACGCTACTAGGAGAAAAGAATCTCAAAGCCCCGACGACAGCGAGTGGCTCCTCCAACAGCAGCAGTAGCAGCAGCAGCAGCAGAGGCATCTTCGTATACAATGCCGACGTAGCCGCGTAATGCATCATAAATTCACATTAACACTTTGCAGACATGTGCGTTATGCGGGGCCCTTTGGGGGCGCACACACGCACAGCCATATCCCCTCTCCCCCTTGCCCTGCTTCATATACAGTTCCACTTACACTCACTCCTTCCTTTCCACCCCCTCTCCTCTGACTGAGTGTGAGTGTCTCTGCTCACATTTATGGCACTCGTTTCGCCTTCTAAGAGAAACATTCGGTGCGCCATTTGTGTCATGTGTGTGCGTTGGGAAGGGGAGAGAAGGAGGGGAGCTGAATCTGTTTTGTTAGATTTCTGCAGCTTCTCGAGAGATACTCTATATGAAAAGGTATTTCCTACCTTCATTAGATTTGTCTTTATGAAAAAATATTGGATATTTTCTTGCACAGAACTAATTAGGAAATTAAATATATAAAAGTAAATGAAGTGGAACTTGGAAAAGATAGTTAATTATTGAAAGATTAGGGATTGATGATGAAGATTAAGGATAAGACTTTTCTTGTTTCTACAATATATAGAATATATGAAAATTTGGAAGCCTATTTTCCTTATTTGAAAAAGAGTTTCATGGAGAATATATTAAAGTATAAAGTCATATATCATATTATAACATCATATCAATATCATTTTAGATTTCATAATTATTTATCATTATGCCATATCTAGAATACTTCTTAATCTTGCCTAAATTTTGAAACTGTTTAACATAATCAAAAATGAAATTTGTACCTCATCTAAAGAATTGTATTTTATATGCTTTTATATACTCCTCACTACGGGCCTGTTGCTCTAACATTTTCAACACTTCTTAAAAAATATTTTCTTAGAGTATTTTCCATTTCGGATTTCATCAGTTTTGGCACTTTCCAACATTGTCTCGTTTTGTGTGTTTTTTAAATGTGCAATAAACATTTCTGTGGCCTCTTGTTGGCCTTGTGTCTGCGGGTGTGTTTGTGTGTGTGCGAGTATGTGTGTGTCATACATATTCGAAACAGTTTTTATTTTCAGCTTTTTTAATTTTTTATTGCCCATTTTAAGGAAGCATTTGAGCATTTGTCAAAATTTTTAGGATTTACGATCGACATCATCATCAGCAACAGATGCAGATGCCAAGAGAGAGAGAGGGGGGGATAGGGGGACCGCAGGGGGAGGCTCCCCCTTCCCCCTTTCCATACCGAACAGAAAGCGTCGACAGACTGGCAAGATTTATGTTAATTTGTTGTGATTTATTGAATGGGTTTTATTGGGCTTTCGGGCGGGTTTTATGGCGGCGCCTTAAGTGGACTGTCAGCTGGCCCAAATTCAAAGACAGACAGATAGAGAGAGAGAGGGAGAGAATGAGTGGGAAAACATGCTAAATGTCATTCGATTGGTTGGCATGTTTTGGTTAATTGAAAATGCGTTGCAAGTTGGCACAGTTGGGGATCCTGAGAGAGCAGAGAGCAGAGAACAGAGGAACAGAGGCTGCAATGGGGCCGACATAGCGTGATCAATGTGCGACTGTCATGCAAATTTAAATTTGTCCAGGCCAAAAGCAAGAAAGCGGCACAAGAAATCAGTAGGGTAGGGGGAGGAGAGGGGCAGCTGAGAGGCAACTGGGGAACGGGGTACTCGTGTTCGGAGCCTGTGGGGCAACGTGGCACGCAGACGCAGTTGCTGTTGCTGTTGCTGGCCTAGACAAGCGGCAAGTTAATTTATGCAAACACACACACACACACACGCAGACAAGAGCAACAGCAGCAGCAGCAGCAACACAAAGCCGCAATAAAGGCTTTACAGCAACAACAATTGGAAAATTGTTTATGCGTCTGCGCGGCGGCGACGGCGACGGCACGGACTGCGTTGCGGCTGTGGCGCGTTTAGTGTTAAACGCTTGATTAAAATTCTTGTAACTGCAACACTTTTGTGGCATGTGTGTTGTGTTGCATTGTTGCCCGCTGCCTGCTGCCCGCGCTGTTGCTGTTGTTGTTGCTGTTGCTGTTGCTGTTGCACTGTTGTCTGCCTGTTGTCAGAAACAACGCGGGATCTTTATGGTGCGCAGACGTTGGCAACATGCATCAAGCCGCTGTTGCTGTGCCTGTTGTTGCTGTTGTGCCTTGAGGCATGCGTCTTGGCATTGCCGTTGCTGTTGTTGCTGTTGTTGTTGCTGTTGATGTTGCCGTTGCTGCAGCATGTTGCTCTTGTTGTTTTAATTGAATTGATTTGCATTTTTCACGCAGGCGTCGCTCAGCTCGCCTCGCTGTTTGCATTGTCTACCTCAGATAGGGGCAGGGGCAGGAGGAAGGGGCAGGGGGAAGTGCCAAGGCAAGAGGTGAGTGGAAGGGAGGAGGGGGGCCTTGCTGACCTGGCGAAAGCAGGAAATGCGCTGATTGAAGCGTTGAGAATTTATGTTTAGTCAGCGTAGCTGAAATAAAACGAACAACTTTTCCAATTTCCCCCTCTTCCCCTGCTACTCTAAAGTTTCCCCTCTTGGTTTGCACTTCCCCCATTCTTCATCTTTGTAGGGGCAATCAAAAGAACGTAATTACAAGTTTTATTAAACACGCATTAACACCCCGAAAATTGTTATTAATTAATATGTAATTGTAATGGGCCTGCGACATGACACATGCCCACATTGCAGTGAAGAAGGGACCGGGGCAGGAGCAGGGGACAGAGGGGCAGTGGCAGTGATAGTGGGAGGGGGGGGCTGGGCTGGTCAAGGAGGGGGAGGGAAGTTGCCACCACAAAACTGCCTCAGGGCTTTACAAATTAATAAACTGACCACGGCACGAGAGAACCACATAAATCAATTTCAGAAAAATGCTAAACAATCATAAATAATAATTAAATGTCTACTGTATTCATATGCCCACTGTACTCCTCCCCCTTACCCCTCTCTCACTCTTATTGTAATTAAAAACTGTGGCGTATAAATTACGAAAATTACAGAAACTTACTGAAAATTTACAATTGTAATTCGATTTAAGTTGCGCTCAGAGTACAGTGGGCACTGCCTACAAAGCGCTAGCTAGTAATGTGATAGCTAAGGCGGAGTGGTGAAGAAGGGGACGGAAGGGGGGAAAGAGGGAGTAGCTGGGGGCTAACAAAGTGTCGTTTGTACGGCTCGTTAGCTCTTTGAAGAGTTTCCTGTTCCTGTTATCTTGCTAGTTCCCCTTCCTCTCTTCTCTTACTCTCTCTCTTTCTCTGCCTTACTCTTGCTCTTTGCTGTCATTTGTAACGGTTTATTGCACAAAGGGTAGCACTGCCGAGTAAACTTCCCCTGTCCACCCCCGCTCTCTTCCTCACTACCACCTCTAATTGCACATTTGTATGCCTAATCGATCTGTCCGATTCTATATGTTTCAGCGTCCATCATGGAATTTGTGTGCCATGTTGATTTTCTCCCCTTTCTCTATAGTTCTCTTTCTCATATTCTCTGCCATTCTCCATCTCTCTCTCTCTCTGTCTCTGTGTTGACAGTTCTTTTCACTTGGCTTGGGCCAGGTGTCCGTTTGAACGGGTTACACAAATGAAGCGTGACATTTTCCACATTTTCTCTTTGCCACTTGGAACAAGTTCTAATACCCAGAGGTGGAAGTGTAGGAGGAGACGGTGCTGAAGAAGGGAGTGCAGTTAGGCTGTTTTTAAGGGTGCTGGAGGAAGTGTTCTCTATGTGTACTAACAAGTAATCAATGATATATTGAATATAATATAACTTAAATATTGAAATATTTTTTGCTTTGTTAAGAATGAAGAAAGGAGCCTTATATAAGATTTAAAAATACGATATAAGACTACAATTGGATTTAATCATATAGAATATATAAATATATATATATATACATGTATATATACTATAGTTATCTTTACTTTTCAGTATACAATACGTCTAAAACCAACTTACCAAGAGTTTAGAATTAAGGCTACTGACAGTTCAAAGAACTTAGAACTTTTGTTTCTTTAGACGTTCCTTGTGATAAATAATTGTATTGAAACATACCTTGATCGTTTGTTAATCTTAAATGTTATTCTGAACCTAAATCTTCAGAATATGCTCAGTATTTAAATAGGAAATGCCTGCAGAGTTTTCACAGAGAGTTATACTAAAAGAACTTCTCAGATAGTAACATTAAAAGAAGTCAAATGTTGATTGGGCAACTCCAAATTATTTCCATTTCTGACGGAAGTTCAAACTGCATTTCGTAATATACATTTTTTGGATAAATTTCAATTAGGAAACTTTCAAATGCGCGATAAAACAGTCAAATATTTTGGAAACTAATCCGCCAGAAATAAGTCGCAGTCCGCAGTCCACGCTAACAAACTGTCATAAACGGCATGCGAAGTGGGAACTCTGTTGGCCAATCAGGCTCGAGCAGGCCAAAGCAGCTTACATTATTAACCAGGAGTGGGAAGAGGGGGGAAGAATAAAGTGGGTACCACATGCTAATCTAGTAAAAGTTGCTGGCAAAGTTTGCGTGTTAAACGCGGCAGGAAAACAGACGCTGATCATGTTAGCTCCCCGAGTCGAACATTATTCATGAATAGCTGTATTCGTATTCGTTGTGTGTGCGTCTGGCAGTGCGGCCCACATGCATGCCTTCAGTTTTGTGGCACGCAATTAAAATCTTCATTAGCCGCGTTTAATTTCCACTTTTGATTAAAAATAATAAGAAGGAGAAAAATACGAAACGAAAAGAGTCGAACAACTTGTGACATGTGTCGCCAGCTTATCGGCAATCTTGGCTCTGCAGCAGAGTAGCAAGTGCCATGGCAGGACGACTGCGACTTGGTCAGCTTGGACACCTTGAGGAGAGACTGGGGAGACACTCCTTCTCAGCTGCTGCCTCTGCCACAGGCTCTGCTGCTGATTAGCGTTGGCCGCGTCGCTTCGCGGCTCGATAAGCGGCTATCAATGCGAGCCTAGGTGACAGTTGACTTGTTTATCAATTGACAGTTCTTGCTGCGGACACAAATACACACAAAGACACACAGACACAGACAGAGGAGAGACAGAGACAGAAAGATACCGAGTGCAGTGCGAGATTTACGCTGCAGAGCAAAAAAAGTAACTGTTATTAAGCTGGCTCTGGCTGTGGCCTGTGAAAATGTTGCTTTTAATTAAAAGTTGTTGCCGCTTTTGCAATTGTACGCAGTACCCTGTCTTGCCTCAACTACCTTGCCTCTACCCCCCCCCTTGCAGGAATGTTTGTACATTTGTAGCCCGTAGTATTTATACTTGTATTTTAAAGCCCGATGCTGTCAAGATAAAGAAGCCAACAGGCAGCCCGAGCGCATGTTTAACAACCCAACAGACGAGCCAGCCAACGGCCAGACAGAGAGAGGGAGAGACAGTGAGAGAGGGAGACAGAGACAGAGACAAAGATAGCCAGATAGAGATGGTAGTCGGCAAGGAAACCGCATTGCGGTCGACTGTGTTTATATGGCATATTCAGAGACTAATATTACCACGCACATTTGGCCATAAATCTTGAATTTGAGTTACGTTGTGTAGTTATGATAGACACACTGTAATTTAACCCTTATCTACATTTATCTCAGAGTATAGCCAAATACTAAAAAACATTTTGACTCAGAGTAAGTCTAACTTTGATATGCTGTCAATACTTTATCAATTAAGTCTATTTAACTCGACTATTCTAAGATTAAACGTACTTTTTAATAGTTTTTACAGAAATAAGGGAAATGATACTTAATAAAGAAATAGATAAATGAAGGATTAATACATTTAATAACTAAAAAATACAAACGCTACAGTCAGGAGCTGACTGTATAAGGCCATGGATTATCATAGTATACCGTAGGCAATAGGTATAGGTATGCACTTCTAGCGCGTACCAAATTTCATTACAGTTGTTTCTTCTTGATTTTAATTTTTTTGACTTGTAACTTTTCTTTTAGTTTATTAGAATAAAAAAAAAAAAAACAAAATAAGAAATAATTAATAAACGAAAATTCGCACCCGCCTCAACCGGGAGTTGAACGCACGCACTCTCGCGCAGCCGTCCGCCACTCTAACCACTCGGCCATTGCCTCATTTCTTCGCGCATCGGCAAAGCTGCATTGTGAACCAATTCTGTTCCCATACAATGCAAATAAAAAGTTTAATAAAATGCTGTGTGTCTGACGCTAGATTTGAACTTCGGTATGCTTGCGTAAATTAGGTCTGCCTAATTATTATATACATGTATGTTCAAAAGTGAGTTTAATTCGTATCATATCTCACTTATTTATAGTCCGATTTTAATGAAATTTTCACATAACGCCCGTGGCAAGGTATTTGTCATGTATGATATATAACTTTGGTTGTTGAGTTAATATTGTAGGTTTTAAGTAGTTATTTCTGATTTACAGAGGCGGGAAGGGGCGTGTCCAAATTTAAAAAAACTTTGAGACACTGCAATATATATGTATGTTGTCACAAAATTTGATGACTCTAGCTCTTATAGTTTCTGAGATCCAGGTGTTCATACAGACAGACGGACAGACGGACAGACGGACAGACGGACAGACGGACAGACAGACATGGCTCAATCGACTCGGCTACTGATACTGATTCAGAATATATATAGTTTATGGGGTCGGAGATGCCTCCTTCTGCCTGTTACGCACATTTCCGTTCCGACAAACACAATAGACCATGAATTTTTTTAAAATCCATGGCCTAAAAATCTATTTTTTTGCATAAGAAACTAAAAATACTCTAAGTTGACTTAATAAACCTTATGTTAGAACAGGAAATCATACTACGAGTATATTATTTAAGTATAAAAGAAGTGCAATTTATTGGTATATTATGTACATATATAAAGTGTCATACCAGTAATAAAGGTGTCATATGTACATCTTATGGTATATAATATCAATTTAATTCAATTAATTTCTTTTTTCTTTCTTTTCTCACAGTTAAGATTTTACTTCCAACTTAAAAAAATACAAACGCTACAGTCAGGAGCTGACTGTATAAGGCCATGGATTATCATAGTATACCGTAGGCAATAGGTATAGGTATGCACTTCTAGCGCGTACCAAATTTCATTACAGTTGTTTCTTCTTGATTTTAATTTTTTTGACTGTAACTTTTCTTTTAGTTTATTAGAATAAAAAAATAAAAAAACAAAATAAGAAATAATTAATAAACGAAAATTCGCACCCGCCTCAACCGGGAGTTGAACGCACGCACTCTCGCGCAGCCGTCCGGCACTCTAACCACTCGGCCATTGCCTCATTTCTTCGCGCATCGGCAAAGCTGCATTGTGAACCAATTCTGTTCCCATACAATGCAAATAAAAAGTTTAATAAAATGCTGTGTGTCTGACGCTAGATTTGAACTTCGGTATGCTTGCGTAAATTAGGTCTGCCTAATTATTATATACATGTATGTTCAAAGTGAGTTTAATTCGTATCATATCTCACTTATTTATAGTCCGATTTTAATGAAATTTTCACATAACGCCCGTGGCAAGGTATTTGTCATGTATGATATATAACTTTGGTTGTTGAGTTAATATTGTAGGTTTTAAGTAGTTATTTCTGATTTACAGAGGCGGGAAGGGGCGTGTCCAAATTTTAAAAAAAACTTTGAGACACTGCAATATATATGTATGTTGTCACAAAATTTGATGACTCTAGCTCTTATAGTTTCTGAGATCCAGGTGTTCATACAGACAGACGGACAGACGGACAGACGGACAGACAGACATGGCTCAATCGACTCGGCTACTGATACTGATTCAGAATATATATAGTTTATGGGGTCGGAGATGCCTCCTTCTGCCTGTTACGCACATTTCCGTTCCGACAAACACAATAGACCATGAATTTTTTTAAAATCCATGGCCTAATTACTAATAATAACTATTAATTGTTTTTTTACTTTTAAACAGTCGACTGACCTTAGTCCGACTATAAACTAATTAAATAAAAATGTCATATTTATGGTATTATTCATTGAGTCAGTATTTTTTATTCTGATTATTCTTATAAATAATTAATCGTAATATATACTTACGTAACTGTTAATTAGACACTACTCTAGTACTTCAGATCATTGTGCAACTCTTAGCAACAATATTTTCATCTTCTTTTTCTTTCATTTCCACTCACACATGAAGTCTCTCGATGAGACCACAGAACTTGCCTCTCACACTTGTTGGCCCTTGGCAAGTTTATTATTACATCTTTTATCTCTCTCTCTCGCTCTCTCTCGCTCTCTCACTCTAACATACAATCTCTCTCTCACTCTGCAGTTGCAGCAATTAAGCAATATTTCTTAGTCAAGTGGAAAACTCATTGCGGCTGGCACTGTGGCAACTGGGATTAGGATTACTTTTGCATTGTTTTGTTGCCAAGTTGCCAAAGATTTGTTGGCTGACCGCAGTGTCGTGGGGCACTTGGGGCAAGAGGGGGGTGTGTATTTGTGACTCTGATTAGAGGTAGTGGCAGTCAGTCTAGTCAGCCCAGCTGGCACCTTAATGAGCTGCCCTCACAGCCAGCTGCTGCTGCTCCACTTTTGGAGCACCATCCATTTCCATAAATATCAATTAGCAGGCCAAGTATCAAAACTGACAGCGTCGGCGACGGCGACTGCAGCCGGCCACCTGTGGGGAGCAGCAGCAGAGTAGCCTACGCACTGCAGTCGGAATTTGATATAATTGGACAATTTACGGGCTACCACGCTGCAGTCTGCCCCTCCACCTTCCTGAGTTACTCATTAAACTGCCATAAAAAAAAAGTAGAAGCTGCTCCAGTTTGGGCGTCGAAGCGCAACACTCGCCTCTGGTTGGCGTGGCAACACAATTGAAACAACGTCAAGGTTCAATGGGTTTCGAGTTGCAGTATTCAACTGGATTTATGCATCTCCCTAGTCCCACTTGGAATTCAATTAGTCTCTACTCCCCCAACTAAAGGCAAACGGCGACACACAACTTTCCCAACTCTGTCGCTACTGCCCCGAAAATTTCGATAAGCTGCTTAGCGGGAAAATTATTAATAAACTGCTTTCACTAATTTTCAGGCAAGCGTCTCATTAGAGCGAGATATGAAGAGAGAGAGAGAGAGAGAGACACACACAACATATAAAAACATTTTCGTAGCTCTATTTGGCAACTCAAAGCGTCCACTAAGCGTCAATATTTCATGCTAAGCCTATTAGAGATTATTGTGCCAGCTTATAGAGGCCTAAATGACAAGTGGGAACAGGGAATCAACTAGGGGGAGGCAGTCCGAGGCAGGGTCGGGGGTTTATTAAGCGTTCCCATTTGCATGAGCTGTGACACAAAACAAGTCACATGAAATACGTTTACTTTGGACATATCAAGCAAACCTGATTGTAGCATCAAGATTCTGTGGGGAAATGACAAGAAGAAATCGTGTTGCTTCTGACTGACGCTTGAAACATCTTAAAACATGGTATTATGAAGTCAAATAGACTGTTATACTTAGGTGGCATTTATTTAATTATTTAATGTCGACTAATGGCAGTCGACTGGGAAAAGAGTTACAATAAAAATTAAGAATACAAATTGTTACATTAATAATAATTTTTTAAAAGGATGAATGTAATGAAATGTAAATGTAAATGAATTAAAAAATTATGAATATTTTATTTTATTTAAATTAAAATTAAAATTAAATTTAAAAAATTAAAATTTAAAATTTAAACTTTAAACTGGGATAATAAAAAGAAACCGATCCAACATTTGTTGCAAAGGGATTGGGGAAAACCCAGTAAAACCCAATATAAAATAAGAGCATAAGAAATATCTGCAGAGAAAATAGTTTCCAACATTTGCGGCTATTTATCTGTCGATCTCGACTATTACACATGCGGGAGATATAAAGTTTGGCATGCAGATTGGTGATTAATATACTCAGCTAATTTATATTTAACAAATTGTGTGCCCCGCTCATGTTTTAATTTGTTCCACTTAAGACTGTTTACAAATGTAACTTTTTTATTGGAGAAAGACAAAGGAAATAATTTACTTCAACTATACTGAAAATTTTATGACTTTTGAGCTATAAATAAAGAGGATGTTCAACTTAAAAGTCACCCGCCTTGCAGGGTATTCAATAGTCAGTGCAGAGCACAGTAAACTCTCTTAAATTTCACATACGATACCTTTCACAAAATGCAATCAAAATTTCAAATGCTCATTGAAAATGCAGACAAAGAAGATTTTGCCAAAACTCTGTGAATATTCAAAACCCTCAACCCCACACCCCTTACACTTGGGTGGTAAATGTGGTGAGTTGGCCCGGGGCTATCGCAACGTTTACACTTTATCGGGCAAACATTTCATGAATTCATTTGCGCAGCAGCGTGGAAAATTGTTTCCCAGGTGAAAAGTTGGCACCTGCGTCGGCAGAACCCCAGAAACTGGTCGGAATGAGGAGATGCGCAGAGCGGAAATGGAGGAAGACCAGAAGCAGGATTTACAAATGAGAGCATAGCGAAGAGCAGCAGCAGCAGCAGCAGCAGCAGCAACTGCAGCAGCAGCAGCAGCAACAACAGCAATAAAGTTGAGCATCTGCTGCAGTAACTCTTTTGCGGTCAACAAGATGAGATTAGAGTTGATCTCTTCGGCGATCCTCGGGCATCTGCTGCTGCTGCTGCTGCTGTGCAGCGCTGAGGCACAAACGGAGCTGCCTGCGTCGCCTTCTGTTTACGTGCTGGTGGGGCAGGATAGTTTCTTCGAGTGGCTCGCATCGATATTGTGGCCCAGCACAGTGACACCACCGCCTGTCTCGGTTGTCTCCACCACCTCCAGCCCAGCGACAACAACAACAACTACAACTACAACTACAACTACAGCAGCACCTTCGCCCGTCGCTGTGGATCGTGAATGCAACTGCTGCCGCTGCGGACTGATCAACACGCTGCGTCGCATTGTGGGCGGCCAGGAGACGCGACGCCATCAGTATCCCTGGATGACGGTGGTGCAGCTGGCGGGTCGCTTCTATTGCGGCGGTTCCCTGATCAACGATCTGTACGTGCTGACGGCAGCGCACTGTGTGGAGGGCGTGCCCCCGGAGCTGATCACGCTGCGCTTCCTCGAGCACAATCGCAGCGACAGCGAGGCGACGGTGCTGCAACGTGGTGCGGTGCGCGTGAAGACGCACGAGCTGTACAATCCACGCAGCTTCGACAACGACATCGCACTCATCCAGCTGGATCGGCCGTTGAGCTTTGAGGCCCACATGCGACCCGTTTGTCTGCCCGTACCGAGTGCCAGTTTCGATGGGGATGTGGCCGTTGTGACGGGTTGGGGTGCGCTGCGGGAGGGAGGAGCGGCAACAGATGCACTGCAGGTGAGGTTTTTGTTTTTTTTTTTTTTTTTGCTGCTCTCTCTCCATATATTTCTCTCTCTCTTTCTGTTATGTATATATTCCCCTTTACCTTCTACTTTATATTTATCTATCTCTCTCTGTCTATATATCATTCTCTTTCTATATATTACTCTCCCTCTTCCAGTGTCACTCTTTATCTAACTTTGTCTTCAACTCTAACTAACTCTGCTTGCATCAAGTCTTTATCTATTCTTATTCTTTCTTCATTTCTTTCCTCATTTGTCCCGCTCTCTCCGTCTTTAAATTGTCTCTATCTCTTTCTCTCTCTTTCTGTTATGCATATATTCCTCTTCTTTGTACTTTATATAAATCTTTCTCTTTCGGTCTATATAGCATTCTCTTTCTATATATTATAATCCCTCTCCCAGTGTAATTTATTATCTTACTTTGTCTTCAACTCTAACTATCTCTGCGTGTTTCAAGTCTTTATCTCTCCTCTTCTTTCTTTCTTTTCCCATTTTTCCTGCTCTCTTCGTCTTTAAATTGTCTCTATCTTTCTCTCTCTCTTTCCCTTTTGCAGAGTCTGAAGTTTATCCGACTCCAGATCTCGTTCTATATCGCTCTGTCGCTTCCCCATTGCTGCACCTTCAATGTCTCTATGACTTTCTCTGTCTACCTCAGTCCGTATATAACGTTTCTACTTCAGGAGCTGTGAATCCTTTTTCTAATTTGATTTGCATATGTTCCTTCCCCATCCCCATTCCCCTCGCCTCCCCTAGGAGGTGGAGGTGCTCGTGCTCAGCCACAGGGAATGCGGTGAAAGTGGCTACACTCCTGCTCTGATCACCAACAACATGCTCTGCGCCAGCTACCCCGCCAAGGATGCCTGCACCGGCGACAGCGGCGGTCCGCTGCACGTGCTCTTCGACGAGCAGCCCGGCCAGTATCAACTGGCCGGCATTGTCTCCTGGGGCGAAGGCTGCGCCAGGCCCAATGCGCCTGGAGTCTACACACGCGTCAACCAATATCTGCGCTGGATCGGCGCCAACACGCCCCATGCCTGCCTCTGCATGCCCTACCCCGAGGAGGATTACTAGCCTGGCTAATTGCAGTGCTGCCAAGGCCGGCACGACCAACTCATCTGTCAAACTTTGACTACTGCAACAATAGAGTGGTCCCCCGTCTCCCTCTTGTTCCCCACGGGCAGCGAAAACTTTTGCAAAATATTAGCAAATTTTGCAGAAACTACTTTGACTCTATTTGCGTGCCATTCATTTCTCTCTCCCCTCCACCTTTTATATGTATATCATCCATAAGCATATCCGTAACCGTATCCATTGGCGAATAAAAAAGCAATTTGAAAGTGGGTTAACTCAGCTAAAGCATCTCGCAACTGGCAACTTGCAACTTGCAACTCGCAGCCGGCAACTTTTCGCAGCAAATGCGGCCAGGGACGAGCCCAGGACGTACCTAGTCCATCTGCCTCACTCCCTCCCACTCTGTCTCTCTCTCCCTATGGACGTCTCTCTTTCTCTTACAAATAAATCCCAATTTGCCACCGCATGCGAAATATTTTCCCAGCAATTGAGATTGTTATGCATTTTGCATTTGCGAAATCATAAAATCCCCCCCTCAAGACCACCAGACAAACCCCCAGCAAACCCATCCGAAAATCTATACCTGGCAAGGACACGGCTCATGCTCAGCTCGGCAAGAGCAAGTTTTGTGCAACACGAGTCCTTCACGAGATAAATTGCCCGACATATTTGTGGCAAGCGACTTCTTAAAGTTGCAACCGAATGCGAATGCGATAAGCATAACTTTTAGCTCTACTTGCAACAATTTATATACTCGTACTTTACCTATATCGAGATTTACATTGCCGCAACTCGAATTCAACTTCAACTTCCAGTGCGACTTCAAGTTTTTATTTGACAAACAGTTGTTGTGCCTGATGCACAATTATTTAGCCAGAAATTAGATTACAATGAATGGCTACGATTGGTTCTCAATTCAAAAGGTAATTGGGTAATGATTAAAGTAAAAACAAAGTTATGATATGACAGCATGGGTAGAAAGTTGTCTAGACTCCTTAAACTATATAATAACAAGCTAAGAATAACAAGCTATGTAATATCTTCCATATACTCGTATCATCAAAATGTTAAACAACTTATCTATGTTTCAATAAAGTGAATTACAACTAAACAAAAGACAGCAATATTTAATGATGAGTACTTTTCTTTATGGTATTATTGCATATTATCATTGATTTATGTTAATTTTAATAATACAAATCAGAAACTATTTTAGAGACGACGTTTTTAAAAGCTATGACCTGCCTATGCCACTTGAAACTAAAAAGGTTTTTAAGTTTAAGAAGTTCATACCAACACACAGACTGCATAGACTCGACTGTTGATGCTGATCAAGAATATATAACATACATAAACCTCATACTGCTTGTTACAGAGTTAAATTACTTGGTTTTCAAAAAAGTTTTAAGTGTTTGAGCTTCTTAAGTATCAATCAAACATTTATAGATCTATATTATTAAGATAACCGCTTTTTTTACGCTTAACTCTGTTCCGTCATTTATTCAAATTTATTTGAACTGCACTTCTATCCCGAACCTGGACCACACCATGACTCCACGACAACTTTAACTCTTTCTCATCAAAGCAAAGATAAATTACCTAACCCAACAGAAACACGCACACATCCAGGGCCGAAACATATATCTGGCTATGCAAATGCAGTCTCACAATATCGCCACATATCATTAAAAAAGTTTACGACTTCATATTAAAACTACACAAACCGTAAACCATAGAGCGAGAGAGAGACAATGAGAGAGAGGGCCAGAGAAAACCCATTTATACTTTGCCAATAAATTTGTCTCATTTTTTTCCATTTTGTTGTTCACTTCAGTTCAGTTTTCCGTTCCGTTTCTGTTTTCGGGGCCAGGGCGCAACAACATGCATAAAGCATACTCATGTATAGCGTATACTCGTAAAGATTTCCTACTCAAAGTCATAAAGCAGTCGCGGCTCTCTCGCAGTCTTGTCTTAAACTTAAAGTTCTATCGGCCTGCATGGATTTCCAGCTAAACGACAAATAACTTGGCATTTAATAACTCTACGGGTACGACTTTGGCTCCCGCTCCCACTCTCGTCTCTCTCTCTCTCTCTCTCTCTGTCAGCCTCTCTTTCTGACTGTCTTCCCGGTTGCAGGTTCTCCAGTGGCTTCATTATTATGCGACGAGTCAAGTTTATTTCGAGTCGGGGGCCTTCATAACTTAAAACTGCGCTTTGTCGCAAAACGAATTTATGTGCTGAAATTAAAGCTGAGGTTGGGAATCGAAAAAGGCATGTGGAAGGGGGAAGAAAGATAGAGGGGGAGAAAGAGAGAGAGAGAGCAAAAGAAGGAAAAAGAAGGCGAGTAAAAACAGAAGGTGTTGGAAATAAGCTTGCAAGTTGCAATGGCTGAGCTAAGAAACTTTAATAGAATTCTGAAGCCTGAAATTAGAAGTAGAAAAAATTGTGGGGGCTCTAAAAAATATACAATCTAATCATATTAATGAGGGTTCCGGAAAACTTTGCATACCGTAAAGTTATCACTTTTATATAGTCCTAAACTAAATTCTTTACTTAAACTACCCTTCATTAAATTTTGTTTTTTAGTAAAAGTTTTAATACTTATCAAGCTCATATCAAATGATCTGTCAATCATTAATAAGGTTTACCCTCAACGTGAGCCAAAGTTTTCTCTGATATCAAGTTTAATAATCATGTGTCATGTTCATAATTGGGGTCTCCCATGATGCCCAATGATTCCACTAAAAAAGTGAACTTCTCATTTTCTGGGAATGCAGACATGACACATCTCATTATGATGGAGGCCTGTTGATGTTCCTGCGGCATCTTTCGGCCACAAAACATTAGCATGGGAGTGTTCCCCTGCCGTTGTTGTGTGTGCTTGTTGTACAGTATGTTGTGTGTATGTCGCTGTCAGAGTATTTTGTTTATGATTTTGTAGCTGTCATAAAGTTATTAAAAGTATGTGACATTTTTATGACATTATGACGTCGCGCCTCAAAGCCGAGAGGCATCCACGAAGAACCAAAATAATAAAGCAACAAAAATGAAGCACACCAATTGCTTTTGTTTTCACTGCCGACTCGCAGCAGCAGCAGCATCAGCATCAGCATCGAGAGACTCCGTGAAATATGATATCAAATAAAAAGCAAATTACAGACGATAAAAATCGTGTCTCGCCTCACGCTGTGTCTTCTTTCCGTTTTCACTGTCGTCTTGTTTTTTCTCATTTCATGCGAAATCGAAGCGACCGAAGGTGCCTTTAAAACTTCGTCTCGGATCTCGCTTCGGATCTGATGGGGACGGTAGTTCTTCGACTTGTTGTTCATCTTGTTATTTGGTGGCTCATAAAACTTGTAAACATCGCACTGATTGCGCCTCTGTTGAATTGACTCTCTCTCTCTATCTCTCTCTGCCCAGTCTGTCTTTGTCTCCCTCTCTGGTTTCTGTGGGCGTTAAATGCAAAGATATTTTCGATCAGATTATATTACAGTTTTGGTTGTCATAGGTTCCTCCCTACTCCATGGCATGTGTCGCAATGAGGCGAAGGCGTGCTCGATCTTATTAGTCGATAAGCGCTTTGCTGCCCCCAAGTATCGTAGGTTTCTCATTGAAGCAGCTAAAGAGTATTACGATCTGAAACTGAAGGTCTGTTTGCTCTCATATACAATAGTAACATATGGTTGCCACATTTTCGATAATTTTGCTATATGATTTATAAGATTTTCTTTTGGAGTATTTTTCTTCTAATTGATATTAATCTTTTATTTGGTACAAGTATATGTAATTAGTAAAAATCGATTTATTAGAACGATCTTGTTCAGGGTAAAACTTGTTCAGGTCCTTGATCTTGAGACTACAAGTTTAACAAGTAAATCAGATAGTAACTACTAAAAGCTCATTTAACCACTTCACACCTGGCCAAAACAATTTCTTCAATATTTAACTTATCTTGTTTTGCGCATTTTGTGTTGCATACTTTCAGAGAGGGACTTTGAAATCAGTACATATTTAGAATTTCTTAAATAACTTCTATCTCAATTATCCGATTGCAACCATTCAACAGCTAGGAAGGTATAATAATTTTGTGCCAACCGAAAATGTATTTAATAGGCAGAAGAAGGCGTGGCAGAACCTGAAAAGTGTAAATATTCTAAATCAAAATGGGTAGTTCTAGCTATTATAGTATCTGAGATCTGGATTTTCACACAAACAGACAAGACAGACAGACAAACAAGACGGACAGACAAATGGACATGGCTATATCGATTCGACTTATATTGGTTTTATTCTCTTCTACCCTATGTGTAGCAGGAATAGATGTTAAATAATAAAATCGTACGTCTTTAGTTTCCCATTGGAATTGTGTAACTTGTCAAATAAATAATCATAACTCTTAAATAAACTGGAAATGTTTTTTCTCTTCTTTTTAATGTTTATAATAGTTTAAGGGTTATTCTTGAATTCGGTTCAGGTATCACAACTTTGGGTATCACAAATAAAGTATGGTTAGATCTGAAGAATCGATCATACAATTTCGAGTATTCTAACTTATTGTTAACTATTTGTTTTATTCATCGTTCTAGCTAATTAGTAAAGGGTCCGTTTCAGAATAGACTTACTAAATTTGTTACTTAAAAGTTATACGAGAATTGTGTCTCAGAATGTGCGCTTCGACTTGGAGTTACGCAGATGGTAGCGACGTCGCTTGGCGGCACCCTTCTTGTCCGTCTCCTGTTCCTGGTCGTGGCTGGCCTTGCTGTCGTCTGATCTCTTAGGATTCTCTTTGATGTATGCAGTCGCTGAAGCTTCTGCCTGCAGAAGATCATCGTCGGGATCATGCTCGGACGCCAGTTCTGCATCCGCAGTTGCAACATTCTCAGCACTTTTCCTAGACGGTTTTGGTTTTCGCTTGAGCTGTAACCTCAACTCGGGCGTGGTCCGCTGCTGCTGTATATCCTCTTCGGTCTGCTCGTCGGTGACGACGCCACACAGCTCCTGCATGACCTGTTCGAGCTCCATGTCGCCTGGTATGGACGGACAGTTGTCCAGCGATTGGGCCTCTTCGCTATTCCTCACCTCGGCCAGCGGCTGCTCCTGCTGCGGATCCTCCTCATCGTCCGAGAACACAATGCCGATGGGCAAATTCTGTTGGAATGCGTTCGCCTTGCTGGCATCCACCACAATGTCCTTGTAGCCACTGGTCCGACTGCCATATCGTGGCAGATATTCGGCAAAGAACTCCCCGATCAGCGTCTGCTCCACCCGGCCATAGAAGCCGGCATATTCTGGTATCTTTCCGGCTCCGAAGTGCAGCACCGAATCACTGGGATTCACCTGCTTGGCAGCCAGCGATGGCATCAGCATCTGCGTCTGCGGTCGACAGTTGCCTGAGCGTCCTCGTCGCGGAATCAGCTGCTCCGCACTCGGCTCCTGCTGCTGCAACAGTCGCACATCGTTGTTGTAGCTCAGCAGTGTGTGGAAGCGGCAGCGTGACAAGTGCAGAGGTGCCTTTGCCACTGCAGTGGGCGACAGCGAGGGATTCTGAGAACCCTTCGTCCGCTTCAGTTTAGGCAGCTCCGGATGTGTCTGCTGTGTGCGCAAAGCCTTCGCCGCCTGCAGCTCCAGCAGTAGAAGCTTCTCGGGCTGATTGCACTGAAAGTTCTGGTGGTGATAGAAGAGCTGGGGCCGGCTCTCCTGCTTCAGCTCCTGCCCCTGCTGTTGCTCCTCCCGCCTCTCGAATCCCAGAGCCAGCAGCTTCCGCGTGAACTCCAGCACATTGAGGCAATGGAATATGCTATGCTCGCCACACAGATGATTCTGCAGTCCAATGTAGTCCAACTGCAGCAGCTGCTGCTGCTGATCCTCCTGTCCGAGAGACCAGCGGACGAATGTAACCAGCTCGCTGCTGGCCAACAGATGCACCTTGTGCAGAAAGTTGTGCTTGAGCAGCGCATTCGGAGGCGGCTCTTGCAGCTGCAGGTGAAGGTATCTGCAATCCGGTTCCGGCTCCACTGTGCACTGTGCCGTGAGGGGCGTCACTGTCACCGTTGCTGCCACACCCTCCAACCCCAGGTCCAGCTGCAGTGTCTGCGGTTGCAGTGCATCGAATGTGCTTGTTGCCTCCGTTTGCAATGCATCGATGGATGCACAGACACTATTGTCGCCAACATGAGGACTGGCACTCTCCATGCCATCGGGATCCCCGTTCAACGATTGCAGAAACTTGAGGAACTCAAGATTCTCTGCATCTGCCTCAACCAGCCGCGGCTCCTCCTCCACGATTTCCGTGACCATCGTTGCCACATGCTCATCCATTTGCTGCGTGACTGGGCTAATGCGTTCTCGAGTCTCGCTCTCGTTCATCGGCAGTGATTCTCATATATATATCTAGCTTTATATTGATTGTATTCGCTTTGAACTTTTCTCTTTGTTTTACTTTTCTGAGCACAAATTGCTGTGTTAGTTTCTGGGCTACAACGCACACTTGTCGACTAGGAAAGTGTGTGTGCGTGTGTGCGCGTGTATTCCCTCAGCTGTGACCTGTCAAGCTGTCCAGCCAGTGCCCAGCCAGTGTTGGTTAATATTGCAGCACTGAGAGCAATGAATGAAATGAAACATGGCAAATGGATAATGGTAAAGTATTTATCGGAACCCTTTTTTAAGGGAACCTATCGTTACTCAAAAGAAGATACCCTACAGAAGAAAGTTGCTTGCTTTTGCTGTTCAGTCTTTAGCATATTTAGAAGGGTATAATAACATTGGGTCATCTGAAATGTATGTAACAGGCACAACGAGGCGTGGCAGACGCTACAAACTACAATATATGTACATACATATGTATTAAATAAGCATCAACAGCCGAGTCGGTAAAGCCATGTCCGTCTGTCTGTCTGTCCGTCTGTCTATCTGTCTGTCCGTGCGTATAAAAACCTAGATCTTAGAGACTATAAGACCGAGGGCTTTTAAATTTGGTGGCTAATCAAGTTTATTTTAGATTTTGGCCACACCCCCACCAGTCCCCGTTCCATTTTCAAGCGTGATTTTAGTGCAGGACAGTTAATTTTTGGTAAACACAATAATTATGAACAGACAAATGATATTTAAAAATTTGGATGCGCTTAGATAATAAAGATATAAGTAATTTAAGAAATTCTGGTATTATTATTTATTATTGTTATAATCAGTAGGAATCGTTCAGTGTCATCTGAACTTAACCTAATGTTTGGCTTAAAAAGAATATGGGTAAAGTGCCTTAACTAATATATATAATAAGGGATTATACTATCTTACGACTAAGGAGGTCATGTGTATGAGTTCTTTTCAGCCGTCGGAGGGAAATTGGGTCGACGAGGTTATTCGCCAACGTATTTGGGTGGGCAACAAGCCTGTCGGCGTATCGGCTGCTGTGAAAGTTTATTTGGTCTCCCAATGGGATAACTTTTTAGGTCCCTTTCAATTACTCGGTTGCTCACATACCACGGTAGCCCAGATGCATGTCGTGCCGCTCGTGATTGTACAACTCTAAGCCTATTGAGCTGAGTCTTGGAGGCTGTTCCCCACACCTGAATGGCGTAGGTCAATGTTGGACGTAAAATTGTGTTTATTAGGAGAGCCTTGGTTGCCATATGCAGTTTGCTGGAGTGAAGGAGCCAGTCAAGCTTTTTAAGCTTCCAGGACGATTTAGCTCTAACTGCGTTGATATGGGCTTTCCAGGTCAGCGTCCGATCAAGGTGAACTCCAAGGTAGCAATATGATGAAACGCAGCTGATTATATTTCCGTCAAAAAAATAGACCTAGGCAGGTTTGGGGTCGCAAAGTAAAAGTGACACAGGCCGATTTCGAGCAGTTAATCGCTATGTTCCATTTGGCAGTCCATCGCTCAAATGCATACAGCCATTCCTGAACCGCATTGGAGGCAATTTGCAGGGATGAGTGGGACGCAAGCATGGCGGTGTCATCAGCGTAAGTGGCCAGGAGAAGCTGAGCTTCATCGGTGTTGGTGACAGGAGTTGGCATATCTGCAGTGTACAGGGTATACAGGAAGGGTCCAAGAACACTTCCTTGTGGAACCCCTGCATAAATGCGTTCCAGGCTAGACCGAGAGTCTCGTATTGCAACATCAAAGGTCCTGTTAGCAATAAACGAGTTGAGAAGAAATTCTAAACATGTAAAGATTTTGAAGCCTCGCCCTGAAAGTATGCAATATAAAATACGCAAAATATAGATGTCATATATTGAAGAAATCGTTTTGGTCAAGTGTGTACTAGGTAGATCACAGTCGAGCAGACTCGACTCTTATTTTCGTGCTTGTTTTGTAGAGTTTTCAAATAGGTTAGTTTGATCCCGAAGAGTTTAGTAAGGTTGCTATAGCAACCCAATAAACAGCTTGAAAGTGTTTACTCTCTTCATAGTACAAATGTATACGACCATAGCATACCCTGTCAGTATATAAATTATATGGTAGATCATAAAATAGTTTACAATATTTCCTATTAATAAATTTTAAAAGATTCAATAAAATTTCATTGGTAAAGTCCCATACAATTCCTGGCACGAGTTCTTCTACCTAAATCTAGTTTCATAAATCTGCATACCCCCTTCGTGTCCACAACATCAAAATACGCCCACAGGGTAAGGGAAATAAAATCGAACCAAACACATTTCAATCCATTTGAATGCATTTTCTGTATTGTTTGCAATAAATCTATTGTTATTCATGTCCGTTTTTCTCCATCCCCTCTCCCCCATCCACTTTGCACTACCCCAACTTCATTTGCCGGCAACTTTCAAAGGAGTTTGGGCCGGAAAGGAGGTGAAAGGGTCCCCCCTTAGGAAAGGATATACCCGCTATAAAAACAAGAAAAAGCCGCCAACACTCGTTTGACACTCGCTCTGCAGTTTGTTGTTATTGTTGTTTATTAGCCTTTTCCATTGTTGTTGTTGTTGTTGTTGTTGTGTTGTTTCTCTCTCTCGTGGGGATGGAGGGTCTGAACAGGGCAACTCCAAAGGGCTGCAGGCAGCTTTAAATTGACATTTACATGAATATTTAATAAACATCCTTTAATCATGAGGCCTGCGACGTGTTTGCCCAGCAAATAGACGAGTTCCATGTTGGTTCATTGGCAGCATGAATGAATGGATGAATGGACATGAATGGACGTGAATGGACATGCACGCCCACGTACAGAGATCGAATATTTGGAATACGCTCGTTTTGGTTACTTCTTTATAATTATATATTTATTTATTTGAAGCCAGTGCGAAATTGTGTGGAAAACAATATGGAAATACCCTTTCATTGAGGGGTATATAAACTAATATAATATATATAACTAAACTAATATAACTAAACTAACTAAACCTTATCGATAAGTATTAGAATAAAACAGAACTGTAATACCTTTAGAATATAGTATCATCTTTTGTTTGGAATTTCCTTTATTCTTTCCCAAATTAGATTTTCTAGAATGTTCTAATTCAAGAAATATTTCCCATTCAAATCTATGAGCCACCCTCATTGATATTCATTATAATTTGATGCACTCTTTGACGACTTCCTGCCAATGTTTCTGACCAACTTTATGACCGAATTGGGGAGAATCCCCGCTGACTCTGACACAAGCCGCGAGAACAGGACGAATGTGACGAATAAATTTACAAGTCTCAGAAAAAAGCACGACACGCACGTGATTTTCACAATGTTTTCTCTCCCCCTCTCTCCCACATTTTTCTTTCTTTTCATATTCAGTATGTTGTATTTTTTTTTAGCGCATGACGGAAACGAGCAAAGTTTTTATGATGTGAGTGACAGACGAGCGTGTTTGCGGACCGGGTCTGAGTTGAGTTTTCGGTTTCATTTTCGGTTTCACTTGTTAGTTAGTTTCGTAGTTCCTCTCTGGCTTCTGGTTTGTCATTTTGGGCGACAATCGAGTTGAAACTGCAGTCCCCCCCCTCTCTCTCTCTCTCTCTGGTGCCCCCCTGCCTGGCATGTGTCTCTTATCGCTAGAACTGAAACCGAAACAGAAACCGAACCGAAACCAAGACAGAAACCGAAAACGGAAAGAGACACCGAAAACTGATGATCAACTTAATTTTGCTTGACATTTGCGCTGTGACAGCTGCTGGTCACACTACAACAACACCAACAACTACAACTACAACAATACTGGGACTAGTTTATGAGCTCGGCTAGATCTCTATCGCAATTCGTCTCAGTTTGTCACTTGATAAATTACTAACCAAATGCCGCAGTTTGTCTATCAGTCGGAAAGAATTTAAAATATGTTTCATAAAATTAAGTGTACCGTAAAATATAAAAAAATAACGAAACAGATGTGGTAATGGTGACTGCTAAATACCCTGTAAGACTTAAACAAAATGTAGCTAGAAATATAGAAGCATAAATACATAGATCAATAAAACAAAAATATTGAAATATAGAAATATACAAATACAATGATATAGAAATCTTGAAATATATAAAAGAAATATAGAAATATATTATAAAAATATAGAAACATAGATATATAGAAATATAGATAATAAGTATATAGAAATATATAACATAAATAAAGAAATATACATATATAGAAATACAGAAATATAAAAATCTAAAATATATAAAAGAAATATAGAAATATATTCAACAAACATAGATATATAGAAATATAGAAATATAAAAACATAAAATATAAAAATATTGAAATCTTGAAATATAGAAATATACAAAAACCTAAAATTGAAACGGATAACATAGAAACATAATTAATATATACAAAAAACAGAAAAATATTGAAAAGCATATACAAACATAAAAACACATAAAAAACATGTCTAAGCAAAAAATAGAATCATAAATGGTTCGAATTGTGGAAAATATATAAAACAAAGAATCAATGTACATATGAAATAAACCATTATAAAAACACGAGAAAAACAGTTCATCCTAAAGCGTAGAGCATCGAAGTGTAGACACTTACATAGATATCGAAAGAACTAAGGCACTTTGAATATAAATGAAACATTGCCCCAAAGACACATCAAGTATAGATCATATGTATAACGCAGACATTCAGACACTTAGAATATAGAAGAAAGACTTTAAGGTATAATATATACAGACCATAAAATAAAGGTATACTCAAATATATTCCTCGTTTTTTGAAGCCATTAAAATGACTCTCACTTCTAATACCCTGGAAACTCTATAGCCCGTTACAAAAGTACGTAAAGCGGCGAAGGCGCCGCCGTCGAGTTTTAATGCGTGTCAAGTGGCCATACATTATGGGTTTTATGGTTTATGGGCGCTACTTATATGGTCTGGTACGGACATGTGTTGCAACTACGCGTATTCGGGAGGTTGACTTGCACAACTCTGGGTACTTTTGTTTCGACTGCAATAAACATAAAACGCGCTCTTTGTTTCCGTACTTCTTTCCCCCTCCACACACCTCTCTCTCTCTCTTTCTCTTTCACAGTTTGACAGCTGTCAAAGTGTTTGCCTATAAACATTCGCCAGAGCATAAACTGTCCAGCAATAACTGTCAATTGTATTTTTATGAACTTGAGATTTGTACGAATACTTTACGTTTTTTGGAATGACTCAGATCTTGGTCTAAAGATCACGTAACTCTTTCGATGTTTCGATGACTAAGTAGCAAATGTCAAGTGAGAATCCATCAATCACCTCAGATTCCTCAGGCCACAGCAGATATCACACAAAAGGCGTCATCGGAGAATTCTTCGTTGCGAAAATCTACAGATAATTAATATAAATGGTTAATTTTCATATTTTTATTGAGAGAGTTTGAGGGCATAGACTGTATAGGGCTGGACAATTAGCTCAAGAATATATATAATTACGTGCTACAACATCATTTTTCAAAAACAATCTATATACAAGACTCTGAATTGGTGTTAATGATCGATCGGCAAATCTTCTGAGATCGCGTTCCTTATAGAAATTAAGTTTCTTTCTGGGAATTGAAAGTGAAATTCCTCAAAATATAGAAATTTCCTTCTCACACTCAACTTGTATTTTCCCCTTTTTGAAAATAGAATTAAATCCTTGCTTAAGTTAAATCAGACTAATTGCATGGCTAATGCTTAAAATATTTACCCTTGCTTGGTAATATGATATTTTGTTCGGTTTCGGTAAATGTTTTTTACCCTCAAAATAAATAAAGAAAGAGAAAGAGGGAAGACACCCTTGCTGGTGTCACTTTCGCTACGTGTTCGGAAAGTACTTTTCTGCCTTTCTGCTTGGCTCTAATGAAGCGTAAAAAGTCCCGTTCGTTGTTTTAGATAATTAACACAACTCCCTTTCGATGGTCGAGGATCTCATTAACCCTCGACATTTGTCACATTGAGGCAGTCGCAGCGAGACAGCGAGCAGACCACGACCTAACCCAGCTCCCTCTCCAGTAACAGTTCCATTCCCTGCAATCTCTCTCACTCTCTCTCTCTAGTGTTGTTGCTTTTGTTACTGGCTACAAGTCAATCTACGTGACGTCGTGGCGTCCTGCTCGCTGCATGCCTCATCGACTGTCGCACTCGGAGTCAGAGTTGGACTCGAAGACGGAGTCGCAATTGTTGAAACAGATGTCAAATTGTTGAAAATTTTCTACTCCTTTTTCTTTTTTTTGGGTTTTTATTTAATTTTCTATGTGTGCTTCGCCTGTTGTGTTGCTCTTGTCTTTTGTTTTCTTTTGTTGTGGTTCATTGACTGTGCGGTTTCGAGTTTCTGTAAAATAGTTCGCCTCGCCCCCCGACGAGGGAACTCCTTTGTCGACTGTGAATGCATCTCTATTTCAGGTTTATCGATTTGTAAGTCCTGCAAGCGAAAGGGAGAAAGGAATTGAGAGAGAGAGCAAAGGGAAAAAGACAAAAAGAGTTGCAAGTGCTGAGAAATCATATGGGGAAACTTAATATGTGCCATGTCTGGCCAGCATATATGCCAGGGGAACCGAGTTCCCTTTTGGAAAGAGTGCAATTTAAACGACGTTCATACTTACATCTATCGTATGATAGAGATTGAGTTTAGTTGAGGATATAATCACTGCAGAGTCTTAAGATATAGAAGAGAACTGTCTGCTTACATTCATGATGTCTTAAGATACATCCGATATGTTATATGATTATTATAATAATAAAAGGAAAGTTTATTAATATAAATCTATTACATTACTGCATTTATACAGTTTCTAAAATAGTTATTATTTTAATCTTCTTTGTCTAATCTTTGAACATAAACATAATATATTAAAATACATATATGTATAGGGCACTTGTTATATCTTATTGTTTTCTCTCAAAGTACACAAAACAATTGCCATAATATTGTCTAATTTATCAACAAAGACTCAATGAATAATTCTTCTCAATTTCTCAGGCATTTCTCAGCAATTTCTCATTACTTTCACTTGCCATTTGTGATGCAGAACAACAACTTCATCAGCGACTTTCAGGTTCAGCTTGAGGTTGCCCCCGCTCCCTCTCTCCAGCTGCAGTTTCCTTGGAGCGTGCATAAGTGAAATGTGCACAAGCTGCACCAATACAGATACAGTCAGACAGAGGTGCAGATACAGATACAAATGCAGATACAGATACATTTACATCCATGTGGCATCGAGCACCCAAAAGGTAATTAATCATCGTCATGGGGCGTGTGCACGATTCGCTTAACGTGCGCCGCCGGCGGTCGAGGCTGGAGAGGAATGAGGAAGGAAGGGAGGAGCAACAGGGGGGCACAGGAGGGGAAAGAGCAAGCAGACGGAGCTGGGCTAGGGCTCAGTTTGGGGAGCCAGTGCTACGTAGACATTTGTGGCACATTACTCGAGGCATATCGTGCCATGTTGCATGTAGCATATTTCCATATGTCGCGTTCGTGGAGGGGGCGGAAGGGGGAGGGGGCGTGCCAAGCCATAATCATAACGAGCTAAATTAATGCGTTTCTTTCTACATCAAGCAGAATTCCCGTGCAGTTTGTGACACATTTGTTGATTTTGCCACGCGCCTCAGCCGCCGCAGCAGATTGGCAATGTCAATGCGACATACCCTGTAATTTGCAGGGGGCATGACAGGAGAGCTGTAATACAAGTACAGTTTATGTTCTCTCTCTCTCTCTTTGTCCCTTTACAGGGTATTAGCTAGTCGAGCAACTGCATTGACTAACTACTTCTAATTCGCGAAGTAAATTCAATTTTAATTGATTGTGCGGCCAATTTCAACAACTGCGCGTGCCATTTCACTTGGTCAACAGGGCGTGCCATTTAGGGAAGTAGGGGCGGTAGGTGTGGCATGCTTGAGTTTATACAGCTAATTGGATGCTGCGCTAATTAGCACAGGTAGCACAGGTGAAGAGGAAAAACATAAGCTCAATTCGAATAAACAAACTTAACAGCGCCTGACTGTTAACCTGCTGTTAATGCTAGCAGTGGCAGCGCAGCAACAGCGACGGCGACTGCGACGTCAGTTCTCACAAACAGACACTCGCCGACAATAAAAACACGTGCTTATCAGTCGCACACACACACACACACATACACTCTGGCACTGTGAGAATAACAGAGAATTTGTTTGAAATAAACAAAAAACAGCTGTTTGCTGTTTCACTTCCAATTCCAATGAGCAAAGCAGCTGAGAAACAAGTTTCACTGCCGGCATTCAAGCAGTGAGAGGGAGAGAGCGTGAGAGAGAGTTGCTATAAAATGAGAGCAGCACAGTTTATGGCAAGTCTGTTTTGTTGTGGCAGGCGAATGTTACTTGTCGCATAAGATTTGTTAAATAATTATAACTTCAACAACTAAATAAATAAATTAAAAGTAATAATGTACATAAATAAAATGTACTTAAAATAAACATTAATAAACAAGTAAATCTGTTTACTAAACAGTCATAACAATACATGTTAAATGGCACATTTCTCGCATGCGATAAACTGTGCACTCTCCCTCTCTCGCAGTGAACGAGCCGAACGCCTGCACGAGCCGAAGGCACACGCATTGAACGAAACGAAATTCGTTCGGCTCGCTGCCGAAGCATCCATGCAGCCACCCACAAACGTACGCATGCCGACACTACAGTTCGTGTGTGTGTGTTTGTCTGTGTGTGCTGCCTTGGCTGCGCTGCTGCTGCTGTTGGTTCCTATTGGAAGGCGCCAGTTGTAAAGCGAAACTCGTCGCGTGCGGTTGTGAACGGACAGCGTCGTCGTCGTCTGTCTTCACTTGCTTCGTAATTTACGTAAAATCGTTACTCGCGTGCAACGCAAAGCGCCGCGTGCCACAGCCCAGCATAAGGTGTTCAGTGCGTGTTCGAAAAAGAGTTTAACACAATTGAAATCGAATTTAAAACGCCATAAACCTTCTCTCTCTCACTCTGTCTCCCTTGCTCCCTTAAGAACATCTCAGCGCTGTGACCTTTGTGCCCTGTGTGTAATTGGCAACGCATTGTTTGACCAAAAACGCGGCGTCGCTGCCGCAGACGTGCCTGTGCTGAATTCAAAATCAAATGCGAAATTGCAGTGTGACCAAAGTGCATTGATTTCTTATCAATATTGACAAGTGTTGTTGTTCTCTTCTTGCACGTGTTGTTGTCCTTCGTGCTCTCTGGCATTTTCAATTAAAACAAGCACACACACACACACGCACACAGCGCGCAGGAGTGTGTGTGTGTGGTGAGATTGTTACAGGATTAACGGAGAAACAAAACGAGACGAAAAATTCATTTGAATACGGCATTTAATAAGGTGAGTTTTGGTAAAAATTAGAGATATGTTTTTAATATGGAATAATAATGTTGTTCGAAGTTCAGCAGGGTTATAATTATTCCTATACAACACAGTGCAGATCCTCCTACTCAATCATAATATTATAAAGTGCAGAAATCGAGTTGTTTATTCGTTAAATTTGATATTTTCATATTTACATATTGAAGAGAAGTTGCTTAATTGTGGAAAAAGTATTTTACTTATGTTTTCTATATACAACATTTGTAATTAAATAATTCTAAAACTGTTCTGTACTTATCACTTTATTTCTATTCCATAGTTATGTCATATATCACTTAGTACTTAGCTTTAATCTTTGACTTTCATTTATAAAGGTTTTTCTTCTTTTCTCCCAATTTTTTAAATATTTCTCTTTCATATTTTTGAATTTATTTAATTCTTCAACATTTTTCAACAATTTCTGTTTGACTTTTCTTGCCCATTGCCGACAGTTAGTTGGAAACCTTCTTCCACTCGTTCTACTTTGTCGCACTTCGAACACGCTCGCTCTTTCCCCCTTCGTCATCGTCTCCCTTCTCCTTCTCCTTTAGCATTATCGGCAATTTCAAATGGGTCACGCCTTTAGGCAGCCGTGGCAGGGTATGAGGGGCTTAGAATCGATTAGCATATGCCAGACATGTCTTCCCCAACTCAATCGATCCCGTCCAATTCTAACCTATACTCCCCCTATCTCTTTCTCTCTCTCTCTAGGCCCTACCAGTATTCCCCCCTATATTATTAGCATTTTAGGCCTCTTTACAGTTGTGCCTTGTTGTTGTTGTTGTTGTTACTGTGCGAGTTGTGTTCGGCATTTAATTAATTTTGTAGTTTTTTAACTAACTTGGAGCTGTTGTTGTTGTTATTGTGCTGCCACTGCCTGAGTTGCATTTCAATTGGAATTAGTTGCAGTTGTTGCAGCTGTTTTTGTTGTTGCTTCTGCTGCTGCTGCTGCCTAATTATGCGGCGTGAAAATGCAATCCATGTACAAACATTTGTACAAATATTTGACGCGCCTCGTTCTCTCTGTATTTGTGTGTGTGTGTTTTAAATTGTAACTACAACTACAACAACAAAACAGCAACTGCAGCAACACAATGCAACAACAACAAAGGCATCTAAAGTGTCAGAGCAGTTGCAATTGTTTAAACAAAAGAATTCGTTGAATGTTTGTGTTTTCTTTTGAGCAAACAAAGAAATTTTACCACTTGAAGTGAACATGTTTGCCGTTCCCACTGTAGAGGGGCGCAAGTGGAGATATCATGCTGAAATTTAAGTATTATACACTACTTATGCAGTCTGCTGTTTTAGCTGAAAAGTAGCTGTAAAGTAGCTAAAAACAGCTGTTTAAATAATGAAATAAAAATCACAAATTATATTATTCATTCTATATCAGTATTTCTATCCATCTATTTCTAATTTACTGCATTTCCCTGCAGTTACTTAATGTTCCAGGAGCAATGACTGTTAATATTATAAGTAATTCTACCATTCTACAAAGCTGAACCCCTTTTAGAAACGTTCTTTCTTCCTTTTCCCTTGCTTTTCCTTTGCTTTTCCTTTGCTGTATTCAATTTTATTACATTTGCAACATCCTTTTTGCCCCCCAGAACAACTCAAGGGGCAACTAAGACAAGGTTCTAGCCCCTCACCCCATCCCTGCCGCCTACGCCTGAGTCAAAAGTTTCCCTTGCATCTGTAAGATACAAAAAGTATCTCACTGTGCGGGCACTTCAGTTTACGGCTGAGCTGAAACTAGTTCAAGTGCGTGGCAAGTAATTAGTTCTAGGTGTGTTTGTCTACCTCTGTGTGTGTGTGTGTGTGCCTCTCTGCATGTGTGTATGTCTGTGCATTTGTCAAGCTGTGTGTGTGTGTAGAAAAATTAACCACAAATATTTACAAATTTGTATAGAGAAGCCGCCGGAGTTTACCTTAAGTTCGCCTCAAGTGGGCCCCGCCCACTTTGGGGTTAAGTAAAACCAAATTCCAAAAGAGGAAAAACTTTGAAAGATTCTCAAATGGCTTTTTAATATTTTCAACAGAGAGGGAGGGAGAGAGAGAGGGAAGAAGGGTGAGAGGAAGAGAGTGAGGGCACTTCAAACGGAAAAACAGATTTCCACTTGGAGATTTCCAGATTATACCGTGCGTGAGCACCCCAACGCATCCTATCTACCTACGCAGTGTGTCAGCTGAAGTGGGAGAGGGGGGAGGGGTGAGAGGGGGGGTAAAACATGGTGAGAGCGATACTAAGTTGACAGGCAAGTGTCAGTTGTGCCTCCCTTTACATAAGGTCGAGCCTTGAAATGCCTTCTTCAACTTTCACTCATTCTCAGCGATCTGTTTTGATCCTCTGATATTTTTAGTGTTTCTACTGCTTCTTCTACTGCTTCTTCCTCTTCATATTCTTTCTTCTTCTTCTTCTTCTTCTACTTCTTCTTCTTCCTCTTCTTGCTCTTCTTCTGTTTGTCCAACTGGAGCACTCTGCTGACAACTGTCGCCAAGTGGAAACTGTCAACTCTGTTTTCTGTGTGGGCTGTGTGCATGTGTAAATAAGATTACACTGCGTGCTGTAAGTAAGTGAACAGTGTTTCCTTTGTTTTCTACAGCGCACTTCCGCTGTGCGCCCAGCGGGTGACAAGGAAAAGGGTCCCAGGTCCGGTTGGAGGTGTCAGAGGTGTTGGAATTATCGAGAATTTCACCTTCAACAACCGTATGCAGCTGCTACTCGTGTTATTCAGTTGATTTATCTTTAGATTATGGAATGAGTTGGAGATACAGTAAGGGAGATATCCAGTATTAGCTATGTATCATGCATACTTAATTATTTATTATCCTGGCATTCTATACACAGAGGAAATAAAGAAATCTAATCATTTATATGAAAAAGGTGCAGGAAACATTGAATGTTGAAATCTTCTCAAAAGATTATTAATTAAGTCATAACATTATATTGAACCTTTTCAAAAATCGGAAATATATGTAGTGCGTACTTTATGTTCGCTTAGCGTAGACTGAATAGGGTAACTACCCATGTAAGGAGTAGTTTTAAAAAAAAAAAATGCCAAAAAAGTATAGCTAATCGACACCTTTAGAACGATAGGATGCCTCAAACATAAATGCAATAAATATTTGGTATATATGTTGTGCTACAGATAAATGTCTAATTCTTATTACTTTTTCTTAAGTAGTCTTCCTTAGTCTTCTAAAAACAATAACTTTCTATACTACCTGTCTTTACAAATCTCTTAAATGCTAATGCTAAAGTAGTTCTCTTTTCAATGATCTACTTAGTTGCCTATTCATTTTAGTTCCTCCCACAAGTTCTTTCTCTTTACCCATACAATATGCATACTAAAATCTCGTATATTCCCATGACATAATGATATATCATAAAATATGCTAAACTTTAATTTGATCTCTACAAAATGTAGTAATATTTTTCGTGCTGCTCATGCGAATCATGTTGAATAATCTACATGAATTAATCGCGTTGAACACGCATTCAATTTAGCAGTGCCGAGGCACAGCGACAACTCTGCTTAAGAGTTGATACTCACCGCACTGAGTCCACCAGTTGCCACGCCCCCCTGCTACTCCCCCCCACTCCACTTCGTTTGGCTTGTGACAAATGCCGCCACATTAGCCAGTTGAAACTTTGCAGTTGGACAACTCTAACTGCAGCAGTATTCACTATTCACTACTCACTACTCACATTCACATTCCCATTCGCATATTCACATTTGCTGTGGTTCGAGTGGTCGCTTTGGTGTCTGTGGTGGTTGTCAGTGCATTCGAAAGTTGATTTGTTCGAACTGATTGTGGGGCATGTCCGAGCGCGGTTTGGCGCTGTTTGCTGTGGTCTTGCAGCAGTGCGCAGATAATAGTTTTAAATAAGTTGAAGTCCAGTTTAATTGGCCAAACTAATGTGCATTAGCTGCAGCTGCAACTGTGCCCCCCTCGTCTCCCCCTCTTTGTCCAGTTGCTCTGCCCCTCCAGAGTCCAATTAGGCGTAGGAACTTAAAGGCAAACAAGACGTGACTTATCAACATACAAACTACAAGATAAACACCTGGAAGCCACAGCTCGCACACACACACTCACACTCACACACACGCACACCTATCTATGCATTTATCAGGGAGATGTCGTCGGTGTCATCGGGCATTAAAGCTAAACAAAGTGTGTCACAGTCTTCGCTCTTCAGTCTTGTCTGTCAACCTGTCCACCCACTCTACGCTAAACCTATTGAGTTTCATGGGATCAGCTTTGGCCCTGTGCCTCTGTGTGTGTGTATGTGTGTGTGTATGTTTGCTGGAAAGTATTCTCCATCTCCTCGCAGTCATATCAACCTTCCTCTTCTCACACACAGCTGCCTACACCTGTCGCCTGTCTAATCTATGCCCAGACTCGTCCGCAGATAAAGCTCCCTCCATGACATATGGCACATCTCGTATCGTTCGATATGGCTATATGTTTATGATCATGTAAACTCATTAATGGCCCCAGCCCAATGACGACAACTAACAAATTAGTGCGACTTTTGATTTGCATAATTAAGATAAAGATTCCATTTCGAATTTATTTCGTTTCGTTTTCCACCTTTTTTCCCAATTTGTTTTGGGAGTAAACTGATTATTGATTAGTGAAGAAATATGTTGAAATATAAAGATATCCAACTGAAAACTGTAAAAGAAATTATATTTCTTTGAAACTGATGTTATTCAAGAGTCTTAAGATTATTTTAAGCTTATAAAAATCAAAATTTATGTCTCTTTAGTAAAGGTTCTCAATTGTTTTTCATGGTAACAAAGTTTTGTTTTAGAAATATCTTTATGAACTGACTGTATAATATTTAGAAGAATTTCAAATAAGATTATTAGACTCATAAGAGAGAGTCAGAAGAATCTTTATAACTTGTGTTTTATTCCTAACTTTACTGAAGAGGAATTTAGAAAGAATATGTTAACTATTTTATTTCTTTTTTTCTTTTTGAGTTAGTCAGTCTTTATTAAATAAATAAATATGATATAAAACTTAAGAAATAAATGTATTACTCACTGGAGAAGAAGTTCCCATACTATTGCCTTGCACACCTATCTTATTTAACAATTATTTATATACAATATAATACTCCTAATAAGATTTCTTTCTTTAAAAATTAAGAGCAAGTTTTCTCCCCATTGAATTGAAAAGACTTTTCCCATTCTTTTGTGCTCCCACAACTCTCGAGCTATTGTGTAAAATATTGCGACACATTTCACATACTCAAACGAGTGGGACAGTTACTCGTTGAATGCACTCACATAACTCGCTGGACACTCACAAAGTGCCACGAAAATGTGCACACACAATTTTCCGCTAGCAAAGAGTTTTCTTTTCTTCAGCCGTTTTCCATATTAATGTCAGGTAATTCGCCAGTTTAATTTGCAACATTAATTTTAGCTGCAAATTAGTGGGGAGGAGGGAAGACAGAGGGGGGGATGAGGGGTATATGACTAAGTCTTGGGTACGTTTTAGAGAGCGCAGCTGTGCGTCGCGGCCAATTACAATGGGTATTTTCGGTTGTAGATTTAGCTGCATTTTTTTTCGCCAGCATTTTGTCAATTGCAATAAAAATAATCAACATGCAACATGCAGCATGCAACCACATACGACAGACGACGTTGGTCTGCAATCGTTGGGAAGTGTTTAGCGTACAAGACTGCAGGGGGGGAGGGGCAGGAGGTGGGGCAGGGAGTGGAGCTTGCTGGTCTGCGGGGTCAATTCGAGGCTGAGGCTTTATTTATTTTTCATTCGCAGACGCGGCGAGTCTGCAGATTTACGAGCCGCATGAACAACACGTTTTCATGCGGCAACTGCAACTGCAACTGCAACTGCATTTTGTTGCCATTAACATAATAATGCGGCGACTGTTGGCCCCCATTTCCCCTGCCCCTCTCTCTCTCTCTTGCTCCCCGCATGAGGCAAAGCAAATAATCAACTTGCGCTAATCTTCCAGCCAAACTGCATTTAGCGTGTGTCAGTTTGTCCCTCAGTCAGTCAGTCAGTTTGTCAGTTTGCTAATTGGTCAGTTTGCGGTTTTCAAAACGTTTATGTTGATTATTTTGAGTCCGTTGCTGCTGCTGCTGCTGCTGTGTCTTTTATCATTGCCGTAATTCAATCCGGACTCCAACTCCGACTACAACTTCAACTTGGACTTTAACTCGCGTTTGCATTTGCATTTTCTTTGATTTGTTGACTGTCGCTCGACTGCGTTGGTAGCGCCACAAGCAGAAGATACCCCTTACCCCACACACCCCTTTCCCTGCTGTCCTCTCTTTCCACTTGAACGTGAGTTGGCTGCAAGAATATTTAGCTATAGCTAAGTGTGCATAATCGCGTCGATTGTTGTTGTTCGGATTATGAAAATGCTGTTCAATTTGATGCAAGACCTTTGGAATCGTTTGAAAGATGTGCAACAGATAGGGCGAGAGGGGAGAAAGAGGGAGAGATAGACAGAGGCTAGAATATTATTTCTCGATATGCATTTACATTGCTCATATTCCCTTCCCTCTCCCAGTGCCTCATCGATCAGTGTCACAGGCCAAAGAGTTGCTGCACATGGACAATGAATCAGTTTATAATAATTCACAAAAAGATTCAAATAAAGTATTCGAATTGCAGACAAATTGCTAAAGAATACTACAATTCTTTAGTAAAGTGAAATCTTAAGAGGAACTCTTATTTATTTAATGTTCTTTGTGATACATTTCTGTATTATATCTATAACCTAACTGAAAGTCAGCACAATGCAGCTTCAATCAATGTCGGATACACCCCTAATGAATGCACTATGAATGCTCTATGAATGCACTGTGTATCACTTTTTGTATAAGCAGAAATTACCTTCAAGTTTTTACTGAAAATACCGCATAATATATCATTACACCATGCGCGGGGATTCTTCCAACCGTCCCAAGATAAGCTTCAACTTTGAATATGTCACAGTTTCTTCAGTTCTTTTTCTTCAGCAAAAGTCAATTTATCTAGCCGAAATTCTCTATTCATGCCATGATTGATTATTATTTCATAATTTATTAATTTCCAGTCACATCGAGGAGGAACTTGTGCATATTTTAAGAATCAATAAATAATAACTATGAAGAACTCTTCTCACACACACACAGTTCTTTTGCCTGCTTCATGCATCAAGCAGAGGCGCCCGCATCGAGACCTTCTTTTTGCTGACGCAAGATAAGGCAGGGCGTGGAGAGAGTGAGACAGGGAGAGAGGGAAGAGAGAGAGAAAGGTAGTGCCTTGGAAGCTGCTGCTGTTGGCTGTGCTTATCTTGTCTGGGTAATCGCGCTTCGATTATTAACCCTCATAAATTGCTCCGAGACACAGTAGCCCAAGAGGTGTGCGAGTGTGTGTGTGTGTGAGCCTGACTTATGTAATCCTGCTTCGCAAGGGGTTCCTCATTTTCATTAGCATGTGCACATGGCCACGCCCCTGCTTCTTCTGCTACCCCCTCTCTTTTTATGGTATCTAATAAATGTTTTTCAATTTTCAATTTTCATTGTGGTTTTTCACTCACTCACTCGTTAATTGGGTTGCTCATCTTGTGCCTCTATTGTTGATTGTGGTTTTTTTTTGGTATTTATTTTGGTATTTGTTTTTATTTTGAAACTGCTTCATCATTGAATTGTGGCCCAGACGCGCCTTTGTTGGCTTATTGAGCCGCAACTGCAACTGAGCAACTTTGTTTGTTGTTATTGTTGTTATGGCTTTGGCTTCATCCATTTCCCTCTCAATTTCCCCCTTTACATTTCCATTTCATTTTGCTTATTTTACTGATTAATCATGCTCCTTATGCAGCTGGTTCTGTTGGGGGAAAGTAGTTCATATTTTGATAAGGTTTCAATGGGTTGCAATAGGTTCGGAGATGTGTCTGAAACTGGAACAGCTGCAAGCCACTTGACGCAATGAGGGAAGTCGCAACTTGCATATCAGTTAATGGGAAACCTTTAGTATATTTAAAATACTTTGAATTACTTCTTTACTGCCTGATAAACTCAATTGAAACTGCAGTTACAGAAAACCCTCTTGCCTCTTGCTATCTCCTTCTAATCAGCCAATACACTGCAATAATAATTGACAACTCATCATGAGCAGATCTACCTCCGTCCATATCTCCTTCTCCACGTTAGTTCATCATTTTTCACTGTCATATGGCACAGCACCCGCTTATCCTGTCAAAATTGTTAAACACTTTTTTTTTATCATTTCTCGGCAAAATACAATATAATAATAAAGGAGGCCTCAACAAAAAGAATAAAAAACAAAAAAGGTGCCCACCATATAATGCTCGACTATTCTAGAATTTTGGTTCTCTTTTTTTTTACACATTTCAAACATTTTTTTTCTCCCTTTTCGACCCAGCATGACTTTCACTTTTGTCCTTGCCCTGGCTGAAAAAAGGGGAAGATAGAGGGAATAGAAAAAGGTTATAAATCATTCGCTGGGCATATTTTTAATAGACTTGTTACTTGTGTTTTCCGTTTTCGCTTCGGTTTCGGGTCTCTGAATTAACTGCCCAGCAAGTTGGCAGTTTTGAAAAGGGTTTGTTGTCCGCAAATATTGCCAAAGAGTTAAACGTTTTTTTTCTTTTTGGGTAATCTTTTAATTAATATCATAATATCGTGTTGCTTTGCAGGTGAGTGCGCAAGCCCAGCAAAGCATAAGGAATATCTAATTAGTCAGTTAGGAATCCCTTCGCATCGATAGTTACAACCGTCAAGGGAACCGGAAACTGACTTTAAAGACACGCTTCGTCTTTATGTCGTAGGCGACAAAGCCGATTTTTATGTGAGTGACAAAACCGCAACCGACATGAGGAAGTCGCAAGTCGTGGCAAGAAAAGAAGAGAAACTTTAAAAAGAAAAGAACCCCACAATTTCCAGTTGAGCAACAACAGCAACAGCAACAGAAGCAACAACAACAAGATTATCCTCATCATCATCAGGCGGGCAACATTTCCTTCCTAGTTTTTGTTGGGGGATTTTGATGCAACCCCAAAAAAAAAGAAGCGTCACAATTGACGCCACACAGTCACAAAAGAATAGCAACTGTGTGTGTGTGGTAGCAGACTGGGGAATACCCTGTAATGTGCCTATAATAATAGATAGTAGAGTTTTTTCTTTCTGTAATTATTTTCAAGTTCAGTACACTGCAAATAGGTCTAAAATATGAATAACGAATTAATTCTTTCTCTATTTTATGTTATAATACCCTGTAATTAGTCTATATGGCTGGAAAGTAGAGTTATTTCTTCGTTAAAGACTTTTCAAGTTATAGTACTCAGTAATAGGTCTATAAGCATGGAAAGATCTTTTCCTTCCTTAGATCTTTTCAAGCTTTGAATGTGTAATGCCGTGTAATAGGTCTAAACAGATTGTAGAGCTTTGATTTCCTTTAAACCGTTTTAAGTTATGATACCTCGAAATTGGTTTTTAACAAGGCATAGTAGAGTTCTTTCTTTCTCTAGTTTTTTTCAAGCTAAACCACTTTGAAATAGGTCTATAAAGATAGAGGGTAGACCTATTTCTTTCTTTAGATCTTTTCAAGTTCATCTTCAAAGTTTTCTCAAAAAGTTTCAGCGACCCCTTTATTCATTTTATCACCCAGGGTATTGTGCAGAAACTTGCTCCACAGTCTGGTGGCCATAAAAAGGGGTGGCTTTCTTCTCTCTAACTACCGTTAGCATATGCTGGTGGTGTGCGTGGAAGGATGTTCTGAGCTCATCCAGCTTGTAAGGCCTCGTGATTGATGGCTCAGCCCCGACACGGGACTCCTTTTGGCACCTGTTGTGGCAGAAAGAAAGAATGTTTTCACCACGAATGGGATGTCTTTAATGTCAGCTTGGGGAATGGAATGATTATCTATGGTATAACTGATTGAATTCAGATAATGAATGAATGAATGAATCTCTTGAGATTCTATTTTCATAATCTCAATCATTATCATATGCGATTGAGAGAACAGGGACTATGGAGCACCTGAAGCTGCGAACAAAACTCAACAAATACAAAACATTCTCCAAGTTTTCACTTTCTTGCTGAGGTGGGGAAGAGAGGGGAGGAAGGGGAGAGGGGGTAAACATGAAAAACAGCTAAACAGTTGCCCAAACAATGTCGCAGTTTTCACTTCCGAGACTTGTACGTCAATGTCAACTTTGACAGAAGCCAAGAAGATGGGCAAAGAGAGGGAGGTATGAAAGTGAAAAAGGGAGAAAGAAGAGAGAGAGAGAGAGGAAGATAGAGAGAGAGAGAAAGGGAGAGAGCAAGCCAGTTTGGAAGGGGTGTCAGTGGCGGAGCATGGATTTACTTTTATTTTATTACTGTCATTGTTGGCGGACTGCTTCCGTTTCAACCTTAAGCCAGTGGGTGAAGAGTGAGAGAGTAAAAGAGAGAGAGAGAGAGAGGCATGTAGTGGGGGGGGGAGGGAGACAGCACACACTTCACCCATGCTGGCTGCTGCTGTCGTTATCCTTTTGCTCGACTGGCGCCTTTATCGTGCATCTTCGTTCGTTTTCTTGTACGTTCGTTATCTGCTGTTTAGTCAGCCGTGTGTGTGTGAGAGAGAGAGAGTGTATGTGTATGTGTATGCGTATGTGGGGGAAGGGCCTTGGCATCTTTTGGCTGCTTCGACTGGCAGCTTGCTTGGAAAGTCGTAAATTAAAAATGGCTTAATATGTAAATCCTGCCCTGCGCTTTCTTCGTCTTCGTCTGCCGCCTGCAGATTAGTTTTGTGGATATTTCGGCTTATGTCTGTCCTCCAGTCACAGAGTCCCAGCCTCCCTTTTCCCTTTTCCATGTCTGCGACTATCTTGTGCATCTATTGCCATGTCCTGCTGCCTCTTCTTCCTCTTGCTTTCTTTCCTTGCCTTGGCCCTTTGGACATGCAGCTAAATTTATGCGCTTTGACTTTGCTTGGGGAGAGTTGCTTTCACTGCATGTGTGTAAGAGTGTGGTGTGTGTGTGTGTTGGTGTTGGAGTATGTTTTCTTTGGCTGCCCGGTCACTGATATGCTTTTGTTGTCGTAACTCAGCACCAGGACAAGCCGTTGTCATGTCCGTGTCCTGCCTCTTGTCGTGTTCGTGCAGCGACTTCAACTGGCTCCTGCGACTGTTACCAAGTTCTTTCCCCCTGTCGTTGTTGCTGTTGCCACTTGTAAGTTTTTTCTACGCTTCGATTGTGTGTCTTTAAGGGGGGATTACTTTGTGCTGGGGGGTGTGGCAAGTGCTGATTAGTCGCCTTGCTGCTTACTAATTGCATTGTGTAATTGTACTCTTCACTCTCCTTCTCTCTCTCTCTCTCCCTCTCTCACAACTTACCACATTGTGAATATACAAGCATCTCTGGCCTTTTATCACTTTGTTAATCTCTCTGCTTTTGTAATTCCACATACAGTTTGCTTTCCTTTATAAACTTATATTTCTATGTCTATTTAGATCTCCCTTTATTCATTTAATATGTCTCTCTTGCTCATTTTCACCATTCTCTCTTTCAAACATTGTCACCATTTATTTCTCCTCTTTTTTTATAATTTTCCCACTTTTTCTCTATATTTCTCTCTGTTCTTTCTTCTTTGGTTTAATCTTTTTTAACAACTTGCCTTTTTTCAATTCCTTTCCAAACTAAACTTATCATTCCACCTTAGCTGCCCCTCTCTCCATCTCTTGCCCCTTTCTTCTCTTTATTTTTCTTCTCTCTCTCTTTCTCTCCTATCTCTCCCTCTCTCTCTCTTTTTTGTCGCTCATTAATGCGCTCATATATCATACCCAATTCAGTGCAAGCGCTTCATCGCTATCATCGACTCATCCACTCACGCAAATTAGCATATTCACCACGTTAGGGTGACCATTTTGCCAAATGGAATGCCATTTAATTTATTCCCTTTGCAATTTGCAATGTCATTTAATTTTCCCCCGACCAATTTTTTCCCATAGCTTTTCTCATTTTCCTTTCATTTGTTTTCAGTTCGTTTTTTTCGGTATGCACCGGAGATGTGCGTGTTATAATGCATTTTAGTAATTATTTTAGCTGCACTCACTTTTATAATTTCCCCAGCTGTCGCTGTCTCTGTTGTTGCTGTCTTTGTCGTTGTTGTTGTTGTTGTTGCAGTCATTACCATTTCACTGACCCGAATGCGGCTGCAATTAACCCGGAAATTGTAAAGCTCGACGCCCATTTAGACTGGCCATAACTTTATTGCGCTAACGGCCTGTTATGCACAGATCTATACATATATAATATGGGAATTAATGAAAATAATTTAGCAAATTAATATTTTTTACATGCGCCACATAAGATTTTATGTGATGCTTCAAAGCGCAAATGCTTTGCATAACAACATCAAATGAATGTTGACAAAATGAATTATTCAATTAATTCTCTAGCATAATTAAACAACAACTAACAAATGCAGTTACAACAGATTTTCAATTAAATATTTTCGTAATAAATTTATTTATTTAATGTATGTGTGCAATAGAGCGAGTCGCAAGTGCAGATTGCACAAAGTTTTAATTAAAAATGTTTATCAAAAAAGATGGAACTTACATAGAAATAATAAATAAACAGATGCACCAAATTAAAAACCAATATCAAAGTTTAGTTTAAGGTCCTTTGTGTGTAACCTCTCTGTATATTCAATGTACTCCGTTCTAACTTCCACATATGTATTATATGGATATATTTATACTTCTTTAAAGCGTAGTTTGGTCACCCTTAAAAATAAACACATTTAGGTTCATCAGAAATTGTTCTTCATATAAAATCAGTCTACACATTCGCTAAGACACCTTATTTCAATCGAATTATAGCAAAGTATACGCTTTACAATGTAGTCTGGTCACCCTAACTTAAGAAAGTCGTAAGGAAACCCTTAGAAATCCCATAAATACTTTCAGTTTAGTATTATTCGAAATGTATTCATATGGAACAGTATATTCTTGCATTAAGTAGTTTTATGTTTATCAATAGTAGTCTAACCTGGTCACCCTAAAAGATAAATGGGTTCTAGAGGAGACTAAACTCCCAATGTTCTTTATTAAAATAACTATTGTCGCGTATGTATTTTCAAAAGACTAAAAACTAAGAACTTATCGTGGATAGTAACTTGGTCACACTGTTTCAATTGTCTTGCATTGTCACTGGCTTTTGTATGCGAAACGTGCAGAGAAGGTCCTTATCGACGCACATCACAGCGCCGGCATTATCAAATTCTCCACAATAGTTAGGAGCCGAGAATAAAGTGATGAGTTTGCGATTAGCAAAGAATTCGTAACCATCCTGAACGACTTGATGAGCTCGACACACCAGACTAAAATCGTGACGCTGAAGAAACGAGTCAACTGTCTCGGGGCCGAACGTATAGCTAACCCCACGATCATTTAGGCCCCAGCCAATGGTACGATGATCGGGATCGGACCACAGCAAATCGCAAAGCATGCCCTGTTCGGGTATCTCACAGGGTCGCTTGATCAGTCGTATCTGCTCCATCGAGTGCAGGCTGGGACTCAGTCCGCCGTGGCAACAGAAGATTGTGTTGTCCACAACCGCCGCAATAGGTAGGCAGTTGTAGCAGTCGACGAAGTTGCGCCACAACTTGATCGAGTAGCGTCGCTTGCACTCGTCAAAGAAACCGTAGATGCGATTTAGACTAGAGCTCTCATGGTTTCCACGTAGCAAATGTACCTTGTCCGGGTGTCGCACCTTCAGGGCCAACAGCAAAGTCAGCGTCTCCACGGACTGCTTGCCACGATCCACATAGTCGCCCAAAAAGAGATAGTTCGCCTCGGGCGGATAACCGCACATCTTGAAGTACTTTAGCAGATTGACGAACTGGCCGTGAATATCGCCGAGTATGTTGACAGGTGCCTTCAGCTCGAGCAGCGAAGGCTCCTTAAGCAGCTGTTCCCGTGCCTCATTACAGATGGTACGAATCTCATGCTCTTCCATCTGCACAGTACCGTTCCAACTGGCCATACCCTGTTCGGTCAGACGCTCTATGATGTCGTCCAGATTGAGTGTCACTTCGCAATCATCCGATTCACTGCTGGTCGCTGCGTTCTCGGTCGTGCAACCATTGCGCTGCATAATATAGCTGAGGCAGTACCCCGCGGAATCACCATCTTTGGGTAGGCAATTGAATGACGGTCGTTTCGGGTACGATGACATGTCGCTTAAGTGATGTGTGTATGTATCTCAAATTGTAATTTGGAATTTCGATAGGTCCGTTTTGAAGGTCGGACTCTTTCGTTGGGTATTAACAGTATGTGAAATACGATTAAGGAAAGTACAAAAACTGGTTCTTTTAGTCTAATGAAGGCTATCTCAAAGTAATAAGTATTAAATAAGAAACAGAACTGGAACATTGAAAAACTAAATAAACAAGAAATTTAATAAAGTATAGTATAGAAATACGATAATATTGACAATTGTTACTTTGTTTTAGTTACAGTTTAGTTAGGTTAGGTTTCGGATTAGAAAGGAGTTTCGAATCGATTGTAAACTCTGGGAAGGGGGGGAGACAGGGCTGCTTTGAGCATATTGAAGTAGCTTCTGCTTTTTGCACTTGCCTCTTGAAGTGGCTTTGTTATCTGATTGACAGTTCTCTTTTGTGCCTCCCTGCCTGTTCCCTCCTTCCCTTGCCTCTTTTCAATCCAACATTCTTAGCACTATGACAAATCTCTGGCTTGCACATAACTGTCTTTCAATCAACTAAATTTCTTCATTCTCATGCTCTTTGAGGCCCCTTTCTGCTTATAGTTTTCAAATCAACATAATGGACACTTTGCCTGCCGGCAGCGGCTCAGCACCCCCCCACACTCTCCCCACACCTCATACTCCATCCCTTATAAGCCTCGCCCAGCCATACACAGCCAAATACAAAGGCAACTTCAGTTTTGGCTTTGACAGCTGACACAAAATGCAAAAAGGCGACGCATTTCGAGTGGGTGGCCCAGCCAGGGTTGCCCAGCCAGACTGCAGCAGACCCTCCCCTCCCCACGCCTGTCTCAGTTTTAGCCGAGATGTATTTCATTCCATTCGGAGTATTCTCTGCCGGCTGCAACCTACCGCAGTCGCAGAATTCTGCTATGGCCTGTCACGTCACTCATTAAGCATTTTGCCGCCTGCAACTTAGTCCCGTTGTTTTGCTATTGTTGTCCTTGTCATGCCAAGTGTCACAACAGCGCCAGCATGACAACGATTCGAATGAAACAAATGTATGCAAGGCACAGTGACGTAGAGAGAGGGGACAGGAGATGCTGGCAAAAAGAGGGTTATCAAATAGTTAAAGTTGATCTTTAAGAAGTATTTCCTAAATGCACATTAAAGTACACGCAAGCATATCAACCCCCTTCCCCACCCCGCTTGCAGCGACGCCCTTGTCAAGTTGACAACATGTTGCCCACATATTTAGTGCAGTGGCTGCGCTGCTCTGATTGAATATTTGTCCAAGAAATACACTAACCCCAAACACTTTCTCACCACACCCGCAAGTTGAGAGATTTGCGCAGTAAATGCAGTCGTTGTTGGTATTTTTCTTGTTGTTATTGCTGCTGCTGTTGTGTGTTGTAACTCTGTCGCTCTTTGCCATTTGTTTTGAAAGCAAATATTAAAATATTTCACACGAAAAAGGAATTCTGCTTGTGTGAGTGTGCGTGGAGTTTTGCGCTATTTTTATCATTTCACCACACACCAAACACAGCTGGGCGCAGCAGAAGAGCAGCAGAGAGAGAGAGAGAGCAGCGGGCGTCGCTTTGCTTATCAAATGGCCTGCAGTGGCAGCGACAGCGACTGAGACTGCGGCTGCTGCGACTGCTGCTTATCGCTATTTCTTGGTCTTGCATGTGCATTGTTGTTGTTGTTATTCTTGCTTTGTGCTGCCCGCACATATGCAAGAGCCTCTGTTGACTGCGTGCTGCCTCTCACTCTCTCATTCGTTTTGTTTGACGTTGTAGTTGTTAATTGCTCGTCGCTACTTTCTTACACCCTTCACAATGCGCCGTTAATCACAGCAGAGTTAGAGAGTAGAAGAGTAAAGAAGAGAGACATAAAGAGAAGGAGAGAGAGAGCACACACATCAGAGCGCAGTTGTTGTTGGTTTTCGTTAATGGGTTTTTATTTGTTTAGAAAATATGATGCCTCTCTGTATGAGGGATGCGTCGTTCCTCCCCCCCTCGGCGTGACCCGACCGCACTTTGGTTGCATTTGACCATTTGCGCTGCTCATGGGAATTTCTACAACTGTTTTGCCTTGACAAGTGCGCTTTAAAGGGAAAGGGGCTCCCCCTAAAAGGAAGCGGAAGGGGTATTGCCTGTGATCCATCTGATTATACTTAGTCCAAGTTGTTTGTGTATGTTTAAGTGGGCGTGTTGTCTGCCTCATACAGAGACTGAAGATGCTCTTTGCTTTTTGTAGTATTATTAATTACGCTTTTAAAAGCTTTATTATTTATAGAGTGGTATAAAGAAGATATATGAATGCTCTATTTCTCTGTTGTTATATTGTAAATCCTCTTCTTAGTGCTTGAAAGTCTAATAAATTCATAGTAATACTTATTTTTCTTCTCTATTTTTTGCAGGTTAGTTCCCGTAATTAAAATATCTTGATTTTTGCAATAGTTTCGGGTAAGTTGGCAACTCTGTTTCACGTAGAACCATTGTGAATGCTAATTTAATCTTTGCATCGGTCACTTATCTTTCTCTCAATATATTTACTGACATTCGATAGCATTGCATTAATCAATGTCAATGCTTCGACATATGTTACAATCTGAAATCAATTAAATATTTATTGACAATAATCTCAGGTCAATGTGGCATTAATATTGAATTTCTCTTACTCAATAAACACCCCGAAGTAAATGGAAATTCTCGGAAATTATAGAAAATATCCAGGCGCTTTAACACCCCATTTTGTGTTCAAAAATTGCGGATATCAAAATGATCTTTTAAGTTATGTATAAAGAATTAAAACTTTATGACTGAAACTTGCGATTAACAGTGACAATATGATAGTGACGAACTTAATTAACACTTTTATGAAGTGACACAACACAACACATAGGGAGAGCACCCCCCTACACATTCATAACATACATAATAGTTAAGGACACTGTCGCTGACCCTGACCCAACAATTGTTGTCGTGATGTTGTTGTTGTTGTTCTTGTTGTAATTATATATTGTGAATGAGCGACAAAGCGATAACCGACAACTGTTGACATTTCCAATTGTTTTCAGTTATGAAACAAAAACGTCACTAATTAAGCAATCAATTTGGTCAAGTTGTGTGTGCGTTCAAATGGCTGACAGTCGGAATGTTGTTGAAATATGTTTTGCGTAGATAATTATGGGTAAATAAACAATAAAACAATTGCCATGTGGTGAAAAACAAATATAAAGAATTAAATGCGCAAAAGGAAAGAAAAATTAAAATAAATTAATTAGTTACAGACATAAAATAAATATTATAAACATAATATAAATAAATCATGTTAATTTAAACATTTAGTATATTTATAAAATTAAAAAAATAATAAAAAAGTAATTGTTACATTTGACCCCGACGTGATTTGAACACGCAACCTTCTGATCTGGAGTCAGACGCGCTACCGTTGCGCCACGGAGTCACATGGAATGATCCGTTGCCAAATGCGCACTTAAGTTAATCGGCAGCGCGCCGACTAATCTAATCGTGTTGTACAGGCAAGTGCGAATGCACTGTGAGCAGCAACAACAGCAACAACAAGCTTAGTCGGGCTATAAATAGATTAAAGGCAGCGAACAAGTTCTTATCTAATTTATGCGGCAAAGCAGGCACAGATTGAAGGCAAAGCAAATACTTGAAACTTGTTTGCTAAGACAAATATTTGCTATAATTATGCTATAATACTTTACTAGCTGAGAAATACAAGGAAATGCATGTTGTAGATAGCTCAATGATAATAAATCCGAAATGTATTGGAATGTAGAGCACCCCAGTACTGTTCACTGTTCAGAGACGGATCCCATTCCCCCTCCCCTTCCACCTGCCTTGGTCAGACAGACACGCGTGTGCCGCCAAAGCTTTTAGCTGTCGCCCGATGCCGACGGAATTCACACAATGCACCCAAAATAAATATAAATCAAGGCGGCAACAACAACAACAACAGAAACAGCTGGAAAACGAATGAAAATATGCAGCACATTTGGAAGATACCCAGCAAGGGATTCTCTGTTTATTTATTCATCAATTTCTAATACACTACCCAACACACACACTGAGTTCTACGGATTGGAAATGCAAATGCATATCGATAAAGGCAGGCAATGAAATTGATTTCCTCCCCCCCTCCCCCTCCCTTCACAGCAATGCCGCCACACGCCGTGTGTATTGTGACTAATTGTGTGAGTTTCTTCTCCCCCTGCCCCCCACACCTTCTGACTTTTGGGTGGCATTCTCCACTTCTTCAGAACTCCAGCTGGTTCTCATTGTTTAGAAATTAATTTCTCCACATTGTACAAAATATTCTTTGCCTTCTCTCTTTCCGTCTGTCTCTCTCTTTGTCTGTGGCTATTTTTGTTGTGTTTTATCTTTTATGCTTCTTCTTTATTTATGGTCTCTTTAATGTTCATATTTAGTGCGGCTGCCTATATGAGTTTGAGTATTTCCGCCTTTTTTATATGCCTCATGACATGTTCGAGGCTTGTTGAACCACGGAAATTGATCGTAAAATTTACACTCTCCTACTTTCTTGACCAGACAAGTTCACACGCCCCTCACAAGAGTCGTGGTTGTGTGGAGAATAGAGAAATTATAGATATTATAAGCATCAAATGTGGTAATAAACATTATCAGTAGAAATTCGAAATTATGCATGACATAAATTAAACTGTGGAAAGAAAGCAGAAGAGGCAGTATATTGATAGTACGTTGGTACTATGTATGGTCACTTTAAAGTTTTCAAAGTAATTCTAAGACCTTTCTTGATTGCTAAATTCTGTGCAAACTATTGACTTATTGAGTTTAAATTCCATTCAGATACATTTTAATATTTTTACAGTTGCAACAGCTTAAACTTCAGCTCTCAACTAAGGGTTCCTTTTTGAAATCATAACCCCATAAAGTGCGACTACAAACACCTTCTACAAGTGCTACACATACGTGTACTGACTGCACTCGCACTTAGCGCTCTCTCTCTCTCCTCTCTCTCTCTCTTGAATGCAAACAATGCCCAAGGGAAGTGAATGAAACGTAACATTATATAGCATTCCCGATTAGTTCCCCTTGCCCCTCCCCAAGGAGGGGGGTAACTGCAGCATTTGATCAGCTTAAATCAAACAAAATGAAGAATAACATTTGTAGAGCTGTCGCTGTCGCTGAAGTTGGCAAAGTTGTCGTTGGCCAAGTCTCAAGTCGAGTGCGCGCCTTGGTAAGGGCTGTGACTAGGGCTATGTGTGTTTGTGTGAGGGTGTGTGTGAGGGTGTGCTAGTGTGTGTTGGTGAATGGCGGAAACTGTTTCATAGTAGATTTTTCAAGCGTTATAGCACTTTACACTTTTCACACGCTAAAATAATATTTTCACTGTCCGCACAGAGAAAAAGACAGGAAGGCAGTCAGACCGGGAAGGGGAAGAAAGAAGGTGACTGAGGAAGCGAGAGGTATAATATAGTGAGACAGAGAAGCCAAGCAAAGCCTACAATGTGGCGTCTCTCTAAGCCGAGTGTGGTGAAGTGTGTTTGGCTTGGCGCGCACAGTGTGCAAACAAGCGGGGCAAATGTCAAGTAGTCACGTCAAATTGGCTGGCCTCGAGCAGGACATGCCCACAATTGGGCAGACAGAAACCTGTACCGTCATTCCCTGACAGCCTGCACCCTGCCACGCCCCCTCTTTTGCTTACCCCTTTCTGACACTTTCACTGCAGTCAACGCGTTAAAAGTGTTTGCATTTTTATCATCATTGAGCCTTCGTTGCCCCCCATTGCCAGCTTTACTTACTGGGAGGGGGGCTTCCTGTCTTCCTAGACCTGCCCCTGTCCCCCTTTATCCTATTCCTTACCCCCTTTTTCTCTTCTGTTCCCCTGCTCCTCCTTCCATTACTGCTGCCTTCATTGTCGACTTCGCCATGTTGACTTTTTACGCTGTCGATCTGTCGCATTTTGGTTCCCTTCCAGTTCCTCTGGGTCGCAAAAACCGCTTAGCATGTTTACCGTTATGTTCGGCACTTGAATTCGCCGTGTTGCATTAGTTCGCCGCCAACCAACGACGACGACGGCGTCGCCATCATTACTCACGCTTAAGTGCAGACAGCTGCGCCTGGCCGCCATTTTATATGTAAGAATGCAAAAGGAAGGCACACACACACACACACACACACACGAACACACTCAGCAGCAGCTGGCAAAGCTAAAAGGAAGTCCGCACTCGGCGAGCGTGTTTGCTCTGTTTAACCCATAAACGTGCTTCAAGAGGTCGCACACAGGGCGATGGAGGAAGCGGGGGAGAGGGCTGTAGTAAGGGCAGCATACTGAGCAAACATTGGCACTGACAAAGGAACAGGTAAAGCTAAGCACACACGGAGGACAACTCTGCGGTCTGGCTAAATCAACTTGCGAATTACAAGCTAAGAATTGTAGAAGCATCACTGCGACTGCTTTTTCTCGATATTGTGGCTAAAACAACTTGCGAATTACAAGTTAAGAAGTGTATTAACATCACTGCAACTGCTTTTCTCTGTATGGTGGCTAATACAACTTGCGAATTACAAGCTAAGAATTGTACTGGCATCACTGCGATTGCCTTTTATTCGTATTGTGGCTAAAACAACTTGTGAATTATAAGTAAGGATCTGCGACTGCTTTTTCCCCTGCATAATCACTCTAATCACTCTTCTAACACTTATTTTCACCTTCTCCTGCTGCTCTCCGTCTAATTGGTCCATTATGCGAAGCTTGCTGAAGGAAATGCCGTGCAATTAACCGGAAAACACGCTTCAATGTGCAATGGAAACCCACGACTTGCAGGGACAGAGCCAACTAAGCTTTATGTAAAAATTAATTAAAAGAAAGCACAAAGAAAGCGAGGTAGTGGGAAGACAAGTTAATACCGATAGACTAATGTAGTGAGAGAGTACTCGGATGAGGGAAAGAAGCTGGGGGCGTGTTGACGCCCATTTAAGTTAATACTGATTAATGCCAACAAATTAACTGCGAAATTAATCAATGTCCGAGTCGTTTACATGTGCCATGACAAACAAACAGAGAGAGAGAGAGAGAGAGAAGGATATGATAAAGAGAGGAAAACATGCACAGCCTACATTGATAAGGCGCGTGACGAGTGGCGACATCTAGCGGCGGCGGCGGCGGTGGCGTGGGTGCGGGTGTTTGTCACTTGTTTGTCATTTGTGACGATTTATCAATGCCAGGAGAAGCAAAAGAAGGAGAAGAAGAAGAAGAGGCAAAGTGGGCGAGCACGAGAGCATTTCATCAAAGTGTCGAGATATTATCAAGTTGACAGACTTCAGCTTCACCTACGGCCGAAACTAACCAATATACGAAGAACACTGAGAGAAATTTACTAAATAGAATTATCCGTAAAGACTCAATTGAGGTTAAGTTCATAATTGAGTTTTGTTGAACAAAGTAATTAGAATTATTACCAAGGATTGTCTGAGTAATATCTCTGCACATGCACGTACACTGCAATAAATCGATTATGTTATTACTTACTTTGTAGTAATTGAGGTTATGTTTATGAAATTAAAGATATACAGCCTTTTCTAATGATATATGGCTAATTTCTTGTTTATAATCTATAACTTATCTTATTATATTATAATTACTTTGATTGCATAAATAACTTTATCTTATTTTGTACTTTTTTCAATATATAGGATAATATATCATTAGATATTAATATTTCAATTAATTCTTAACTTAGTCATGATACTTTTGTCAGTGCTGGACAATGCAGTATACGCATATTTGAGATGCGAATAATACTTAAAGCGTATTCAAGTTCCTCTAGACTAGCTACAGATCTCAAGTTCTGTGCGTGTTTGCAGTCCATCAAACGGCATGTGATAATTCAGGTTCATCAACATTACAATCAACATGAGCACAACAATGCACACACACATTCACGCACATACACTCGCACACACCGTCATAAAAGTCAATGTTGTGTACCGACTATTTACTTATTTATATGCACAGGAAGAACGAGAATGAGACAGAGACAGAGATAAAGATAGAGATGGAGACACAGAGCTCGAGTGAGATGTAGGGCATGTGGCATGCAAAAGCCCATGGAGGTAGACAGGCAGGTGGGGGAGGGGGCGCTGCGAGAGGAAGCCCATGTCGGAATGGATGGTTGGATGTAGTTGATGATGATTGAACAAAGACACGCAAGAATAGCGACAGCATAAGTCGTATTCGAGTGTCTTCATTTTTGGCATGTGAAATTGCATAATTTATCGTGTGACAAATCATCAGCACAGCTATCTCACTCAGTCTCTCCCCCTCTCTCTCTCTCACTCTCTCGCACTCTCTGTCTAACTGACTAATTATGTTGCATGCATGGCAATCTTCACCTGGGTGACAGGCAAACTTCAATTTCATTGTGCCGGCCTGTTGAACTGTGTGATAATTTATTTATCACATCGACAGTTCCGTTTGCCGTTTGGCTGGAGGGGGGGAACTGTTAGAATATTAATGGAAAAATAGTCAAAAAGTTGTGCCAGGTCCGAGAAATAGTAGGGAAATTAGGCCTATAGAACAGTCTCTATATATCACTTGAATATTGCAAAAGGTTGAGCTGCTTTAAGACTGAACGATAAAGAGATAATGTATTCGAACTTAAATACAGTATAAAGTTGTTAGTAGTATGAATGTATGTATAATAAGTACACATGTTTGTGTTGAATGGCATATATGTATAGTAAAATACATATTTATATCTATATATACATGCAGAATTCAAGTATATTGTATAGTGCTTCATTTCGACAGAAGTCTTGAGTACAAGCTCAGCTGTTAAGCGGCTTACCTGTTGAGTTTTATTCAACGAATTTCTTTTAAGTACTTCTTCTGTGATATTTATTTAAGAAACGTAAAGAAATCTTCTTGAACAATTATACTGTGTCTTAAGCCTATTTTTAAATGTGCTTAAGTTCACTCTCGTTTTGTGTTATAACATTCACAAGCGAAACATCTTCACGGAATGAATTACATATTGAATGAACATTGTTACATTGTATTGTTTTCGCTTTTCAAGATCGTAAGATTGTGGAATAGTACAATAAATTACATAGATATCCATTTATTAGTTTATATAAACCCTTGTCAAGTTTTTACTTCCCTAAACCTTCTGCACATTGAGCACGATGCCTCCCTGGGTTTGCAGAAATAAGCTAGTCTTGTGTATCTTCAGTGGTATCTCAGTCTCGCGGGCTGGTGAGAACTTGAAGTTGTGCAGCAACAGAGCGAGACCCACCAGAGATTGCATCTCACCAAAGCGAAGCCCTATGCAGTTGCGAGGACCCGCTCCGAAGGCCAGAAAGGCAGCCGCATGGCGCTCCTCCATGGCCTCGGGTGCAAAGCGATCTGGGTCGAACTTTTCCGGATCGGGATAAATATCAGGATCGTGATGTATTGCATCGACGGGTATGACTACTGGAGTGCCCGCTTCCAGTACAAAGGATGAGCCTGGAATCTTAAAGTCCGCAATAGTCTGTCGTATCAGTATAGAGGCAATGGAATATTTGCGCAGGGTTTCTGAAAAGGTGGAAGGCATTAAAAGAGACCAAAGGGAACTTCCAAAGGTAGCCAGACTTACCGTAGACGATCTGTTTGATGTACTTAAGCTCTCGCAGTGCTTCGTAGTTGAGCTCCTTGTGCTTGGCCAGCACCTGTTGCACCTCCTCCCTGCCACGCTGCTGTATCTCGGGATGCAACGCAAGCAGATGCAGTGCAAAGCCCATGGTGCTGGAACTTGTCTCGAAGCCACCCAGGAAGAAGACAAATGCCTGGGCAGCTATTTGATTGAAGGTCAGGCCACCACTTGGTTCGCTGCGCAGCTCCATCAGCAGGTTGAGGAAATCGTTGCGCTGCACCCGATGCTTCTCGCGATAGTCCAATGTTTCTCGCACGACGCGCATGTAGAACTCGCTGACTTCATCGTTGACCATCTTGATGTGCAGCCGTTTGGCCAGCTTAGGAAAGGCATGGATGAGGGCAAAGGCCAGACGGCCATGACGTCGCTCTGTGAAGGTCTTGTGGCCCAGATGATAGAACTCCACGTCGGGATCGTTGAGGCTGTTGCAGTCGAGGCCAAAGGCGCAGCTGCCAATGACATCGATGGTGAAGCGTGCCAGCAAATGCTTCACCTCCACGGGCGACTCATCGACATCGCTGCGTTGACATTGCTCGACCTGTTGGCGCACCAGTTGCACAAAGCGTTCGGCAATCTCCACCACAGTGGGCAACATCTGATGCATCTTCAGTGAGGTGAACGTGGACGTCAGCTTGCTGCGCATCTCACGCCATTCACGTCCATCCAAATTGAAAAGATGCGCCGATATGGGATCATCGTGTTCGTTATAGTAGTTGCCACGATTGGCAAAGTTGTTGAACTCCTTCACCATGACCAGCTTCACCACATCCAGATCGAGCAACACTGCAGCTCCACGCACTGCGAAGTAGAACCCTCCGAAGGGCGCTTGACCCTTGTACTTCTCGTAGAAGCGACGAAAAGGTTCCAGTGCCGTCGTTGTCTTGCCCACGCTGTGCAGGTTGCCATAGAGCCACACGGGCTTGTCGTACGGCACTCCACGTCGTGCCCAGTAGCTGTAAGTGCGACGCAGGCTGGCGAAGAGCAGCCCCAGCACGATCGCCAGCAGACCGAGAGTCGTCAGCCAGCACCATCCGAGCGACATGACGGAGCAACAGAGAATGACTGATCGTCCGAGACGTCGCACAGTGCACGCATTCCACTCAGCTGTAGCTGGACTCAATGCACTGAGAGAAATTACTGGTAGAGAGGTCTTAAAATAGAATCAAACTTTGGGTTTATTATATGATTATCTGTCAGCTGCCTTATCCATATCACTCACAATATAATCTGCAATTATACTGCCAGAAATAAAGTTTAGTGATGTCGCATAATTAGCGCTAGATCTAATCTTTTAGCGCTTTAGTAGACATCTAAGATGACTCATTATTATTGTTCTCAGAATCTCCAACTACACTTCGAGAAAGAACAGTAAGGTTATTGAATACATATATTAAAATACAATAAAGGTCTCTAGTGTTCTATTAGTTAAGCGAGTTCCTTATGCGATCCGACTAAATATATATAAACCTTATGAACACAGTGCATGAAATTGGATGAATGTTATTAAAAGATTATTATTTTATTTTAAATGTAGTTCGCCTTATAGTTTAACATATATCAGTTGCCTTCTTTAACTTGACCTCAATTTAATCCGCAACTACTCACCGTTTTTGCTCAGTGCACGTTCTAATTGATACTGTTACCGTTTGGCTTTTGCGCCTCATTTTCACTTGACTCTCAGTGTTTGTGCACACTGTTTCATACTCAATTACTCTCTGTGCCTCTCACTCACCTTCTCTATCTCTTTCTCTCTTAGTCTCTCTCTCTCTCTGTCTCTCTCTCTCTCTCTGTCACTGTTGCGCTTGAATTAAAACATTAGCTTATCGTTTTATCACAGCTTTAGTGAATGATATACGAGCTTTATTTACATGAGGTTGCATAACGAACACAGAGGCTCACCCCAAGTGGGGGCTATAACCATAAGAGCGACAAATCTATATACTATAGTTTGGAATTAATAGCGCACGATTTAATTTCCAGTCATGTATTAGCTTTGCCCCTAGAACCTACCTCACTGCTAGCACGACGTAATGCCAGCATGACTGTCACTTATCGAAAAAACAAAAGCAAGCGAGAGCAAACAATGCTCTCTCTTTCTCGCTTAGATGATAATTTAAAAAGGCATCTAACCTGATTTGGTTTGAGAACCTCAACACGAACCCATTAACACTTGTGCACAATACACAGAGATAATCTGCGAGTCTAGGAGTGGGTTAGGTTGTCAAAAGAAAACGATAAAGTCGAGCCCAAGTCACACTACTTTCCGATGAAGACATTAGGGTTCTGGAAAGAGCTTACAATCTCATTGATGCGTCAACAACTGCCCAAAAGCTCATCGCATAAATAATACATCCCGGGGGTATCTCTCCCTCTCCCGCTCCACGTCTCTCCCAGTGGAGCACCTTGTCGCACTCTATCGGCACTCGTAAATTTCGTGCCACAAAAGTGTCTCACTTAGCGTGTCACAACAAGCACGCACTAGTTCGGGCCGGGCTCGATTAGTGTCTAACGATAACTACGTGGAGTTAGTTAATTGCCTCCATTCGAAAGTTAAGTTATGAAGCGTTCAGTCCCTAGTCACATATAAAGCGCCTAACTTATGGCCGCATCTACGCTCTCTCAGATCTCGACTAATCTCAAGCCGCAGTCGGCATAAACTATGCGAATTATGGCAATCACCTTGCGATCGTAGTCGCTCTCTGCGCTATCTCTCTCTCTCCTCTCTCTCTCCCTCTTTCTATCCATCTCTCTTTACTGGCCCGTGGCTGTGGGGCATAGTCATCGTGCGGTTTTGTGGTTAATTGAACCAGTAAATCGCTCTGGGATCGGGTTAAAAAACTTGTATGTATAATTTGTACTTTTGTCTCTCGACCATGTCGGGCCGCAGGGTCGCACTTTTCTGACATTACTGCAAGTTCAAAACTATCCAGGGGGGAGAGGGGGGCTGTGAAAAGCGAACAATTGAACATGACATTGCATGTTGTAGTGAATGGAATTGACTTTGTGTCGCTTGCAGTTGAGTAGACTGGGGAAAACTGTGCAGAAAATTGTAGGGTACAATTGAGGTTAGGTTCTTAAAAAAAAAAAAAAAAAAAAAAAAAAAAAGCTAATTCCTGAAGACAGTTTATATATTCAGTCAATTGGCATTAGGAATAAAAGAAAACTCAGTTGAATAATAAGAGATTTGTTAAGGTTAAGAAACCCCTTAGAAATACAACCCAAGGAAAGATTTTCGTTTTGGATTCTTTGTGAAGACAAATTAAATGTTTATATATTTTATTCTTTTGTTTGCATTTCGCATCTTGTGCTTAGTATTTTAAGTCAGCAAAGAGATAGAGATAAAAGGCTGAGATCGTAGCTTAATAACTCAAGTTCACATCGCTGTTCTCAGCTCTCAACCTAACCCCTTTGGCGACCTTGAACTCGAAGCCCTTTCGTATAATTTTCTGGCAAATTAGGCAGTGAAAATTAGCGCACTGAGCCATAAAATAGCCAAGCAGATACACACATACATATATAACATATGTATGTGAGTGGAGAGAGAGAGAGGAGTAGGTGGGGGGGGGATGGACGCATAAGTGTAACATATGCGAGCAGAGGCAGCAAAGGTAAACAAAGTATGAATTTCCAAATGAGATTCTTATCACACTGTGCGACGCTGCCCCGCGACGACAACTGTTGCGACTTCAGTGGCAGTTGGCTTTCTCTTTGTGCCTGTCACCCCTCCCTCTCCCTCTCAAACACACATACATATATCCTGTGGCAAGAACAAACATGGCAGACAATTAATAATACTTAAAAAGGCAACGTTCTGTGTTTCTTGCTCTCCCTCTCTCTCTCTCTCTGTGGTGTGTGTGTGGTCTGTGTGTGGTGGGTGAGTGGGGTTTGCCCTTTTTTGTGCCATATAATGGATAATAACATGCACATCAACACGGCGCGCCTAAGCAGCCAACGAGTCCTGCGCAGGGGTAGCTTGGTAATGAGTAATGTGCACTCACCTGGAAGCATTAGCTGGATCTGTGTGTGTGTGCAAGTGTGTGTGAGTGTGTGTTGGTGTGTGTGCTGCGTGGGTGCGTTGAATTATTGCTACATTTTCACTTTGTCGGTGCCTAGCGAAAAGCGCCGAAAAAGAATTACAAATTAGTCGTATTTGCATTTATTATTTCGCCTTCTGCCGTTCGCTTTTCCGAGTTTTTCATAGCACTTTAAATGAAATTAGGTGCGAGCGTTAAATGCATGAAATGGGGTTGCTTTGTGTAGGAGTAAGGGAGGTAGGGAGTGGTGCCATAGAGAGCAGCTGCTGACTGGACTTCAAATGACAATAAAGGAAAAGCACTTTGACTGATAAAGTTGATGCCTAACATTGTTACCTATCTAGTGTCAGGTATGGATTGAAAAGTTTTATACAGTTACTTACTATATGTAAGTAGAGAAAACATAATAAACATATGTACATATGTATTAGTTAAAACTCTCTGAACGGACGCTTGTCTTCTTTATTTCAAACTTGTGTCCATCTAACAGAAGCAAAGTTCATGAACGTTGTAGCAAAAGTATCCATTAAAAAGAAAGATCGCTAAGAGAGGTGTCTGTTTAGTATATTTGTTCTGTATATTAAATTTACTATAGGAATTTGTTGATAACATATTGTTATTACATAAAATCTACGCATCCCTCATATTATGATATCCACTGCAAGAAAATGACTAAAGATGCCAACTAAATAAGCACTAAAAATGTCAGACTGATATATTTTATATTTTATTTTATTTATTCTATATATAATTTCCATATACTTTTTTCTATATAGCATACTTTAACAAACTAAATACAATTGTTTTTTCTCTCTCTCTCTTTGCAGGTAATTTCCCCGACTTCTCCATTAGCTAACATATAAGACAATTGCTTGGTAAAGCTCTAGCAAAGGTACGTGTCCCTCAGCCCCACTCACACCCAGTGAATTTGCATTTGAATTGAACAATCCACATTCGATTACCCCGGGGGCACTCGGGGACTAACGACGCAACGCGACGCAGTGTTGGCAATCACTGCGAAAACATATGTAAATCTTGCCCCGATCGACGATGCAATTGCGAATATGTTTTTGACTCGAAAAGAGCTTTGAAGTGTTCCCGACTGCCAGACTGCCAGACTGCAATCCTCCATGGGGCCCCTGGGATTGGCAGCATGTGCAGGCGGCAGTTTGTGGCTGCATCATTAACACGACGTGGCAGGGGAGAAGGGGGAGGATAGGGAAGCGGGGGAAAGTAAGGGGCAAACCAGGGTAAATCGTGCGGCAATTGCCGGTTAAATAAACTGGCGGCCCCATTGACTGGCGAAAACAATTACAATTCAATTTTCCCGATGTCAAAATCAGCTCGAAAAACAGTCAATAAATAGTCGGGGCAACACTCCCCCGGCTACCCTTCCTCCCCTCACCACCTGCCTATCTGTTTCTATCTCTGCCCCCGCAGTGAATGCAACATAATTGTTAATTGAAAATTGTTTGCCGAAAAAGAAGAGCACGCACTGTGGAATGTTGCTAAATATTTATGCATTCAACAATGCACAATAACAGCAACAAATATTTGATGCAGAAATGTTGGCACACCCTGCCCCAATCTACCCCCCTCTGGACGCTTGTGCATTTCCATAATTTATGCACACCGAGGGATAACGGGGCAGAAATCACAGCTGGGAGCCGACGCTGGCTTCCATTTGGCGTGCGATTCATAAATTTTAATTGAAAATTGCGGCACAACAAGTGATAGGGGATGGAGAGAGGAGTGGAAAGTGTGGGAGTGAAAGAGAGAGAGAGAGAGAGAGAGAATTTGAAGTACAACCAAAAATACGCGCAATTAAATGCCAAAAACATGCGAAATACGCAAATACAACGCATGGCATATGGCTATGACAACCACCTCCCCAACACTCTCCCTCCCCCACCCAAAGGCAACTCGAAACCCATTGAACTGAAGCCGCATCAACTCATCTTGAACCCATCGATAAACCAGAAATTTCGCCATAAAAAATGCATAAGCTTGTCAAGTGGGTCGAGTTAAAAAAAGATCATCATCATCAACAGCGATATCATCGTTATAATCTGGGGGTCGTGGGCAAGTTGACTCTTCAAATGTTTGCCTCAATTAACGCGCCTTGTTTGCCAATTCAATTGCTGCACTTGCCAACTCTCTCAGCAAATTAGTATTGGGAGTATTTATGCATTAATCCAACGAGACGGAATTGCATATCGTGGTCATTTAATTGGCGGTTTCCCTGGTTTGCTTTGCAGACTTCGGAAATCAAGTGGACTGTGGATTATGCACATAAAACCAGCCGAAATAGCTATTAAAGCCAAAACCATCAAATTACTGTTAGAAACTATCGATTTTCGATTTTATGCGTGCAGCGTGAAAGCTTTTCAATAAGCAGAAGAGATGGAGAAATATCAGAAAGTAAATGTTGAGATATTTTCTTTAATGTTGATGGGAAAAACGAGAAAGATTCTTATAAGATAAAGAAATAGAAAAGATACTTTCTTTAAAGTTAATAGAAAAGACGGAATCGAATCTAAAGATTTATTTATTTTCTTATATGTGCAAATGGAGAAAAGTTAGAGAAAAACTAAAAGAAATACTTACTTGAATGTAGATAGGTGTCTAATTATTCATATATTGATCTATATTGTTATATTCCTTACGAGCACTGCAAGTATAAATTACCATTATATAATATGATTATACATGCATCTTTCAAGTTAACCAAATTATTATTATTATTTTTATACCCTTGACCTTGATGGTCAAGGGCCTTTGTGCTGCGGTACGGAGGCGCCCCAAAGTTCTGCTCGGCAGCTTGAGCCTGTCTTCTGTCTGTCCGTCTGTAGAACGCAATCTCGCTTAAAAGCGAGTTCCATTTGCAGGGGCGTTTTTCAATGTTGCCCACCCCCCCATCAAATTTATTTTTGAACTCATTTTGGTGTTTGGGGGTTGCGCGACTGTTGCTTTTCTTACTGATTTTTTTATTCAACGTCAACTAAGACATTTAACTTGATATTAAGATTATTATTTTAAGAAAAACTAAATTAAAATTAAATAAATACAATAAAGTATACTGAAGATCGTACAAAACTGTAAATGTGCTTGAAGATTAATCTAAATCAATTTCAAATAGGTCCAAATACAAATAGCTTCAAAGTTCTTAATATAAAATAGTATTATATATTGTTGTAATTCATTTATTCATCTTAAACAGTTATATGCAAACAGAGCAAGTATATTTGCAGTATGTAAAATACACAGGAATGTATTTGTATGATATATATCTCTTATATAGACAGGTCCTGATATATCTTATAATATAATTTAATAATTTTCTATAGTTATCAAAGTGTTATAAAATGTAAGAACATGTATTTATAAAACGTATATCTTCAGTAGAGTTTAATATTTTACTATAATCATCATATATCATACATCACAAGACTCTACAAGCAAACAGCTCTATAATAACCAAGTACTTAAGCAGTGCGTAGTTTCTCCTTCCACCGCACATCATCTTTGTGAACCTTCCTTCACTCAATTCCCCATTTGGCTTCCGCCTGCTCGAGCTGTGATTAATGATTGAGTGCGTCGTCTGCAGATGCCAATGCAAATATCAAATACTAATTAAGCCAACTTGCTGTTGGCCAGGTTAACTAAGATCGAGGGCTGAGAGAAGTGTTTGCATTGCTGTGAGAAAAAGCAACTAACTGCTTCGCGGCATCTAATCGCCGAAATCATCAATAAAACATCAAAGAGAAGATGCTCGAGGTGGTAAGGGGGGCACTAATGGAGAGCAAAAGAGGTAGGGGTGGAAGGGGGCAACTCATTTGCTGCCGAGGAAGTCTTCAACTCTTTGTCTTGCCCACCTGCCTGCTCTGGTAATGATCTTTAAAAGTGCATTTAAAACGCGTTTGCTGCGTCTTCTTCATCTGCGTGTCTAATTGTTAGTTTCTCATGCCATTAGGTACTGCCCCCTGCTCCTCCTCCTCCTCCTTCTCCTTCTCCTCCTTCTCTTTGGCATATCACGTCGTCATCGTTGACGGCATTCGATTAAATTTGATGCGTTGCCTTTTCGCAACATCAAATCGAAGTTGGGGCCTCCACGGACTCCTTGTATTATCCTGCCCCGGGGCAATTTGATTCATTTCCTAAACCAAAATGACTTGGCGCTATTAAGCTCCCTGCACGTTTAAATATTTACACAACTTTGAGGTATTCATTACACCCAATCCCGAAAAAAGGAATGGCATATTAAAAATTAAAGCCTCGGAAATTGAATTTTTAAATAAGCAACTCAGAACTTTCAGTTCAGATTAGACAAAGTTCTAGTTAATAATCGCTTGTTTGGGTTGTAGTTCAAGCGGAATTTAAAACTTTCCCAGTTGTTTTCCTACTTCTGCCCTTTGTAGGCATTCTTTCCTTTGCTTGTAATCAATGTCAACTCAAATATTTAATGCAACCCGTCAATTATATCCATTTACATGTCTGATCGCTTTCTGACTTTGCCTTTTCAACTTGTTTCCAGCTCTGTCATTAGCCACGGCATTCACAACAACAACAGGGTTTTAATTAAATTATGACTTTGTTAATGTACCGTTACAAGGGCACATTATGCTACCCCATCCTTTCTTTATATTACATATATACGATACATATATTTCTTTTCTACTAACTGAGAAGTTTAACACATTGCATGACGCCGCTCATCAGGACGACAATTGCCCATGTGCCACGCCCCCTGCTTGTCAGTCACACGCATACAAGCTGGCAGTGAAACTTCCTACGTTTTAGTTTACTTAGGTATGGGCACTTTGGATACCCTGTAGAAGTTTAAAGGGTGCTTAGTTGGGTACTGATTCTGAAGCAAAGAATGCTTTTATTTTCAATCAGATTTTTGTTAATATGTTTTATAAAATAATGATAAATATCACAGGGTATCTGCCACTCTCTTTCTCGCCTTCGACTTTTATTTTTTGCGTGCCTCTGCTGACTTCCGTCTGGGGGCATGGCGTGTCCTTTTTTGCCTCGGCCGGCAGTCGCTTCCTGTTTAATATATGACGTCGCTGCTCGCGGCCGCTGCCATTTCGCGGAATGTAAATAAAGTAATTAAAGTAATAAAATTTGTTTTAATGTCGCGCACACGAAATGCGAGATAAGGCGAGCGTTAAAAGTGAAGGAGGAGGAAGAGGAAGAGGAAGAGCAGGCGAGACAGGAGCAGTAGCAGCAGCAGGTTCATAGCCAGCTCCGTGCTTAGACTGCTTTACTAGCCAGGCAACCTGCTGTTGCTACTACTGCTGTTGTCTCTTTTTTGCTCGCGTGTCGTAATTTTGTTGCCGGCACAGCCGCCATTGTTGTCACGTTGGATAGAGCTGATAATTACGCTTATTTAATCATTTATTGCGGCTACTTAGAGCTCACTGTACCCTATCTAATTTACTGTACTGTTTCTCTCTCTGTCTCTTCATTTGGCCGTCCCCTGTCTCTCCCTCAGTTTCTCCATCTCTCTCTCTCTCTCTCTCTTCTCTCTCTCTCTATCTCTCTCTATCTCTCTCTCTCTCTCTCTCTCTCTCTCTCTATCTCTCTCTCTATCTCTTTCTATATCTCTCTCTTTCTTTGTCTCTTTCTCCCTCTCTCTTCTTCCCCTTTGATTAATTCGTTTCTAACATGAAATTGTCCTTTTATCACATTTATCTCCATTGCCAATTTTATTTGCACACTTTTTCCATTGTTGACTTTGGTTTTGTTGATATTTTCCAAATGGACCACGCCCACAGCCCCCACACGAACATTGTAAATCAATTAGTTGTGCATTTATTTGGTCAATTGCAGCAACTCAGGAACGACTGGAGTGTATAGCGATGTATGTGGATATTTATAAACTATATATAGTAAAGCTGCTGATTAGATCATGAACTCTGTGCATAATTATAGCAATTCAGACTGTTGAAACAGCAGGCGGAAATCTCGAATAGTTCTTCCTGCCCATTCCTATACCTTCCCTCTTCGCTTGCCTCTTCCCTAGCCTCTTCTCTAGCCTCTTCTCATCCCACTTCTATTCCTTCTTATGGCAGCCATAAAACTTCAAAAGCTTCATTGGAACATGCAAATTTTTAGCTTTCTATCGACTAAGCGGAGGCAGCTGTTCCGAGCTAGCCAGGCTGAGTTGGAGCAGTCTCAGCAACATTTCCAATTCCTGGCGCATTTTTAATGCTACTGCAACAATGGAGCAAGAAGCTGGCTTCCTCTGCCACCACTTCTATTACGGTTGTTTCATCTTCTGTGCCTGCTCCTCCTGCTGCTGCTGCTGGTGATGTTCGGCGTCGTGGCACATGGCTGAAAACCACACCTAAACACATTTGGCAATTAAGCCGAGCAGAACAAGGGAATGGAGGGAGTGGGGAGGGGGCAGCAGTGCCTCCAACAGGACACTAAACAGGCTGGCAGTCAGGCAACCGCACGACAGGGCTCAGACACATGAGCTGGCTCGTTTGATATATGGCAGACATGAATGCAGGCAGGCAGGCAGGCAGGCAGGCAGCGAGGACATCGAGGCAGCTCCTAGACCAGCTCGAACAAGCCAGGACCTGCTACTATGGAAAAAAACTCCCGTCTCTCTCTCTCTCTCTGTTGTTTAGAAACTTGAAATGGGCGGCTGATAAAAAATGGAGCGACGGCAACAGGAACAGGAACGCACGGGGCGACGCACAAGGTTCTCGTGTGTGGGGCACGAGCAGGCCGAACATGTTTAATGGCGTTATTTATGTGGGTGCACCCCCCTCCCTGCCCTTACACACCCCTCTGGCTGCCCTGCCTGCCTCGACTTGGGTGCAATTTGTCGACTCGCGGGGGTAGAAAAAAAAATTATTTGCCACTTGAACCTGAAAATTATTTACTTCTACGAAGCGAACACGTCGAGAGCGCAGGAACAATGGCCCCAAGGTGCAGACAGGGAAGGGAGAGAAGGGAGAGGAAGTGGAAGGTAGTGAAAGAGAGAGAGATGGAGACAGAGCGAGAGAGGGAGTGTGCAAAAAATGGCAACTATTTAATACGCGCTCGACATTTGTCGGTATTTTGTGTGTGAAGTTTTTTCATTATGTGTTGTCTGCCCCAGAGAGAGGGAGAGAAAGGGAGGAAGAGAGAGGGAGAGAGAGAGAGAGGGAGGAGAGGGAGACAGACTGGCAGAGTGGGAGCGCAATTCGAAATGGGAAAATGCGAAATGGAAAACGGGGCAAACTCCCTGGCGTGCCATTTAAATGAAGCTGTACGGTGGCTTGCCGCTCTTTGTTTTGCCTCCTGGTATTTTATTTAATCTTTTCATGTGACTCGACTTGCACGCTAGTTTTTACGGCAATTTAATAGAGTTACGTAGTATTTTTTTACAGCATATCAAATATTTCTGAAGTGTAATGAAAAGAAATGAAGTTATTATATTAACTGACTTGACTTTCAGCTTGAATTGAGAGTTGTTTTTTAGCTGCAAACTAGCGCCACCTACTCTTTGTTTGAATTGGCAATATTTCTTTAGCTGCACACTAGCGCCATCTACAGTTAGGGCTCCCACAATCCCCTACTTCTCCTGCTTCTTCTAGCTTTCTTGGAATTGAAATGAAACTTTAAAGGGGAAAACGCGCAGATTCTTTGCTCTGTTGGCGGCTGCTGGCTTCTGTTCTGGGAATCACTTTAGTAACCCAACTCTCTCTCCTCCCTCCCCCCTCTTCAACTCTCTGCCTCTCTTCTCCCTGTTCTCTCTGTCCCCCCTCACGTCATCCATTTCAAGCATAATGCAAATTGTCTGCACCAATTTGATGTGACTCCTTCGCCTGAACAACGACGTAGCTCTTGTTACTTTTCCGGCTCGTTTTCAGAATTTTTCCTTGTCTTGGTGGCGCTTCTTCGATATGTGACGTCGTCTCCGTCGTCGTCGTCGTCGTCGTTGCGGGGCTACATTATGAAACTGGGGGCGTTTCACTTGTTAAAACAAATTATAGGTTTGTTTTGATTATTTCGGCCGCGAGGTTGCCTGATGACGTGCATAAGGTGGGGAGGGAAGAGGGGTTGGGTTAGGTAGGCGGGCAAAACCCTGGTGTATAATAATACAAATTCATTTGCATATTTCATTATATGCCTTGCGGAGGTCTCGAGGAAATGCAGATGACTTGTAAGTTGGAAAGTTCACGCAAAGAAAGAGAGGCAGCCCGAGGAGGGGTCACAGTTCATTGTGTATACAGCAAATTAAGAAATCTATCGCACACTAAGTTTCATTTTAATTTCCCAGTTCCTAATTCTTCTTCCTCCTCCTTCTCTCCCCCATTTGATTTGTCACTCAACGCAGCATTAGAGTCGCATTATCGCTGCCACATATGACCCATAATTGACGCCCCCCGCCAGACGATGATACTTCCTCAGTGGGCTGCCTTATTGATTGACACTTGCGTCTGTTCACCAAAAGAGATAGAGGAAGGAGGGAGAGAGGGGAGAGAGAGCGCAATCCGATCTGTCTGTCAGTTAACTCTTGCAGCCCACAAAAGTGTCAAACTGCAGTCAGATCTCAACGGCATTAAGTCCTATATTAAATGCAAACCCATCGCCCAAACACGACGACTCATTTAAACTGGAAAATGTCAGATTATTGCAGCTTGATAAGGTCGGGGATGCACTCCCAGCCCCAGCTGAGCCGTGGGCTGTGCAAGACAGACAGCAGAGCTGAGCTGAGCAGAGCAGACCAGAGCTGAGCTGAGTCTGTGTAGCCCGAAGGAGGATGGGTCTCTCTTCTCATGCCCAGATTTCGTTAAAGCCAATCGACAGATTACAGTGCCAATTTCAGGCTTGATGAGCATCATGGCACAAGGCTCAAAAAGAGATTTCCTGCAACGATAAAACATATGTGTGAGTTGCCGTCCCCTTCTTGTTCTTCTGCCGATTGAGGATCTAACACCTGAGAACATCTTTTACATTTCCATATTGACAGCTTAAAGGATTGAAAGTTCCTCTCTCCCATCTTTCGTACCTTAACTAAACTCAAATCAATCAAGGCAATTACACCCTGAAACACACACACACACACACCCAGTCTAAACTTAATATAAATGCAAATCTCAATGAGAAAATCTGGAATTCGATGCGTACCAAATTCAAAATGAAATGAAACGAGTCGTTTTGCCTTTTCATAGAAATGAATAAAGTTTGGAATATAATAAAAGATAAACGCACAGAAGAAATATGCGCACAAATCATTTAGGCCTCGAAGTGGAGATGGGGCAGGGGAATGGGAATGCGGTTTCGATTGGATTGGGCAATGCATTCGGATGATGATTTCAAGATAGGTTCTGGCCAGCAGGTAAAATTGGCTCCTCCACTGCAGAGCGAGAGGTTTAACATAAATCCAAAGCTGCCAAAGAGTTACAGTGGGCTGGGGATTGATGGGATTGAGTTGAAATTGTGGCATTCAAGTTTGAAGCATATAAGGAAATTGGAAAAGGAAATGTAGCGGCAAAAATAGAAAAGTAATCGAAATAAGCATGAAGAAATATTTTTATAAACTAAACAAAGAATATGAAGATTTATTTTATTAAGGTTTTAATATTTTTAACCTTGCAGAGGGTATATTAACTTTGGCCAGAAGTATAAAAAGAGAAGAATTATAAAATACACTTATAAGTACCAATCAAAGTTAGACATATTGAATATACACATCAATATTAAATTTTGCACCATTATATACAATAAGTATATGAACAATCGAAAGAGATAACAACCTGCAAGGGTATAATACTTTCGACATGCCGAAGGTAGCCTTGCTATTTGTTTTTTAGAGTTTATTAGTCTTTTTTTGCTTTTCAGCTTTAGCACGTCTTCACTGTAGCTGTGCACAGCATCAACTTTATCTGATTATGCCGACCCCTTTGGCCATCTCTCGTTTCTGTGGTCTCTCTCGATTTCGTTGCGCTGAGCCAGAGCCACAGCCTCCTCTGGCTGGCTGGCTTATGATTTTGGCCGCGCTTTTAGGCTTTGTTAGCGTCTCTTTATGATTTCATAAGCAGCCCAAAAACGCAACGGACTCGGACTCAAGCTCGGTCTCGGCTCGTTAACGTTTTGTTGTTCGCCTGTCGATCAAAATGCAATCAAAATTGTGCGGGCCTCAACTCGGACAGCGACTCCAGCTTCAGCTCCCGCACTAGCTACAACTACAACTACAACTACAACTCTAACTTCGACTTCAGCTCCGACTCTGAGTATGATTCAAACTCCAGTTCCAGTTCGACCCTGTCTACGGTTCATTCCTTTGGCTATTTGCTTGGATTGTATTCGATTTGTGGCCACAATAGTAAAGATATCTATCTAACAGACGAGACAACGCCACTCCCTCTTTCCTCTCTCTCTCTCTCTCTTCCTCCTCCTTCTTTAAGACAGTCTCTCTCTCTCTCTAGAGTTGTAATTGATTTATACAGTTTGCTGTGGTTTTCTGTTGTATAAACCTGCATTATATACCCAAATACCACGCCATAAAAACTTATGGCATATGCTTTATAGCATTTTCTCGACTAGATGTTCCCGAGAGAGTTAATTATCTGAAAAAGAACTCTGAAACTCAGATACTAATCAGATGCAAATGCATCCAAATTTGGACTAACCAAAGATTCCATTTAAATAAAATCAAGAAAACCCATTAAGAATTGCGCGCCGAGAATAAATAATAAAAAAACGATATAATCCAATTAATCCTTAAACGTTTTTTAAAAGCATATAATTTGAACAACGCCGACAGAGAACGAGGCAGCCAAAAGGAAGCCCAAACAAAAAAAGAGAAAAGAAAGACAACACACCCAAAGCAGACTGTGGGACGACGGAGAGACTGCTAGACAGACGGAGACATGGAGAGACAACAAGGGCACGACAAACAATGCCAAATTCGAGCTGGGCTTAGTTTCGACTTCGACTCAACTCGATTCGGGCTCTGTTCGGGGTTCGGGTTGGGGTTCGACTCCAACGCAGCCGCCTTTGGATATGCTGGGGCTGCTGATTTTGATCTTTGGTGCTGCCCGCCTGCCTGGTGCGCCTGCGCCGTGGAAGGTGCGTGAACAATGGCAACAATCGAACATAATTAGGCTTAAGTGCATCGGGGGCTGGGGACAGTGGGACAGTGCGACAGTGAAGGGAAGGGGTACAGTGGGTACTGGGAGGGGGAGGTAGCTGAAGGCGGCAACTGCTCATACACATAAATAAAGCCACGGCAAACGCAAATAAATTGTGGCGAATTTTTATAATTAATTGTATTGTCGTTTGGCTCGTTTATTCTGCCTGCCTGCCTGCCTGCCGCTGATGATCATTATGTGAATGGGAATGATGATGATGATGATGATGCTGTGCCTGCGATAGGGCGACAGTGCACAGTGGGCGCGGTGTGTGCATTAAAAGCGCATTAACAAATTCTCTAATCAGCGCCGCCAAATCACCCACTGTGCGAGTGTGTGTGTGTGTGTGTGCGTTGGAGACTTTCCGGTGGATCAACCGCCCTGCTGCCTCGCCTCCTTGGCCGACTTGTGCCGCATTTCCGTTGCGCCTTTGTTTGCTTTATGTTGCCCCCGTTGAGAGGCAATTGTTGGTTGCACTGAGAGAAATTAACATTTAAATAAGGCGGGAAATAAAAAACTGAGATATAAAATATATCAATACAAATAAAAATATATTTCCAACATATTTTGCAGATATAAAGAAGGAGAGTAGAGAGATAAATAAGAGTTTTCACATTTGTAGCGTAAATAAAGCTAACTCTGAATTAAATCTAGCTTTGTTTGCAAACTATAAACTTCAGATTACAAGCACAACATCTTCTTAGTGCTCCTAAGTAAGCAGTTAAGTTCTATACACCTTTTCGAAATCAATTTCGAACTCATAAACTCTTTTAATCGCCACACTTTGCGCCCACACACACAAAAGCAGCCTTATTCTTCCCACTGTAACGCCCCGTTTTCAATTTACGAGTTGCATATCTCGACAGTCATAGCCCCCTAGTCGGCCTATCTATTAATAAACCATAATAATTTATTGATTTCCTTTTAAAGTCGCCATTGACCCAGCTAATCTACACGGAATTATCGTGAGCAAGAGAGCAACAAAGTCGAGGCTCAGGCTCAGGCCCAGGGCAAGCGAAAGGCTTCCAAGCAGGAACTGGCAGTCTAGAAAGTCACTGCTGTGGCGCTGATGAGGGAGGAGCGGAGTTGGAGGAGGAGGAGTCTACGTTGAATGCTTAACAAACTATTGTTTAGTCTCGTGCTCTCCACGTTTCGTGGCTGCCTCTCGTGGCCTATGGCCGTGGCAACCTTTTGTGGACGACTTTGCCACCTATTGACATGGCCAGCAAGGCAGATAATGTAGAGAAAAGGAAGGAGAGAGACAGAGGGAGGGGGGAAAGGGCAGATGGAGGGGCTACAACTGCTCTCATTATGCGGCAAGTATTTGCTTCTTCTCGTCTCGTATTTAGCTTCTGCCTGACTGAGTAAATTCGCTCACTTTTTGAGGCTTAATAAGTTCCCTGCGGATTCGACTCGATCTTGGGTTGTGCTGTACAATATTTTCTGAAATTGTACCTAAATAATGTATTAACTTTGTAGTATTAGGATATGTTCTTTTCGTGCATACCCGCATCGCAGGCTGGTTTGGCTGCTCAATCTTCTCCAGCGCCGTTTCTCCTGTTTGGCTTAGTTTCTTGCTTGAGCGCGTTTTGTGCCGTCAAAGGCGTCCTTTGAAGTTAATCGTATGTTGTGCTAGAAAAATTACACACACACACACACACACACAGGCAAACACAGGCACACACACAGGCATACACAGGCACACTCGCGTGGCTTCCTGCTTGGCGTCGCTTGCACGCTCGAATCGTTAACATATAATTGTGTTTTAGCATTTAACTTTGGCTCCTTTCTGGCTCCTTTTTGGCTCTTTGCTCTGGTCCTGTTGGCTGTCGGCTGTCGGTTTGGTTGGCTGGTACTGTTTGCCTATTTGGGCTTGAGAGCGCTCCAAGCCTCGTTGACTGCTCCTGCTGCCTCTCTCCGTCGTCCATTGTCTGCCTAATTCTCTGCTGCTTAAGCCTCTCGACAAGTTGCGCCACCGCCCCAAAATAAAAAAAATCTACTAAAAACTAACTTAATAAAATATCTACGTATCTCCAAATTAGCCGACGGACAAAAACACAAAATTATTTAAAAATATGAGATAAAACCAAGGTCACTAACAAGGGAGAATGTGGGAACAAAAAGAAAGACTGCGGCAGGCAGGCAGGCAGCAGCGACTGCGAATGCATTTTCTTATTAATTTCTGTAATCCATTTGCCCCCAAAATAGCCGAGTTCCGCAGGGCAACAACTGACAGCAGAATTAGCCAAGTTAACACAGCGCAAATAGGCCCAATCTCAACTACATTTTCAGCTTTATTCTCGCTAACTGAAGTTGCTGTCTTTAATGGCCCACTGTGCTCGCGGCAGGCGGCACTTATCATTGCCAATTTATGTACAGACACACATAGACACACACACTCACACTCTCATACGCACTCTCATACACACACACACACTGAGCAGCTGTTACCGCAACGACAGTTGGCTGCAGGTAATTTATCTAATAAAATTATTATTACCATATATTACAATAAATGAGGCTTAATAAGTATGCCAAAAAAGACTCCTTGCCACGGCGCACGCCTTGCCACAAGATTTCGCTGTTGCCGCTGCCGCTTGCCACAAATTGCGTGCGGCACGTGACCGGGAAAAGCGTCGCTGTTGATGGCGAGAAAGAAAAGCCGCCAGAAATATTGTTCGCCTCAGCTCGCGCCAACGCGCCAAAAATAGCTAAACAATTTGAAAAGATGTCGCAAAATTTGAACTTGTTGCGGCGCATTTGAAATGCAAAGCAGGCGTCAACATGTGACACGCCCACAATATGCCCAGCGACATGAATATAGTATCAGGGAAAATCAATGCAGAGATAATATTTTATGGGAATCACTTTAGGGGTGGGGGGAGGTGTGGCAACGAGGAAGTGGCGTATTGTGTGTGTGGCCAAGAAAAGTCGATAAGACATTCGCTATTTTCTTGTTAATGCGATAAATGTCTTTATATAGGGATGGATTTAGATATAGACAGGTGTTTTTGAATATATAAGTGTTTAATTTTATTTACAAATAACCTGTGAATAATATTTGTAAGCTTTGCAAGATATATTAACATGTTACATTGATAGATTCGAGTGAGTTTATTGGATAAGTTGTTAAACAAATTTTGTATATTTATATAAACTTAAACTTTATGCTTAATTATATTAATTGACTTTTTAAATAAATATAATTTTAATTCGTTGTATCTAATTCAGTCGACTGTATTTAGTCGACTTCAAATTAAATTAAATAAATAAATAAATAAATATGTATATATATATATGTGTAATATTTTAAATATACTCTGAATAAATATCTGAAATAATTTAAATTAATAATTAATTAATCAAAATTAGTAAACAATGTTGCTTTCTATTAAATTTCAAAAAATTTCCGCCATTATAAAGAAATATTCTTAGTGCATTTCACTTTTCATAGTTCCCTTATGGAGCACCCCTTGCCCCGTTCAACTTATCAACATAATGTGACTGCCTATGTGGCACACAGCTACCCTTTCTCTGCACTCCCCCTCTCTCTCTTCTGCTCTCCCACACCGACTCAACTTGCCTACAAATTGCTTCATTTGTCCAACTGGTCGGTATTAAACCAGACGCAGTAGACGGAACTAAGCCACCCCCCCCGCCTCTCCTCATGAAATGCTCTCGTATTCATGTTAAACTTGAACAACAACAACAACAACAACAACAACGAGAATGAGAACAAGAACAACAAGTAGAGCTGAGTGAAGCAGAATTTGGACGACAATTGAAATGGCGCTTAATTTTTTATGGCCATCGCAAACACTCAAGTCAAACAGGCAAACAGGCCGCAAGTATCCTTGACAGGCCGCAAGACCATTTCCCCATTTTCCATTTTCCATTTCCCAAACAGCCTTAGCTTTTTTTTTTTGTTGGGTGTTGTGCACGAAATTCTCCACTAACCGCTACAGTTTTGCGGTTTATAAAACTTTTCCAATGGCTGCGTGTTGCTCCTGTTGTTTCTTTTTGGGTTTCTTGTTTGCCAAAGACCTCAGCCCATCTCCCTCCCTCTGTCTCTCTCTCTCTCACTCCTCTTTGTCGGGCCTATTCTTGTTTTCCATTATTTTGTTTGCATTTGAATTGAAAATTAGTATTTGGGCACTTTAACATGGCCCGCCTGCTAATTTATCATGCAACTTTTCCCTTTTTATTCTGCTTTTTTTTTTGGTTTTCCCTCCTTCCTCCTTCTGCTTTTCCTTTTCCTTTTTGGCTTTGGTTGAGTGTTTGTTTAGGCCGCAGCGCGGCGACTTTCTGAAGTTTTCTGTAATTTTATTTATGACATGTTTGATTGGCTTTCCTTCGAGTGCAGCGCAAACAGCACTTGCCACAGGCACGTGCAGGGGCTGGCAACATGATGCTGCAAGCGCGTTGCTGCTGTTGCCGCCACTGTTGCTGCCACATGACTCAATTGCGGCCACTTACTCAATTTGGCTACTTTACAATGTTGCCAAACTGGCGCTAGCGACAGACAGAAATAAACACGGACCCGCCGAGGAGGAGGCCCCTGTGGCAGTGACAAAGGTAGCCCAGACTTTGCCAGCTCCCTATCCCGTCCCTCCCTCTCACTCTTTGCTACCCCACCAAGAGGCAGCAGTGCTGGCGAGACGTTGCCAACTAATGAGTTCCTAATTTAAATAAATTTCTAGTCATAAATTAAAATATGTGAGACGCATAAAGCACGCAACACAGCGCAACACCAAGGGGGCAAAAAGGGGGTTGAGGGAGTGAGGCAGACACTGGCATGCAGTGGAAGGGGGCGTAGCAGCAGGCAGGCGTGGCAAAATGTTTAACTTTCTGTGCTGTTTTTGGCTTTTGCTGATTGCGCTTTAATAGGGCGAGCAAAAGTTAAACGAAACTTTGCCGATAGTATAGCGATAGTTGGGAAAACTTTAAGGGAAACTATTAAAACATTGTTAAAGTAGTTTAGTTATTGTTCATGGAGTTTTCTGGATTTCGTATAGCCAAAATAATCAATGTGTAGATACATAAATAAAAAGACATGATAACTGCTGAACAAACAAATGATTTATGAAAGCAAAACTTTGCCGATATTTCTCTATAGCAGAGAACATTTAATGAAGCACTATTAAGATGCTATTCTATAAGTTATATTAAAACGGGTGTATTTGATAATTATAATAAATGCACATTAACCTATGGGAATCTTTAAACAAATGTAAAATTAAAGCAAAACTTGCCGATAGTTTCCGATAGTAGGGACAAATAAGAGAAAAACTATTTAAATATTATTCATGTTATTATAATGGATGTGTGGAATAAATATAAAAAAATAGATGATTATTTCTTAGAAAACAAATGATTTTTTTTATGCAAAACTTTGCCGATATTTTATAATGTTTTTCTAATAGATTGTCGATATATATTATTAAATACATGATTATGATGATTTAAGTAAATGACTTTTCAAAGAAAACATAAAAACATATAAATATTATTTTAGTAGTTAAATTATTGTCTCGAGTTTTAATACAGCTAAAACAATTGATGTGAAGAAAGATAAAGCTCTAATAGTCTCCAAGAATCTAAAGACAAACACAGTTTCTTATATTCTTCAGCTTTATTTTTAATCTATTAACTTTGATTTCGGACTTCCTGCACTCGTTCATTATCTCTCGTCCATTGTGAATGCCCAAAAGTATTTACAAATTTTACGGCTGTCCAGTTGCGGCATCTGAGGTCGCCTTATGACTGGCCAAACAATCGTATAACCACATAAATCAGTTTCTAGCTAAATGCCAGGAATGGCATAAGAAAAGCAGCGGGAAGACGGGGTAGAAAGAGTGCAGAGGGGGGGAAAGGCAACAAACTAGGAACGTGAGCAAAAAGTTGGCGCATACCAAAAGTCAATGAGGCATTCAACGATCGATCCGCAAAGCAGAGTCCAATCGAGTTGGTTAGCAGTGTAGAACTGAGGGTAGGGTAAGGGGAAGAGGGGCAAGGGGTGGTGGAAGGGTGTGGCGGAAGGGCATGGGGTATGCTGTGCCCAAGATGGTCAACGTCGCTCGCTCCGCTCAGTTCAGGCTGAACATTTTCGCTACGCCGCATTTTTAGCCAATTTAAAGTCTAATTTAAGCAGCGCATTTGTAACGCACGTAAGCAGAGGCAGAGGCAGAGGCAGGTGGAGAGGGGGAGGTAGTAGAAGAAGAAGCAGACGCGCCCAAAAGGATTGATCGCTTGGATAATTTTGAGCACGTACGCATATAAATTTCATCAAAATTCCTCGGAAATATTCGCAGTGGGCCCCGTTTAAATGCGAAAGCGACAGCGACAATACGCGAATTTCAGTTCTGTCTCTCTCCCTCTTCTCCCTCTTTCTCTCTCCCTCTTTCTCTTTGAAAGGAGACACACAAAAGCACTGATAAAGAAGAAGACTGTGTTCATATTAAATTATAAATTTCTATGGTTGAATGAAAAAAAGGAAAAGGAATTCTTTTGCTGCCGCATAATAAACATGTTTATTAGCATTTTTTGCAGCCAGGGCAGCGATAAATTAAGCGAGGGACAGAAGGACGTGCAACATGTTGCACGCAACAATCAGCCCAAAAATGCAGCATGCAATAAATTCTTTCTTTATTTTTAATTAAAAATTGATGCAGCCACAAGACCACAAAAAAAAAAAGGAGCAGCACTTTCAATCTGAAGAATCGTTATTTATATTACAAAATATCGTTCAATTCCCTTTTCCAGTCTGCACAGTAAATTTGAACGCATTTAAAAACATTTTGGCAGTGCACAAAAACTTATTATAAAATCAGACGACAGACGACAACCCGACGTTCATTAGGTGCCTTCTTCCAGCTGAAGAACCTCATCTCTGCCGATGGCATCTGCAGTTAAACTTGGCTTCGTCTTCGTGTGCTTTGCATTAATTTCACATGCAATTTACGCTGATTTATTTGATTTGCAAGCTCAATGTGCCGCAACCGTCGGCCCCACTGTACCCACTGTACCACTGTGCTCCTCCTCCCACTGTCCAGCTCTGCATCTGCCTGCCTGGCAGCGCGGCATGTTTGTCACTCTGCGGCGACAGCTTCGGGAGGCGACCCGGTTACTAAATTGGCCCCGAATGTGAAGAGGAAGTAGAGGGGGAAGTGGAGCAGGGGGTGGAGGGAGTAGCAGCCGAAGCAGACGTCAGAGTTGCCGTTCGATTTGATCGATTTGTGTTGATTGCCTGTCGCAGTGGCCACTGGACGAGGCAATACAATGGCTGCTGGGCGAAGGCAGGAGCAGGACATCTTGTTAAGGTGTCAGTCGATGCAGTCAAGTGTTAAATATACGAGTGTGTGTGTGTGTGTGTGTTGAGAATTTACGTTAACTAAAAGTGCATAAAATGTGCACAAAACCTCAGCTCAAAGTCCTGTCGGTGCTGACTTGCCCGTGCCTCCTCCCCTTCCCCCTCCTGTGTCAGTCATTCAGTCAGCCATTCATCCATTCACTCAGTCACTCACTCACTCGCTCACACACTCGTTTTATGCAGAAATGATAGCGAACTATTGATGTGCGACTCCAGGCAGCATCTTCTGTCAGAGTCTTCTTCCTCCTCCCTCATTCCACTCTCCTTTGTTCGACATATGCATATTTAATGGACGAGCCGCTTGGTCGACTCTTTGATTGGCTTTCTTGAAATCCACACTTCGAGTGTTGCAAACTTAATGTTGCGTGTGTGTGGCTGCAGACCAAGCTAAGCAGAGGAAGCTCAAGCTGAAGACGCAGCTCAAGCTGAAGACGAGACCGAGGCTGAGGCTGATTTAAACGCCTTCGATGCGCTTGCTTCGTATGCATTTATGCGACTCCAGATATTTCCAGGGAAATCGCATAAGCCAAAGATGCTGAGATATCTTTTGTGCGGGTCTTTAGTCTTTATAGAGTGTGTGGGCATTGTAAATTGATATGGAGCAGACCAACAAAAGAACTTCATAATCGATAGCCGAATGGAGATAAGCTTACTGAATAACTTGCATTATAAAGGGATAGTTCAGTGGAAGGTGATATAGCACAATTATATAACAATTTAGCATTAGTTTAAAGCTCTCATGGTTTCCTTTAGTTAGTAAAGATAATAATTTAAGAGCTTCATAAATAGATAAACCTCTTTATGACTCTGAGATCTCTCTCTGTAATAACTAACAACTCTTGGAGTTGATCAACTTTTATTTACACATAAATTACACAAATTAGACTAGTTCATCTCCGCAACTGAATCTCATCTCATCTTCGCATTGATAAAGTTTATTTGGTTTTTACTGAGTTTGACTGTGCAAATCCTTTTAAGTGCGCCGCACTTGCTTGAGTTTTCATCAGTGGAAAACTGGTAAAATATATTCTTACTTAGCATTTTGCTTTGCTTTGCTGCTTACCCGACCATGTCCAGTCTTGGGCACACTCCCCTTTCTCCTTCTCCCCTTTCAATCCACTCGAATCTATTTCTTTTTCATTGGACTTGGACTTGCTTCGATTTATTGTGTACTCCACGTTTCCTTCACTGTTGCTGTTGATGTTGTTGCTGTTGTTGTTGCTGCTGTGTTCCGTTATCATTCTAACGTAATCTTAATCACTTTGCGCAATGTTCAGTCATCCACATCATCAATTTCCTTTGCGACGACTGCATTAGTGGCCAAAAAAAGATAGAACCAGCTGCTGCTGCACTCGTTTCCGACTGCAGCTCCAGCTCCAACTCCATCTTCGTCTTCGTCCACGCCCAGGCTGTAGTTGAAGTTGAAGCTGATGTTGAGACTCAAGTTGAAGTTCTGCTGTCTGCTGTCTGCTGTTTCTTCATTTGCTGCTTCTGCCTTCATCGCTTCAATGCATTTCGCCGCCTTATCAGATCCGAAATTATTTTCAAGCTGAGAGATTTGCCTGGTCTGGAACTGCCGCTTACAACTCCCATTTTAATCTATTTTCAACGCTACCCCGAACACCTAAAAAAACAGAGAGAGAAAGAAAAACATCATTTGCTACTTTAATAGTTCCCAATCGTTATTGTTGTTGTTGTTGCAGTTGTTGTGGCTGTTATCGCACAATCTGCCCCGACCCGATGCTACCCTTTTTGGCCAGTTAGTTAGCCAGTTGCAGTCGCCCCGCATTGCATTAAAAATGTATAGAAAGCTCTTAAGCAAACCTGTCCAAAAACAGCAGAGCGGCAGCAAGAGGAGAAATAGGAACAAGAGAGAGGAAGGAGGAGGGGGAGGACCGAGCAGTAGTTGTAGAAGTCCCGCCTCGGTTTCTTTTATAGATTTCAATAATAGATTTTTCGAGTCGGTTTCCTGCGTAGCTGCAATTTTCGTCTGCATCCGCGTGCAAAATTGTTTTCACCAACTTGGCCATGAACCCGCTGACGGCTTTTTTTCGTCTGTCCCGTCTGTCTGTCTGTCTGGGCTGACCAACAGTCACATCCCAGTTGCCTTGCCCAGCCTGGTTGGCCAACGGCTTCTGTGGCCACTTTGGCCTCTGTTCTGCTGCTGCTGCTGCCGGCCTGTTTCTAATGTGTTTCCTTTGTTTCGCAGCTGTGCGTTGAACCTCGAGCATTGCAAATGCTATTGTTGTTGTTGGAGTTGTTGCAATTGCTGTTGCTATTATTTGTTGTATGTATTTGTGGCCACATTTCGACTGTGCTGACTGGCCCAAGGGGTCAAAGAGCTGCAGCATTTTCCGTTGATTGTTCTTTAAGATACTCAAAGAAACTCATTCGCTTCAAGTTCATTTTAAAATATATCATAATTTCAGTTAACTGTGCGGTAAATTGCTAATAAGGAAAACTTAGCTAAACTGCCAGATTAAAAGCTGATTAAGTTGAATACTTAGAGCATGATATGTCAGCCCATTTCCAGCAGATTGGCCAGAGATGAAGATTAGCGAAATGAGAAGGCAAGAAAGAAAGTTTACTTGCAGCTAGGTGAATGTTTGATACACTATGATATGGTATAGTATAGTATACAGTTATATGATATATATAGTATATAGATTGTATAATATATTAGAATTATTGATCAAGTTTATAGGGAATAAAGAAGGCATCTTAATATATGAACTGTTCAGTTTATTAACAAAATGTCAATCAACAACTGAGATATTCTTTCATGTTTAAAACTGTTAGTAAGAAAGTTAAGACTGATAACATATATATATATTATTTCTAATTAAAAACTTATAGTATCTGCCACCAATTGTGAGAAATATAAACCCAAATAGAAACCTTAATAAAAGCCTAACCTAAACCTAAATCGACTCGTCTCCTGTTGCTAAGTAATTGCTGTCTTGTACAGTTAAAATTAACTCCATAAATATCTCCTTCAATTTGGTTGCAGACTGAATGAACAAATGAATGTACCCTTCAAGTAGAGGCGCATTCTCAGCAAGGTGCTACAGCTTTTGAGCTGCGAATGTGCGAAAGTGTCCCCAGGGGGCGGACACACAAAATGAGAACGCACTACTCGTAGATGCTGTTAGCCCAGGGCTCTGCTGTGTAGCGACTGCGAAGTGGACGCTGGACGAAAACCTATCAACGTGAAATGAGAAAAAAGTGAACTCAACGAGCTTAATGCCGGAAGGGATGAGGAGACTAAATTATCAGTCTTTACCCTGTCCCTGGTCATTATCCATTATCAGGCAACATCCAAGCCCTGGCTGGGCTAACTGAGCTCTAAAACTTAAAAGCAGCTCATAAATTTGGCCCTGACCATGCGACAATGAAGCCATTTAAACCGTTTTAGGTAGTTTGGTAACTGTGAATTGGTAGGTGGCGCTTTTATGGCTCACTCGGACCCGCGACATATGTGGAAAAGGAAGGGGAAGGGAAAGGGAAAGAGAAAGAAGTGCAGTCGTGACTTTAAAGTGGCGACCTGATGATTATGACCAGATGGGAATGAGAAGTATAAAAGACAATCTACTTGACTTAAGATGAAACGCATAGATTGAAAAGGTTTATACAATTTCTATGATGCATTTCACTAATAAATGAAATGGAAAATAACTCGAAAATATTATATAAGTATTAATATATATCATATAATACGAGGTGTGTTCAATAAGTATCGCGAATTTTGAATTTTCTCGGGTTACGTATAATCGAATTTCGATTTTTTTGTTTTGTTATGTTGTGTTACTCGTATATCATAATATAATTACATATTTTTGATTATATTATTTTATATTCAATGTGCATTCACGAAGATCTTTTGAGTTAAGTTCCTAACTTGATTTGAAGCATCTCTAATGAACTCCAGCTAACTTATTTTCTTTCTTCTTATCTCTCTTTCATCTTAACCTTCCTGGGTCTGGTACGCCCTCACTTTCATTTGAAATCGAAAAGTGAGTGAAGCATCTTGACCTCGAGATTATGAGTCAAATTACCGATGTAATTACAAAGCATGCCCGATTTGTTGGCGCTAATGACAGTGCCTCAAATGTGGCTTGTATTCGACTTGTGCAACACTGTCTCAAAAAAATCAATTAGGCACAGTTCTCTTCCCCCGCTCTCCCTTTCTCGCCTTAAGCTGCGCCCCAATGCCGGATCATTAATATTGGCCCGCTGAGCTACGGGGATCACAGTGACACTCGCCATAGAGCTAAGCCGCAAATGGAGGGCAAATGGGCGCGTCTACATCTGTGTCTGTCTCTCTGTGCTCTCTGTCTGCCTCTCTGCCTGTCTCTCTGTCTGTCTCTCTGTATGTCTCACTGTCTGCCCGTCTATTCGTTTGCTGTATGAGTGCATGTGAGAAACACATGTCAAAGTTCAGGCACATTGTTGGCTGTGCTTTAAACAGGCAACATTAGTGGATAATTAACACGCCCACAAAGTGCTCTGGGGCTAGGCCTCTACGCATCAGCAAAGAGACTGTGCTCTGCAGACACACTGGAGCGTGGATTGTGTTTTTGGCCAACTTTGTCATGCAAATGAGTTGAACATGCCTCGGCGAATTTATGTGCCGCATGTGTCCAACGCGTTGTGCACAGTTGGTGGTCCCAGCTAACAACAGCTTCCCTGTCCCCCCCCCCCTCTCGCTCTCTTTCCCTCTTGTGGCTTCGGTTTGTTTAGTTGTTCAACGATTTCACGCTGCGTCGATGCTACAACGGAATGCACCCACATATCACTCATACGCCGCGTCTCTTCGTGGGCGTCGCAATTTGGTGCCGCTTTTGTAATTACGAGCATAAACTAAGTATTTAAATTATGAAAATCAGGTCGAATATAGAATTTAATTGACTCCCCCCACATGCCTGCCTGCACCAACTCGTTCACATACTTCGTATCTAATTGGTTTTTTTATCCACTTTATCTTTGCAGGTAAATGCAACGCGGACGCGGCAGGTGCCACATATATCACATGATTTGTTCGGTGTAAGTTCGAATAGTTTGTCAAGTGATTTGCATAAATTATGATTCCGAATGAAATCTACATAAGCTACGATAGGAGAGTAGGAGTTGCCAGGTGTAACAAGTTGTGGCATGTTGTGACACGAGCAACAAATTGTCTGACAATGCGCTGGCGAAGATAAAGAAAGAAGTAGTGTGGGGGAAGGGGGTTGGGGAAACTGATGGAGTGGTTTATGAGTGGATGTCATTTTAAGAGTGGAAAATTAGAAACTTTAAAGAAGAAATCGTTTATTATGTAAATATCCTGTTATGTCAATTGTCGTTCCATAAATCCCCGAGTTTTGTTAAGTTGCAGTTTTAAATATTATTCATTTCTATTGAATTAATTTATACACTTCCTTAGACATATCTTTAGCCCTATCTTCTACATCTCTTCAATAAGTATTCCAATAGTTTCTCAAAGATTTCGCAACTTATTTGAGCTGTAAACTTGGCAACCATTGTCGCCCCACCTTTTCACATTTCTCAGTCAACATCCTTTCTCTGATTCTTCTTGCCCACACTTCGATTGTGATCCTCACACGCAGTCCCCCCATCGAATGACTGTGGTAAACAATTCCAGCGAGATATAGACAATCTCTTCTGACACAAGGAGAGACGCACTTCAAGTCGACTTAATGATGAGCAGATTAATGTTGCCACAACTTGAGGCCTACAGCCAAATCGTATTGCAACAAAACAAGTGAGAGACTTCTTAACTGTTGCAACTGACAGGCTGTCAGAGGGGGTAGTAGAAAGCGTGAGGAGGGGAGGGGGGAGGGAAGCCGTCTCGTAAAAGCGCCTGAAACCAAATCAGCCGCAAAACGCAACGCCTTCTGTGCCAACAGAAACTTTAGCTATTTATTACAAGCGCAAATCACTTGAGGCCAAACAGGAGAATCGACTGAGGACGCAGGCGACAGACAGACAGACAGACAGACTGCCTGCCTGCCTGCCTGATGGATGGATGGATGAGACTGCCGTTGAGTGCGACTGGTTGGTTGCTCTCTGGTTGTTAACCCAGTTACAAACGGATATTCAAATGCAGCCGAGCGAAATGTCAAATATGACGAACGGACATGGAAATGGAAAGGGGGGGGAGCAAGAGAGCTTGCCCCCCTCAAAACTGTCGACTGCAGGCCAAAACAGGCAGCAGACTGTGGCCCGGGCTGGTCTGGTCTGGTCTCACTTACAAAAACTCAAATTAGCGCCTCGAGCTCGACTGAGTTGGGTCTAATGGCTGTCGGAAAGTTTGGCGGCTGTTAATGATGCTGCGGCAACTCTGGTGGAATTTTCTAAATGTTAATCGATTTATGATGTTGGGCAAATTAAATGTGTCTGCCTCGCGATAAGGAGCAACAGTAGCGGGAACATTGAAAAACCTTTAAAATGCCACAAACAACTCGAGACAGAGATAGATAAAACCCAAGTCAAAAATCTTTCAAGGGTCCGCATTGAAAACTTTTCTGAGACCTTAACAACTTGCAACGGTCTGTGGGTGCAGCTGTCTGTCTATCTGTCTGTCTGTCCGTCTGTCTCTCTGTCTGTTTGCCTGTCTGTCCCGACTGCTCCAGCTGTCTGTCTATCTGCAGTTTGACTCGTTATGGCTGCTGCTTTTACGCCTTTTCCTTCGAAAGGGGCGTGTGGTGGGCGGTGGAGGAACGTGCACAAAGTAGCGTAAAATAACAATAAACAAGAAGTAATCATGTTGTTGCACGTTGCTCCCGACCTGCTGCAGTCCTTGCCTGCTGCTCCTTTCCTCCCACTACTTGCCCCCCTTCTTCTGCTGCTTCAACTTCTCTCTCTGGCAGAAGCCAATCATGTGTAAGATTGTAGCCAGTCGCTTGTTATGGCTCTCGTTGCAGTTGCTGCTGTTGTTCTTGTCGCGTTGCCAACTATTTCAATGCTGCCTTATTGGCAGTCGTTAGCAGCAGTCGATGCTTTTAAATGTCACTGTCAGCGAAAGTGGCAACGCAGCAGCCAAAGAGAGAAACAACTACGAGTATGGCCAAGAAGAGAAGGAGGAGACCGCTAAGGTTAAAGCATTGTAGGGCAGTAGAAAAGCGAAAAGAAAACCCGCTATAGACATCAATAGTGAACTGAAGGCATCCACAAAGTGTGAAGGGAAGCACGGGACTGAGGGGGAAGAGATGAGATCCCAGTTCTGTTGACAGCTGAGCTGACGCTTCAAAATGCAACTTAAATTATTTATTTTAGTTTTCAAATATGCAGTTCCAATAGAATATTCTTAGAAAACGAGGTCATGGTTACCCGCAAAGTCAGTAGAAATTGACACAACATCGTGGAAAACTTTGATATCTATTATTGAATATTGACACATCCTTAAAAGGCTTGCTCTACTTTCAAGTTGTTGCTTCATTTTCTCACTTCATCTTTCAGATTTTCTTTCTTTCCTTTCACTACTTTAAATTCTTCTTCCATTGACAGACCGCACAATGGTTTCGTTTTCTAATTTCGCAGCTTGTTCTGCTTGACTTTTCGATATGCTTTGAAGTGTTCCTTATTTCTTTCATTCTTTCTTTCTTTCCACCTGACAAGGAAGAGCTTTCCCTCCTCTCTCCTTGAAAAACTTACCAAGTGATTTGGAAAAGCAGCTGCATTAGTTGCGATTATCGCCGAGCTGCGACTTCGCATAAGCATGTCGAGACATGTACATAATACTACCCAGCATCCTCTGCCCGCTCTCTACCCCTCCTCACCCCTCATTCATATGTGGAGCACAGCGAGATGCGAAACTTTTGTGTGGGAGTTGATTTGTGAGCTTTTGTCGTCTGTTAACTCTGATTCGGAGTCTGGATCCGCGTCTGACTCAGAGTCTGAGTCTGAGTCTCAGTCTGAATATCAGTCTCAGTATGAGTGTGAGTCGTGCGTGAGTGGCCTGTGTGAATTGAAGGCAATTGAATGTTAAGCAACATGTGAATGACTTTTGCGGTCGCTCGCCCTCTGAATGTGTCATAAGTAGAGCTCTGAAATTGGATTATAGTATTCGGAGTGCGGCATTCAAGTGTAATCAGTGTAAGCCAAATGAGTTCATCATTACGCGGCCCCAAAAGAAAATCAGCACACAGCGCGAGAGTTTTTTAATTGAAAAGCCTTTAATAAACTTTCAAAAAGTCAACTTTAAAGTGCTTAAGCCTAAATGAAAGATATTTAATAAGAACTTAAGGGGTATAAAGAAAACTTAAGGAGTTCAGTAAAATATCTAGAAAATTGTCTGTATGAACACCTATATCTCAGACAATATAAGAGCTAGGGTTACCGAATTTGGTGACGCAGATTTTTGATGAGTGAATAAAAAATATAGTTCATTTAGAATTGAACCACGCCCATTTCCGCCCTTACAATTCGAAAAAACGTTTTAAAGAGTTTAGAATGTTTTTAACTAGTATACAATTTTTAAAAGAACAATGGCAAAGATAGATACCACCATGAACAAGTACTTAGGAAAGAAATGATAAATTTTTAATATGAACTGAAGGTTTTGTAAGAAAATTAAGTAAAATATTCAGAAAATTGTCTGGAACCCTAACTTAGGACTTTTCCGGCTAGTACTATTAAAATTAGAGGACAATATGTCCTATTATGGCATGCAGATAAAATGCATTTTAGAATTTAGCCACGCCTTCTTCCGCCCCTGTTTTTCAAAAAATAACGAATTTCAAGCGTTTACAACTTGCACAACATTTAGAAAAGGAACACAATCCACACTGATATATGATACGCATAGTTTCCATTTGTTCTGACAAATTTCGCCTATCAATGACAAAGGCAGGCCCCAGCAGGGACAGCCAGAGAAGCTGCCACTAGGGGCATCATTCCCGGACAACAATTCCATGGGGGCCTTACATAAGTTATACTCGGACAACGTGCTGCCATCGATTGCCATTTGTATTCCCCCGCATTGCGTTGCTCTCCTTCTCTCTCCTTCTCTCTCTGCAATTCCCATTCTCACTCCCTCCCCCGCGCCCATTGCCAACACTGGCATCTCGTGTAAGCCATCATAAAACGCAACCAAAAGTGCGGCTAAACTTTGCGATTGAATTTGCATAAATTGCGCTATGGATCGTTTCAGTCCGGTTCGCTTTGGTCCGCTGGTGCGATACGATGCGATACGGTTGGATTTTTCGGTGTGGTTCGCTTTTGCACTGCGGTCTTCGCTCTTCCTGGCTGCCGTTATGCAAATTCTCCTCCCCTCTCTCTGCCACTCTCTCTCCCTCTCTGTCAGTTGCCTTGCCTAACGTGTGTGTGTGTGTGCATTTGAAAACGCATAAGATTTGGCCAAAGATTGCTGTCCATTAATTCAAGTTGGATTTACTTTTAGCATATTTTACATGCATGCGAATTGTGGCTGCGACGTCGACTGCGACTGCGACTGCAACCGATTCTGAATCGACAGTTCGATTCGCAGTTGCCGCAGTTCGATTCGTACGCAAATTTCAGTTGCAATAAATTTGCATTTACCACAAAATGTTTTGAACTATGGGGTTTACCTTAGTGCGGTTCGGTTTACCTGTCTCTTCGATTTATTTGCGGCCACTTTTATTTAAATCGCTTGGCTAGTTGCCTTCCCCCCACTACCTTCCCCCCACTGCCTTTGCAGTCCCCACTCTCTGGCTACACTTCACAGTCTGCATATTGATTAATTTTTTAAGGGTTTTGCATTTTTCATGATGGCCTTTGGTTGGCATTTAGCTGCTAATTTGTGGGCAGAGGGAGAGACAAGCAAAGAGAGGAGGATAGAATCAGTTTAGGTTCAACTATAGCTCGATGATTAATGAATGATTAGCAAGGCAGGCGAATCAATCGAGTGTATAATGATGGCAGGAATCTACACAGAGATTGATAAGTAAAACATTTAAATGGACAATAACCTCCTATATATGTTGCGCATTAAGTGCATATTAGATGCGAGTGATTACCAGGAATCTATGCGCATTGCTCCTTTGAAATGTAGTTATTATCTCACTTCCTTTCGGCTTAGTTATTCATGGGGGCAAACTACTTAAGTTTTACAGTTGCGCTGTGCCAGTTACAACCGTCAAACTACTTCGAAGACAGTCCCGACAAGTTGTCAAACAGCAGAAAGGTAGGAACTGACCTGTCTCTCTCTGTCTCTCAATCTAAAATGTACATAATTCTATGTCAAAATAGGCAAATTGACAGCAACGACGGCAGCAACTGAGGGAATCGGTATCAATTTTAAAGGCCCAATCCCGTTAAGTTTTGTTCATTTTCGAAGGCATCCGCATTGACTGCCAGAGTTCACATCATCAAATATTTAAGCAGCAGCAGTTGGAGCCCTGGAACCTGGTCGAGGCACAGACATGTCCGTGCATGTGTAAATTAAACACTTTATCGTTGTGACCCAAAGCGTCCCCCTGACTTGGCAGTGGGTCAGCAGTTCAGTTCAGTTTCAGTCTAGAGTCTAAAGTTGCCAGGCCCACCACATTGTCTCGTTCTGTTGGTGCACCCCATGGAATATTTAGAGAGTCCCCTCTGTCCCTCTGCTCACCCCAATGGAGCCTGGTTTATTGGTTAGTTTTGTATCCTGTTGTTGTGGATTGTGTGTTTTGTTTATTCAAACAGGCCCAAAAAGCCTTAGCCGTGCTGCGGTTGTGCCGTTAAATCCTTAAAATACCTCAATATTTCCCAGGCCCAATGACAACAATAAAGGACGCACACACACACACAGACACGCACACTCGTTTATGGACACGTCAATGTTGGCCATTAATTTTGCATAAAGTTGGTCAGTTAATGGTTTTAAATTTGTTCAGCTGTGCTGCTCTGTGTGTTGTTGTTGCTGTTGGTGTTTTTGTTGTGTTGTGGTCCAACAACTTTTGTTAGGTTGCTGCGGTCAGTTACTTAAATGTTTAGCCAAATATTTAGTTGCAAATTGATTTGCCCTACGCATACTTTGTGTAAAACTAAATTAAAGTGAGCCCAAAATAGTTGAAATTCGTAAAATACTTCGCTCTATGTGGCAGCTGTGAATATAACCCCCAAAATAAATTTCTTGACTTCCCTTAATGCTGAAATTTATCGCCGTAATGATTTCGCATGCGGAAGCACAGCGCAACTTAATTAAGTTCAATCAGAGCGCACACCTAAGCCGCAGACAGTGCCAGCCAGACAGAGACCCGCACTCACCTACACTCACCTACCCACACTTGTGTGTAATTTGCACTGAAATTAGCGACACTTTAAACTGTTCAACTGGCGAAAAGAAACCTCAGACAAACTCACCTATTGACTGTCTGCATTTGCGCTTCATTTCTGCTGCCTCCTCGCTCTCTCTCTCTCTCACTCTCCTCTCTCTGCTTTGCTCTTCCTTTCGCCACACACAATTTCCAAATCACTCAGGCAGAACTAATGCGATTCATTTTCGTGTAAACTAGCGAAACGCAGAACTCTTAGCTTCAGCCAAAAAAAGAAGCAAAAACTTGTTGATACTGCTCGACTAGCACATACCCTGTAGCTAGTAATTGCATCAATATAGTAGAGCTTATAATGCACTTGATTTTCCTATTACAAGTTGCGCTGTCTCAACTTTTACTTGAGTTTCTCTTCATTCTCAATTTACAGTCTGACATGCTCTTTGTGTACAGTTCAGTTTTTTACAGGGAAACGGGCAAAATAAATAGAGCTACCAAATAGGCGGCAGTCGCCTGGCAAAGGCATCGCTAGCGAATTTATAGCATGAAAAGGGCTGGCCATAAATTTCGTATTCCTCTGGCTCTGCCGATGGAATTCAATACCAGAAAAATGCAGCGCACGATTCTCAACAAGTGCCGCAGCTAAGTGCAAATTTGTCACTGCAAGATGGAAAAAAATACAGAAAATATAGAAAAAATACTGAAATACGGAAAAGAAAAATAAATGTATAAAAATACCAGCAGGAAGTTTGAGTCAATCGGTTCCTCAATCTCTGCAAACTGCAGACGATATTTTATTCCGTCAGGTGCAGTTAAAATATGATTTTCTGTCATATTAAAATATGCCCCCTGTTGGTTGAAATTCCCCTTAGTTACTTGCAGTATAATTGCCTCATGTTTTTTCAGTTTTTGATTACATCATTTTTGCTTAATGATTTTCGAGAATTGCTTTAAAATGACATTTGACGCGGAACATTTGTTTGAGAAGCAAAGGAAATGGAAAGAGGAGTGGTGGAGAGAACAGTAAGGGGTGACTGTTTGAGCATTGGCATTTGGTGCTGTCAAATTGACATTGATTTGAAAATACGATGATAAAATCGAATCATTTTATGCCATTTCGTTGAGTAAATAGTTTTTTCCAATATTCCATAAAAAAAATATTTGTTTTTTTCTGCATATAAATAGAGAGGCAATTAAAGTCAAAATAAATAGAGAAAATATGGTTTATAATTTGATAATATTTATCAAGCATATCAATGAGGTTTAATAAAAAGAATATTGCATGGAATCGGATAAAACAAACGGATAAAATTGCATAAAAAATACAATTTGTTTGAATACAAATAGAGATTTAATATCGGTCTATGTTATACAGTTGTTAAATTTATTTTAATTCGCTTCTGTATAAATGATACTCTTATATCATTCCATATTCACGTAGAAATCAGTGATAAAATGGTTTCGCAGTTGTTCTTTAATTATTTTTCCTTTGCTCTCATTTTAATCTGTGTTTACTTTCATCTCAGTTGGCAACCTTTGCACCCGAACCCGCATCCGCACCCAGTTGACATCTGTGCCGCGTTGTTGCGTGTCCTTGCACTCGTCTCATTCTCTCCCTTTTTTTTTGTCTCTGTCATATTTAATCAATTAAAAACGTGTACGTGCACATTTGTCGCCTGGCGACCCCAAAAGAAACGAAAGAGCAACGCAAATGCGTAAAGGGCCCCAAACCAGAGAAGGGCGTAGTCAACACTGGCTGCCAGCAGTCTGTGTACACACGCGTACATACACAGAAAGCTCATAAGCTAGAGCTGGCGTTGGGAAAAGGAGCTACACTGTACAGGATACTACTCCACAAGCATTTTAATTTCAAAATAATAAAACCCGACAGCCTGCCCGCAACCCCCCCTTAACTGCTCTGGCACTCTGCCTGACAATGACATGCAATTGAAGCGACCCGTGCAGCGTCGTCGTCGTCGTCGAGCTTTTTGTCTAATTGTCGCCCCAGCACGAGGCTGGCATCATCATAATGCAGTCCCGACTCCCAGGCGAATCCCCAAAGTGGCGTAGGCTATGTAAAATGTGCGCATATGTTGCGCCTTTTCAGGGGCGGGGCACTCGGATGGGGACTGTCACACAATATCCACACATCCACACAGGCACACATGCACACATGCACGTCTGCTCAGCCAGCTGCGGCCGAGGCCATGTCCTCAGACCCAACACCCAGCCCCAACCCCAACCGACTCACTAACCACGTCCCGTGCCAGTTGCCAGTGTTGGCAAACAAATTACGACTGTCGTTTTCAAATCATTTGGGGCCATTGCGTGCCAAGCCCCCAGCACTTCCCTCTCTCCTCCTCCTCTCTCTGGCTGGACACAGGATATATAGATTATTTCATTAGTTTGCCTAAATTGTGTTTCTGAATTTGAAATTCATTTGCCAAAATTAACTAAGCAAGACAAAAACTAAAGACAAGGGACAAATAGAGAATCTCGAAACAGTTTCGATTGTAAATGGTAAATTGATTTTCCCACACGCCTCCGATTATGGTTTTCCTTCTTTCTTTTCAAAGATCGCTTTGGCTAAGCTGAGCAAATAAACTGAAATTCGCCTTTGGCCAAGTGTCGGCGGTTTATGCGGTTTTTCTCTCGATTTCTGTTTAGATTTTATTATTTTTGTTGGCTTTTTTTTCTGCTTCTTCTCACCAGCAATAACAATAACGAGCAAGTGTAAATGGGAGTATAAATCAAATATGGCGGCAGCAGCTCACCTACCTACACACACACCTACACACCTACACACACACACAGACACACGACTGTGTCTGCTGCAGCAAGAACAACAAATGAGAGTCGCATTCGTGTTTGCCATTTCAATTGAAATGTGCGCACATTTGCACGGGGGACACTGCAGAAAAATGAAAGAAAAGAAATATATATGTATATGATATACTATATCCATATGTATAAGGCACACACACTTCAATTTATGCTATAATTTTTCTTGTTTTATGTGCTTTCTGGGGCGTGGCAAAAAAATTGGCAAGAAGAAATGGAGAACCGCACACTCGCACACCCATTTGCCATGGCGGATGGCGGATGATAACAATCATTTTGAGTGTTTGCCTCATTTTCAGCGCACCCAGTTGGGGTGTATGTGTGCGTGTGTGTGTGTGTGTGTGCATGACTACGTTCTCTTTCGGGAAGCAACAACAAACAGATGCATTAACATTAACGCGACTCACTCCTCCAAAATGTTCTCTCTGCTCGCTTTTTTTTTTCATTACATGAAATTATTTAATTTCCTGCAACGCCTGTGCGCAATTTGATGAGCGACTGTCAGGCAGACAGACGGACAGAGGACAGCAGTGTAAGTGTATGGAAGGAGGGGGAAAGGGGGAGTTAAAAGATGTCCGTGTGCAGACACAGGGCTCGGCCTGTGCTCGCCCTGTGCTCGGCCTTTGCTTGGCGTGTCCGCTGTCCCAGCTGCCTCCAACGACGGCTGCCCTCTGCGACTCGTCAAATTTATGACGTTTAAGTTCTACTCTCCCTCTCTATCGCAATGCATATCCCTCTCTCACTCCCTCCTTCTTCTACTCTGCGTTTCGCGTGCTATTCCCGGGGAAATTTCCGGCCGCACACATACTGCAAATATCTTAAGGTTTTTGCGTTTTTTTTTGGGTTTTCATTGCTTCTCTCTCCCTTTCCCTCTCGCTCGCGCAACGCTTATCGCAACAAAGTTAATGACTATGTGGGTCATTAGCATTTCAAGCGTGTGCCGCACAGCTTTCAAGGGAGCCAGCCCTCCCCAGCACAGTCCCTTGCCGCAGGGCATCATGCAAATTTCGTTGCTGACTTTAAGCAGTGTAAACGCTGCAAATTAAAGAGAATCTACAGAGCTGCTTGACATTGTTTGTGAGTAGAGAGTGAAGGTAGTTGAACTTGGTATTATAGAAAATAATTTTTGAGGGAGTTTGCTTATAGAACTTTAGAGAGAAATATACCATGGAAGTGGAACTGTGACTTTGTCGATACTCAGGAAACAGCTAAGTTCAAAGAAGTTGCAATATCTTTATCTATTTATCAATGTATTTTTCAATCTTTCTATCTTTCTATATATCTATCTATCACATATACCTTTCTATTTCCTATTTACCTTATGAACCTAAGAACCCACCTAGCAGTTTCTCTAAGTATATCTGTCTAGCTATCCATATTTAGAGGCATGTGTCTCTGTATTTATCTCTTTCTCATGTGCAGTTTATCTCTCTTCTCTCTCTTCTCTATCTCTCTCTCTCTCTTTTTTTCTCTCTCTTTATCGCTTTCTCTTTATCACTAGTATGTACACCCTGTTTCTCTAGCTCGCATTCATACTCTGAATATCAATCTGACTTCTCCTTAATTTTTTTTTTTTTCCTGTATCTTTCCCTGCCCTTATTCACACATATCACTGTTTATATCTTTGTGTATCTCTGTCTATATTGCTATGCTCTTTCTGTCTCTTTCTTTCACTAACACTTTCTGTTTTCCTCAATTTCTTTCTCTCTCGTTATCTACTTCTATAAATTTCCTTAGTTTTTTTAGGCCCATTTTCATTACCCTTTGCACTGCAGCTCCTACCTTTTATATCACTCCTCCTATCATTATCTTCCTCTCTCTTTCTCTCTCTCCGTCTCTCTCTCCCCTCTATCGATTCCCTCTGCAAGTGCAACCATTTAAGCCACATGTCGCCTTTGGGTCCCTTTTCAGTTTGACGCTTCACTCGATGGCATTCGAGCAAGCAAAAATGTGTCGCCCTTTCTCCCTTCCCTTCATCTTCAATGGCGCCCAAATAGCAGGCTCTGACAGTCAGACAACACCCACTAAATGCATTTCCTGTACGCCTTCCACTCACTTCCGTTTCTATTTCATGCCGTTCGCCTCATTCGCCTCATTCTCGCCGTCATTTCTCGTAGGTGTGAAGTGAAATTTCTCGAGGCGCTGGGCAAAATTGTCGCCTTGCCCCCCTCGGACAACATGCAGCCTGTCTGCAGCCAAGAGCACATGCCTCTTGACACCCGTCCTGCCACCTTGCCACTTGCCACTTGACTTGCGGCGTCTGCCCCATGCGCAACAGGGACATGCAACGTTGTCTTTTCATATTTCTGCTGCGCGTTGACATGATTGCTTATAAATGCAATTTTGTATTTTGTATATCGTATCAACATAAACATCATCATCATCATCAGCCTCATCGTCATCGTCATCTTCTGCCTTCTGCTGCCTCATCTTGCAGATCGTCGCGCTTCCATTCATGCTGCCACTTGCAACAATGTAACGCTTGGCAGCCTCCCCATGTCCCAGAGTAAGGTCGCTTTTAGTGTTTTTTATTGCTTTTGATTATTATTATTACAAACAGATTTGATTCGAAAGTGAATGCTCTTTTGAATGTCAGCCCCCGACGGTATTATTCGTTCCACAGCCTTGGGGTAGAATGTGGCTACAAGTAAATATTGAATTGAAGCATGCAACAAATTAAAAATTACTTGGAAACAGCGCATTGTCTGCCAGGTTTGAAGTAGGGCTAAGGGGGGAGTAAGTTGTACAAATATTGTAATGATTTACTACGATTGGGATTAGTTCGATTAGGTAGGAAATATAGATAAAGATAGAAACATAGATATATATATGGATATATAAATAGATAGAGAGAAAGAAATATAGATGGATAGACAGGTAAATATATTTTAACATCTTTGAACTTAGCTATTGTAAAGACTGATACCTAGATAGCTATAAACACATAGAAATACAGAGAGATAGATAAGTATACAGAGATAAAGATAGAAATATAGATATATAGATGGATATATAAATAGAAAGAGTGAGAAAAATGTAGATAAATAGATCAGGTAAATATATTGTAACATCTTAACTGTAAAGACGGAATAGATATATTTTATACACATTGAAATTTATAGAGATAGATAAGTATACAGACATTTAAGCAAATTCAAATACTTCCTTAAGAGTGATAGACATATCTTGGATATCTTTGGCACCTTTTATTTGAATAAGTGAAACTAATTTTGTCAAGAAGAGAGAGGCAGATATGTTAGTTAATGCCCAACAGCTTGAGAGATACTGATGGATAGATCTTTGGGCATAATAATTACCCAACTATTTTCATACAATTGATTTACAACCTCGCAGTGCAATTTGCCCGTTGAGAAATCGCTAGCCCAGCACATTTGTCCGGCAATTTGCATGCACAGCAGCTTCAACACACACACAGAGAGAGAGAGAAAAAGAGAGAAATAGAGAGGAGAGAGAGAGAGAGGGAGAGAGTCTCAAATTACTTTAAGCCTTTGAGCTTGATGACCACTTTGGCAGATATTCAATGCAGGTTTGCAGGCAGTTCCGACTCAGACTGGCAGAGGGAATGAGGCACAGACTGGCAGAGGGAATGAGACACAGACTGGCAGAGAGAAAGAGACTTAGGCTGGGACAGAGAATGGAAGTGAGACTCAGACTGAGACTGAGATAGGAACCTCGACTGGGAGTCGGTTGCACTGCTGACAATTGATTGAACACTTTTGAAATGACAAAAACGCCCCACGGGTGACATTTCTCAAAACACTTTACGATCCCTGGGTGCTGTGCCCCATCGCCTGTGCCCGGTTAAGGTGTTGCAACCTTGATTTACGGCTGTGTTCCTGTGCCTGCCCCACGGCGTCGTCCAGCGAGAGGGCGCGCGATTATGGGCTGAGAAATGGTAGCTGGCTTTGCAGCAGCGTTTGCCCCGCTGGCATCCGCTGGCGAATCATTAAAACGTCGGCATGATGAGTTTGCTGTGAACTGCTCTATCTCCCTCTCTGTCTCACCTCACTCTGCCTCTCTTCCTCTCCCTCTCTCTCTCTGGTGGTTTTAAATTACCATTTTAATGCCGCCGAGTGCCTTTGATTGATGTGCCTTCGCTCGCAGCAGCAGCAGCAGCAAAGCGGCAGCAGCGGCACCAGTTGCCACTCGATTGCAGCCGCCACTCCTCGTCAGCGGCTGCCGAAATGTAAATGGCCTTTTTCTGCAGCGTTTTTCCCGCTAACAAGCTTTTGGCTCTAATGTTTTTTTTGCCAGCTTTAGAGGCATAAAAACTTTAATGCCTCCCATAAAAAAAGAAGCCAGTTGCCTGCAACGCATCTTCACTTTTCCGCTGTCTTTCTCTCTCTCCTTCTCTGTCTCTCCCTCTCTTCTTCTCTGTCTCTCTCTCTCTCTCTCGTGCAACACTTATTAACAGCTACTTTGAGACACTTCATTAGCTGCCTCCATAGCTGTGGCTGCTGTTCCCCTGTCGATTTGACTTATGTGATAAGCCACTCGCCCACAAGGTTAGCACCCTTCCCCCTCTCACCCTCTCCCTCCACCCCACTCCTTGGCGGCTCCTCCTGATGCTTGCCACAACATTTTGACATGGTCGCCACGCTGATTGAGCGCAACTGGCGCGCTGACTGACAGTCTGACACACAGACACTTTGGGCTTTTAAATACGTCCCGCTACCGCTGCTTACACTTCCCCCCTATCTCCCCTCCTCACCCCTCTCTATCTACATGTCTATTCCATATATTTGAATACACATTTGAGTTCGTTTCTTGATGTGGCTTTTAAGCAGCCTCTGAAAGATGCGCGCGCTCGCGCCCGCGCCACGTCAAAAATGTCGTCGTCTATGCCCTTCTCTCTCTCTTCTCCCCTCCCCTCATCCCTGCTGCCTGTCATGTCCCCTGCCGTGTAGCGAATGTTAATGAGCTGTTAAAACTCTGCTGCGTCCGATGCGGCGACTCGGCATCTTCAAATTAAAACTGCAGCCAAAGTCGAGCAACTGCGACCTGCCAACTTGTTTTCCGCCTACCCCATGCACCGCTTCCTCCTCCTCTGCCCCTCCTTCTCCCTCTTCCATCTCTCTCTGTTTCTGTTTGGGCTTTGTTCAACATTTTGTCGACTATAAATAGTTCATTAGTCCAGCTGCAATTGGCCGTGCAGTGCGTGGGCTCTGATTGAGGGCAGGGGAAATGTTACTGCCTGCTGCATTGTCCACTAATGAGTGCAGCTTAATAAGCCAATTAATAGACAGTAGCTGCTCATTTAAGATCTAAGATCTAGATAAAGTTAAACACTTATGTTAATACAAACTTGTTGTTGTATTAGCCTAAGCATTTGTATAGGAAATGAAGAGCTGAGAATGAATATACAAGGTATTTATGAGAAAATTGAATATAGTTTGCGCGTGGCTACATTCTAAAATAATATTATTGTGCCTGCACTTATAAGACATATTCTCATCAAGTTTAGTAGCCTTAGCTACTATAGTTTCTGAGATATAGGTGTTCATACGGACAGACAGACTGATTAAGACGCTGTCATTAACTAATAAGTTTTGGGTTCGAAGATGAGTACTTTGTTCAATTGCTAATAAGTTACTAAGTTCAACTGACATAAGTTACGATAAATACCTTTTTTTTTAATGGTTCATCATGTCTATTAAATTTCTTGATTTAAAGATTTTAATTTATTTATTTAAAGTCAACTAAGAACAGTCGACTGTAGGGGTAAGAAAAATATAAAAAATAATATAAAAAAATTATTATATTACATTATTTTAAATTAAAATTAAATATGAATTAAAAGTTAAACAAAAACCAAAAAATTATATATGTAAAATTAAAGTTTAAAGTTAAGTTTAAAATTTTAAAAAATTAAAGAATTAAATTTTAAGTTTTAATATCAGCTTAATATTCCTGAGTATTCAGCAAAACTTAAATTGTGATTATAGTTTTCATTTCCAATTAAAAGTATTAAGAAAATAATTGCTTATTTAGTTTTTTGAATAAACTGAGAGCAATTCAGCTGAACAGGTTCGCTTATCAAGCTCTTAAGCCTCAGCTCTTCACTCTGTCAACACCCTTTTGCCGCAAGCCACTCAGAAGCCTCTTTGCGCCAATCACGGCAAATGAGCCACAAGCTCTACAGTTTCGCCCCCGCGCTACGAGTTTCTCAAGTGTCTCGCATGACAATAAGTTGGGGGCACTTGAATTGCTCTCTCTATCTCTATAGAGTAGCTGCAATCCGATACGAAGTCGTTGCGCTTAAGCGGCTTCCGCATGTCAGAGAAGAAACCAGATACTTTGGCGCCCATGGGAAGGGTCTCGTGTTACTCTCTCTCTTCTCCTCAGCGAGTTATGATTCTTAAATTATTTGCTGGTAAAGAATAAAGTTAACTACCTTAGGGAACTGTTCCCCAACCAATTTGTTTGCTACTCTACAAAATGCTGTGGCGCTTTTCTGGCAATTACTTGTCTAAAATAATTGAAAAGAAAACAAAGAAACAAAGAAACAGAGAAAGCAAGAGCCAAATACTGCAGACCAGACGTCAAACAATCAAAAACTGTCTGCGTTCTCTGACTTTGACTGCAGCTCTACTACGACTTTGACTGGGGGCAGCCTCGTTAGGACAGCGGCGATTTCCGTTTCCGCTTGCGACTTGCTGTGACTGTGACTGGCATCGCCAATTGAGGGAGCAACAAGAGAAAACAAAAAGCGTGAAAGGATTTAGCCAGCAATCACAGTTTCAATATTAATAGTTGCCTGGCTTTTATCCCCTAACCCTGTTCTCCTTTCCCTTTCCATTCTTCTCCCCCTTCGTATCCTCCTTCGCTCAGCATTTTTGATGCGTGGCTGATTTTGGCTTTCATTTCATTTGATGCCATCGTCGTTCCCAGCGCTTTTGTCCACCGCCGCAGACAAAGCGCAAATCGAAAAACCCCACCACGCCCCCCCCTCCGTACGCCCAGCTACCTATCACGCCCATAAACCCGATTTTTATTCGTCGTCTATTGACGTTATTGACTGACTGTGTGCGGCATTCAAGGCTGTCGTCTCGCTGGGATGGGCTCCAGCTGTGACCGGCAGCATAACGACAGTGCCAGCTCCCAACACGGCACCCTTTTCCCCTACCTGCCCCGCCCCTTACTGCACAGAAAGGCAACATAAAAATAATATTCACCAGCGCTTTCGTTTTCGTCCCTTATTCACTTGTACCTTTTTCCTCTTTTCCCACATTTCCCTTTCTTGTTTGCATTTAGCTTTCGTTTTCAATTTTCATTGCCTTTTTTCCTCGTTGCCTTTTTATTATTTGTGGCCAACTGAAAATTATATAGCATGCGGATTTGCTTGTGCTGCTCTTCTAAGTAAAAGCGTGTAAAATGCATCTGAGCTGCCTAGACAATCTCCAGACAGAGCGGAGCGGGCTGACGGTGGAAAAGCGATTGGAAAAAGCTAAATCTCTTCGCTTGTTTACGAGCCATGCTCTTTTAAAGCTTTTCAATTTATTTTTATTGCCTTTAAAATATGAAAAAGTTGTTGAATATTCTATCGATAAATCATTTCATTTAATTGCAATTTTGAACTTGATAGAAATGATTATTAAATCAATTAAAAATACATACGGATAAAATATATTTAAATTGTTGATTAATGCTGAATTTATAAACACAAATAGAAATCCATTTGAAAAGGTAATTAAAATATATATTTATATATATTATGTCTTATTCATATAATATGCTATATGAATAAGACATAAATGTTCAATTTATAGAAGATATTTAAGAATACAGCAAAGACAATAAAAAGTTCTTTTTATAATTTTTATTAAAATACAAAAATCTCAAATTGTTTTTATTGCCTTGAGAGAGAGTAAAGTTGTTCTGTAGAAATTATCATTAAGATAGTTAAATGCTTTAAAAATATATTAACGTTTTAAACATATTTATTATAAAGTAGATTTGAATTGCATATGAATTAAGTTAAATTTTAAAACACAATTCATTCTTTCTCCAAAATCGCAAAATCATTTCATTGCAAATGTACCGAAAATTCCATAAAATTTAATAGAATTATAAGGTTGCAAGAAAATATAAATGAAATACCAAATAAATTTCAATTTTTAACATACTGCGAGCACAATAAAAACCTAATAAACCATTTACTAAAACACACTAAATCATTTTCACAACAATTGCCATTTAATTATAATTTAAACAATATTTATGCAATCTATAATTGTAGTTAAGTCATGCGTGTTGCTACTTTATTAGATCAAATTCTGAATGAAAATTCGCATATAATTCGCCATTTTTGCGGCAGTCTGTGGAAATAAGCGGCGATTATTAATTAGAATAATGTTCATTAAAAACTTGTGGGGCGCATAAATTTCAGCATAATTTGATTGCTGACAGACAGAGAGAAAAGAGGAGAGAAAACGAGGAGCGCATGGAGGCAGATAACTAAGTAGAGAACGAGAAAGGCACAGAGCAATTTTAATGAAATTGCCAAGAGGCAACTCTCGCCCTCTACAGGCAGTCAACCAGTCGAGCTGAGTCAAGCCTCGCTGCTTATCGATTACATCTCGTCATGCGTCAGACACCCACACAGACGGACAGAGAGACAGACAGAGAGACAGACAGACAGAGAGACACGCAATTGAGTTTGGTAAAGAGGGGAAACGGGGCATGTGGAAGTGGGAGGGCAAGCTCTTGCTGAAGGCCAAGCGACGGCTTAGTGCTCTGGAGTGTGGCAAATAAATTGACATTTATCTGTGTATAACAAGATCAAGTATACGCAACGTGGCTCGCTGTGTGTTTGCATTGAGCTCAGCGCTGTGAGCTGTGATTTTGTGGCATACGCCCCATTGCTAATGATGCATATATCAGGCAGAGCTTGGAAATTAAAACGGCATGCGATTCTAATCGCAACACGGCGTATGAGTAATTTATATTGCGTACACTCGCCTCGTGACCTCGACGGGCTTACAAATTATAACGGAAACCGCAACAGAGGCACGGCTTCGCCACACATACACACGCACACATACACACATACACATATGGAGCCAGATCTGGCCACAGTTTGTCCTCTTCTTCTGCTGCCTCTGGCTCCTCTTCTTGGCTTGCATTGAGGTTAACATGCGTCATGTTCTGCTTAAGCGAAACTAGCGACAGCTACTTGACGTTTGATTTGCCGATTAGTGCGTGGCAACTCCTTGCACGTGTGCGCGTGTGTGTGTGTGTGTTTGCCTATATACTTTATGGCAGCGCCGCTTGAATTGAAATTGCAAATTTGGTTTTTATAGCAGAGAGCGCGGAATGAGAAAGTTCGTGGAGGCAGCAACAGCAGATGGAGCTGAGCTGGCAGGCCGCAACCAGGGCTGGCAAACCAAAGAGCCTAGAAATGTACACTTGATGTTTAATTATAAAGCCTTTCTTTACTCATAAATCGTTAACTAAAACTTATGCAAAGTCGAGTCTCACTTCATGCTGTTTGCAGTTGATATTTAACTCTCCATCCCTGGTTGCTGTGCATATGCGTGCGCCTGTTTGTCGTCTGCCACTTCATGGCGTTGCTTATCAGCCATCGTGAGGCACGTTGCACATGCAACTTGTTTGGCTGCCGCTAGTTGAGTTGTTGCCACCGTTGACAGCGATGAAAACTTTGCTGACAGGCCAAACAGAAAGTAGCTAAGTGAGGGAGAGAGGTAGGGCACAGAAAGGAAGTCAGGTAGTCTTGACTACAAGTAGTTTGTTAATTTAACAATGGCAGTATCTGTGCTGCACTTTGACTTTATTGCAATAAAAGCAATTTACTTGCAGACATATTGGTTACTTCAAGTAACTGAACTCGTTCCTTTCACAATCCTTACACATCTCGGACATTCAATTAACACTCTGCTAACCTAGTTCTTCCTTTCTTTCCTTTCATTTCCTTGCAGAACTATGCCATAATTGCCCACACACACAGAGAGAGAGATAAGCTCAGCAAACAGGTAAGGAAATCACACATAAAGTCCATTTGTGTTACATCTACAGTAGACTTTAAAGCATTCTCCATTCTAATTTCCTGTTACCCCAGTGATAGGAATTTAATTGAGCACGGAAATGTGAAGAGAGGAGACCCAGGGATATGCAGTCAGAACTGAGGTAAAGCAGAACACCTGAGGATGGTGGGGTTGAAGAAGGCATTGAGTGTAATACCTTCTCCTTTCTGTGACCAGTCGACCAACAGGTGCGGCTCAGTTGTTAGAGTAATCCCTCAATTTAAATCAGATGTTTGCAAAACTAGACAACTCTGTCGTAGGCAACTCTGTCGTCTGGCACCCGATAAGCTCAGCTCATTGTCAGCTGCGACATCAAAAGTTGCTTAACTTTTTCCCATTTCGACTTTTTTTTTCTATTTTCACGTTGCCTGACAACCCTGGCTGAAGCGAATGAATTTAAATTACTTTTACGTGCATTGGCTTCACTGCGCCAAATCATGAATAAATAAATTTTATGCGTAAAATATAATTCAATTACCAGACACAAAGTACGATCCCCTTTCCCCATTCCTCCTCTCTCAATGTGTGTGTGTGTGTGTGTGCGGGCCTATAAAACAGATTGTGCTTTTTTTGGACATTTTCAAAAATAAAAGTCGCCACACGAGCGAAAGGGGGAGGGGAGAGGCTGGGTGTAGGGACACTTTTTATGGGCAGGCACTTCATTGATTCCCATTGATTTTGTGTGAGTTATTTTTACAAAAGGTATTTGCGTTGCTTTTGGGTTTTTGGGGACTCTGAGCATCTGTCTTCGGCCCCGTATAATTTATTGATTCACTTGGCCTTGGGCATTTATTTATGGCCTGCCGAAGAAGCAAGAAGAGCTTATGACGCGTAAACCGATAACGTGCGTTAAATAGGCGCATTATATCATGGAAAGATGTCTTTGAAATGTGTGCTAGACAAAGACTAGAATACTGCATATATACAGAGTAAAATACTGCAAATACTAAGGTGTACTGTTTAAGAAATACTGCAATATACTGTGTAAAATACTGCAAATATACTGTGTAAAATACTGCAAATACTAAAGTATACCTTCCTCTCTTTATTGCAGTGCAGTTCAACTAACTCAATCACGTTTCCCATCTTCTTCTTCTTTCTAGCTTCTTAATTATTTCCTCTCAATGTGCTTCCTTTCTGCCCCCTCTCCTTCTATTCTCTGCATTCCTTGGCCTTTCTATATAACACTGGACACTGCCGAGTCTCCATTGTCAATTCCCTTTTGGGTAAAAGTTCCATAAATCACTCAGGCGACGACTCAACAGGTTGCCTACAGTCGGCACAGTCAGCCTCCAATAGTCTGGCCATTTTTCAAGTGCCTGCATTCAATTAACTGTAGAATTTATGTATGCCAGCAAGCTTGGCATGCAGACTCCAACTTCCACCCTCTCTCGCTCTCCCCCTGCCCCACTCAATAAGTGTTCCACATGCAGTCGAAAATTGTTCGTATCAACTGCCAACTGCAATTAAAAGCCAATGAATTTTGCTCTTTCTCGCTCTCCCACTCTCTCTCTCTCCCAGTCTCTCTCTCTCTCTCTCTCTGCCTCTGCGTATTTGTCTTTTGCTGGCCTTTTAATTGTGTATGTGTGTGGGCGTTTAGCTGGTCGAGGGGCTGCCCAAGTGGGCGTGGCATTGTGTCTTAAAAGTAAAACACTTAACTCAAATTGTGCTCAACAGCTGGAAATAAACGGCAGATGTAAGAAGGAGAAGGAGTAGGGGGAGAGGAGCAGACAAATCGAAGAGAATAAAGCAACAAGCGCGCTTTGCTTTAATTTTCGGATTCATTTGGCCAGTGAAACATTCCAATTCTCCTCCCTCACTTCACTCCCTATCATCCCCCATCCTGTGATTATAATTTATCGATTCGAAGCAGAGCAGCATCTGTGCGCGACTGTTTTAAAAATAGTTTGTGCATGTTTTATGTGCATTTCATACATTTTATTTAAATTTACAGCAGTACATACCCCACTCCTCGCCCTTGCCACGTCCCTTTCGCAGCACATTAGGCAAAGCTGCTGTCGCCCTTTTTGGCAACACATTTCACATTTTTCATTATTTCCACATTTTTATGACAAAGTGAAATTTGAAAATGTCTTTGCCTGCCACAGCCAGCTGTGACAGTCCACAGACCACGCCCAGCCCCAGACTCTTTCCCTCATTTACCTCCCCCACTCCCCCCCTCTAGACAGGCACCTGTAACAGCTTGCTAATAAAATTATTAACGTGTAAATTCCTGCAACTTATTTAGCTGCCAATTAATAAATTTAATTTTCATTTGTTTTTCTTCCTCTTCGCATTTTCTTTGTTTTTCCAAGACATTCCTCCTGCCCGTCCTCCCACCCACACCTTCACCAACATGTGCCTGGCATATTAATGAGCATTTGTTAGGCGTGGAAAATTTATGTGTCCAGGTTACATTCCGGGGATTTTCGCTGCCGCTTTATTTCGGCTGTTCATTTGTTTCATTAATTTATGTTCTTGTCGCTTGGAAAATTCTTGGGAAATCAGAGAGGGAAATAAAAGTGTCAGCTCTAACCCTTTGATATTCATATTTTCTTTTGGCTTTTCCAAGATTCTGTCGCAAGTGCAAAATTGCATAAGAAAATTCTGGGGAATTTTGCTGATTTCGAAAAGAGCAAAACATTTACAGACTTCACTTTGGTCTCTTTTTTATTTTACGAGTTTTTTTAGTTGATTTCATGCCTGTTGCTCTAGCTTAATCATTTCTTCCCCTTTATAACTCTCTCCTTCTCGCCTTTAGCATGCCAGACACGTTGCCATTGCCAGAAATGTTCATAAATAAGTACTAGAACTCAGACACGCCCCCAGCCCAAGCGGGACCGCATTCAACTTTGACCCATTTCGCAGAGCTCATTTGCATAAAGGAGTTGGAGCTGGGAATGTGTGCGCGATAAAAAACCCTTTCGAAATAAATTAAAAACGAAATCTAGCTAAATATTTAACGGGCACACATATGCAGTGTGCCTGCCCCCCGCTGCCTCCCCTCCCCACACCAGTTTCTCGGCAGGCAGTTGGGAGACAGTGTGCTCGCTCTAATTGTTATAAGTTCATCTGCACTACAAGCAGAAGGCATGACCTGCCCCAACTGCCTGACTGCCACAACTCTACTTCATCTTCCCCTATCCCTATCCCTTCCCCTTCATCTTCCCCTTTCCCTTCCCCTTCTCCTGAAGTCGCTCTCGCCTGGCGGCGCCGTTGTGTCCCCTGTCCCTCTGCCTGTGCTCGTGCCTGGTCGAATTTTTAATGTGCGCCTCTGGCTGCAAAATGTATTTCACTCCATTTTTTATGTGCTCGCCCCACGGCAGCCCCAAAAAGCACATTCTGCTGCCCCCCCTTCCCCACTCCTGCGGCAGCCTTGCTGCATGAAAATGTATTGCCGTGGCGTCTGAGAAAAAAAAAGGTTTGCGTGCCAAATTATTGTGCCAGTGGCCTAAAGTTTGCTTCCCTCTTCCTCTCTCCCTCTCCCCCTCTCTCTCTATCTTTTGCTTCCTCTCTCCTTCTCCCTCCCTCTCGCTGACTTCTGTATGTTTGTTTTTGCTTTGGCAGCAGCCAAAACGCAAAGTGCGTTGTACTCGCCTTGCCTTTGCTTTTTTCGATCGATATTTTTCACTGCCGCACAACGTGGCGTATGAGCAACGTGAAGAGAAACTAACAGGCCAACGGCCAATGGCTTTTGGCATCGCTATTTATGGCCTATGCCAATGCTAATAAGGTGGCCAGGCACGAGCAGCACACACACACACACACACAGCACACACATAAAAACCGATTTTATTGAAGCCCCCTAAAGCAGTTGGGTAAATTAATTAAAAACTTGCAAATTGCTGGAAAATTGAATTGAGAAAGATAAAGAAACGAATTGTAAATATTTATATTGATAAATCATCATTTTAATAATGCCATATTTCATAAAGATTTTACAGTTTTATTTGGCTTTTTAGTTAACCAAAATTTTCCTTTACATTTCATATTTATTTTCTCTTTAATTTTACTTGCAAATTTAACAAGCCCACATCGCTACATCTCGTCGGCATTTGATTTATTTGAGTTTAAACAAGAATAAACATGAACAAACTTGCTTCTCGATTGCTGCAAGTGTTGCACATACTGCCACACAATGCCACACACTTGGTGCCACAAAGTACTAATACAGCTTAAAAGGCAGCCTGGGAAAATGGCAAACTTTACACACATGTCCTGCCACCGTCTAAATACGAAATTTTATTTAATTTTTCATGTGCATTTTGCTACTGTTTTTTGTTAATGTTGTTGTAGTTGTTGTTGTTATGCTGCGCTTCGCTTGATTTGCAACGCAGAGAAACAGTAGGGGAAGCTAAGACTTCTTTAGGGTATTCGATATTAAGATATGCTGGAAAAGTATTTAAATACAAATTTGAAATTGTAAAACGTTTGAAAAGTTGATGAAGGGATTGATACATTTATAGATCAATTGATAAATATATAGATTGTTAGATAAATAGATATAGGGTAGGATATAGATAGGGTAAATATAAAATATAAATAACTGACTTTTATATAGCTAATCCTTATTAATTATTATTAATTGTATTAATGAGTTGATAGAACAATACAAATATAATATAAATAATCGTACAAGATATTTAGATTTAGATTAAATAATTATAAATATAATAAAAATTAACAAATTACATAAATATATTATGGAATGATAATTGATCGTAAAGCATTGATATCAAAAAGATAAATAGACTGACAACTGATATGTTCAGAGAAATAAAATGTTATACTTGTGATTGGTGAATGGATAAGTTGACAAAAACTTAAGATAACAGATTAATTGTTTCACTAAGAACTACTAAAGGCATACATCTATGGGGGGTTCAATTCCAAATAGATTGGCAAGTGTTCTTGTACACAGCATACCCACTCGCCCAGTCACATTACAGGGTATGCAGTAGAAACAGAGCGTCGAATGCGGCAGCGCCTCTTCAAATGGCTTAATAAGCAGCCACGGGCCAAAACACGAGCAGCAGCCACAACAAGAGCAGCAACAACAGCAGCATTTAGAGCTGTCTCGCAGTTGCAGACGCCGTGGCAGACGCGGACAGACAGATAGACAGACAGACAAACATGCAGCATGCAGCAGGCAACGAGCAGACGAGGCAGACGCCATGCGGCAAAATAAAAACCCGAGTGCAATAAAATAGACACAAAAACGCGGACTAGGTATTTAAAAATATATATCGCAGATATAGCTACACATGTCTGTATATATGTGTGTGTGTATGTGTGTGTGTGTGCGGAGTATGAGGGTCGCCAAGTGGCCGGGCCCGAAATAATGCGACAATTGCATTAAGTGCACAATGGATGGATGACCGACGAAAGATGGGGACAGGGGGAGATAGAGGAGGGAGATAGGGAAGAGAGAGATAGGAAGAGAGGAGAGAGAGAGGGAGAGGAAAGAGACTAGCGAAATATACTTTATCTTTATGTGCAGTTTGCAGCTTCTCTCTCTCTTTCTCTCTCTCTCTTTCTCCCTCAGCGCTCAACTGGTTTTTATTGCAGCTGGTTATGGTCGAATAAAGTTTTCGAGTTTAAGAGGATTCTCTCTCGAACGTGACAGTCTCCAATGCAACCCCAGATTAGTGTGGGGGAAGGGGGAAGGGGAGAGGGTGCTGTTTAAAAAATATTCAAATTGTTTTGCTAGCTTTTTGTTTAACTTTAAATCGCTTGGTGGAAAGTTATGAAGAGGCAACAACAATTCTGCATTTAGAACTGTCAGTTGAGTGGCCTCTCCCCCCATGATCCCCTGCCCCTCTGCACCCCTCTGCGTGACCACAACTGCAACAATTGCATTAATTATGCGTGCGGCGCAGGCTTGCTTTGCCAAATTGTGGCACTTGCAACTTCTGCAGACACTCAATTAGTTTGAGCAGCAGCAGGAGGAGGAGGAGAAGGGCTGCTGCTGCTGCCTGGTGACAGCGACGACATCAACAATTCATCTTTGCTTTGCCTACGTCTGGGAATCACAGCCAAGAAGAGAGGGAGATATATAGGGAGGGAAAGAGAAAGGGAAAGAGAGGTAGAATGTTGTGCGTGCCGCACTTCAAAGCGAATCAGAATCGGAATCGGAGCAGCGGAATCTGCTGCTTTGTCTGGGCTCCATTGCGACGTTGCCTCTCTGTTCTCTGTTTGCCTTTCCAATAACTGGCAGCAGAGTGGGGCAGGCAGCACTGGGCAAGGGGGGGAAGGTGTAGGGTAGCAGGGGCTGCCCTGGCTGGCGAGTCAAATGCTAATCTTGATAAAAATAAACGCACTCGGGCACGTTGAGGTGGAAAAGTTGGCGCATCTCACGTTTTTCGTCGCATTTTCAATTTGCTTGGCATTTGCCTGGCCATTGTCAGCAGGCAGCGCAACACTCCCCTCCCCCCCTCCCTCGCTGCTCCCTCCCCCCTACTAAGTGAATATTAATATTGACTTTTTGCCTGTTTGCTTTCGCATAGTTGGCAAAGTTTTTCACCTTTGATTGCTTCGCTTTCCGTAGCGTAGCTGAACCTGAACCCTGACCTCACCCGCTTTGCCATTTGTGGCCTCAAAGCGGCAGCTCCCTCGCTTCCTCCCCCCTCTTGCTCGCACTGAGCTTGTTCCCGTGCCCCTTGCTTGCTTTTAAATTTATGTGCAAAGTTTTGTGCGTGGCGTGAAAGCGAGAAGGAGAGCAAAGTCCTCAGGAATAAGTGAGCTGCCTGCTCAAGTGGAGGCGCTTTTCTATTATCAGCATCACCCGATGCTGCTTCCCCTCCCTCCCTGCCTTCGCCCCTATTGCTATTATTTTCCATTTTTATGACAGGCAACCGAGGAACGAGATCTTCCGGAAAATGCTCCAAGTCAACGTTTACCTCGGCGCTGAGGCATAAAAGTAAATTGCCAAAAAAAAAAGAGAGAAACCCGAAAATAGGCAAACAATGTCAATATAATTAAATGAAGCTGGCAGAGGGGGGGGGGAGGGGGCGTATGTGTAATGCGAGGTTTGCCTGTTTGCATTCTGTGCTGGGTAAACCGATCTCAGCCTGGCATTGACTTTGATGTTGTTCCCACTGAGTGGAGCTAATTAAATCTTGACTTGTTTTTTCCGAGAGGGAAAAAGGAAAGAAACCAAAGTTAAATTTAACTTTCGCTTCGTTTTTACTGGAAATAAATCTGATTGTCTGCCTTGATCTCTTCTCAATGCTTGCTTTAGTCGACTTATGCACTCTTTCATTTGCAACACACACACACGGGCAGTTTACATATTTAAGCATGTCTTAAGCCTATTAAAAGCAAACTTCGATTACGTTGGCCCCATTTAAAGTGCCACCAAGTAAGAAGTGGGCGCCAAAAGTGCAGCAACAGTGACAAGAAGGAGTGGAAAAAGAAGGAGCAGCAGAGGGAGACAAGTGGGAGGGATGTAGGAGGAATGTATGCGGAAAGTAGGAGGAAGGTAGGAGGCAGAGGAGCAGCACGCCTCGTTCGAGCAGCAGCAGGTACAACAACAACTTGCAACTTGTTGGCCTTTGACATGGGATGTGGGGCGCTTTAATTTGGATGGCCCAAGCACTTCTCAACTGGCCTTTACGCTGTCTACTTCCCCTGACATTCCCACTTCCCCTTCTCCGCCCTTGCCCTAGGAAACCGCAAGCGACGGCGCGCTATCAAAATATTTGCCACAATGAAATCATATTTGTGTGTGTGTGTGTGTGCCGTGTGCCCTGTGTGCCACGCCCCCACTTAGGCAAGCGCACTGAGGGCAAAGTTGAAAGCAAAGGAAAAGGTAGTTTCCTAGGCAGGAGGAGAAGGTTGAAGGGGCGGGGCAAGCAAAGGGAACTCAGCATAGTCAAGTGAGGGTGGCGTGCGAAAGTTTATTAAAAAGTTTGTGCGCCTTTTGCTTTATTTTTTTGCAAACAAACAAACAACACACACACTACGCACACACACACACACACAAGCGAGTTGCAAAAGCAACAGGAGCAAAGGCAACAACAACAACAAGAACAAGTACAACAACAATGGCCATGCGAAACTTAATAATTCACACGGGAGTGAATTTTTCACAATTTTCGCTTTTTGCCGCCGCCATAGAGAAAGTCTGTGGTTAAGGAAGGCAGAGAAAGGGATGGGAAGAGAGAGAAGAGAGAGAGAGAGAGAGAAGGACAGGGAGTGTGTGCAGCGCTTGCTTGGTTAGTTGACTCTGCTTGTTTTTCACCAATTTTATTGAAGCGTAAAATATGATCCAAGTGCCGACCACGTTGGCGGCCTACAGAGACAGAGAGAGAGATAGAGAGAGAGAGAGAGTGTGAAATAGATGGTAAAGGAGAGAAGAAGGATATGAGGACAGATACTGTGTGTAGTTTTTAGTTGCCTTTCAACTTTTGTTGACAGCATGAAACCCCAAAAGTTTGCACTTTGCTTTTATTATTTGTTTTACAGCTAGTTAAGAGCATTGTTTAGATTGCTACCGTGTGCCCCCACCTATCACTGCACAAGGGTTGCGCGGCACTTGAAGGTGATTAGAAATGGTCTTCGCTTTGTTTCAATTCTTCCCATATGCAAATTCGCAGCTCTGCTTAGCTTAGGCTTCGGCATGCAGCAGAGTTCATAGCGGGGGGCTTTAAATGTAGCCAGAGATTTGCTTGTAATTTGTTAATTACTTAATTGAGTGTAGGCCAAAGGGCAAATATGCAATGCAAATAGAAAATGTGCACGTAAATGGCATTAATAGCTGTCTGTGTATGCCTTTATATGGGTGTGTGTCACTCGAACGCATTAGGGGTTTAAAGTGGCAGCCTGAAAGTATGCAGTGAAATTTGTTTAAACGCTGAGTGCCTAATTAGTGGGTTTATATAACTGCAGCATATATTATATGCACAAATATATATTATATTTTTGTCATACACATTTGTCTGCCTGCTTATACACAAAGGTATCCATTACAACGAAGAAAAGCCCCTCTTCCTCCTGTTCAGTTCACAAATGCAGCATACGAATAGGCAACAGAAAAAATAAGTCGCAATTGCAAGTGCAGCTCGAAAGTATGCAATGATTTCGGAACTATAAATTGCTCTTATAGCTGAGTGTTGCCAATTCAGCTTTTTTCCGTCAAATCTAGCATTATAGCTATATTAACTATATTGTGCCCACTATCTAATCAGAATATTATTCACTTATAAACCGAGAATTAGCAGAAACTAAACCACTGCGCATAGTTCACAATTAGATTCTTACTATTTAAAAGCTTGAATATGCAAATCATGCTGCAACTGCAACTCACCTTTTCCTGCTTCTTTTACTGCACAGTGCCTTCTACCAAAAAAAAAGGAAACTTTTACGGCTGCTGCCAGTTTATTTAACACGCTCTCTTTTTAGCGAGACGCCATAAGATTTATGCGCATAAGTTGGTCGCTAATATTTCATAATAGTCGACGCGCAGACAGAACCAAAAGCGAAACGAACCGAGCCCAAGCAGAACCACAATCAGCCAGGAAAAGCAGCGTAACCAGAGCAAAAGTCAGAACTCGTTGCCCGATGAAAAGTGCTGACAACTTGTGTAGAAAGTTGCTGACTTTCCAGACGGAAAAGCAGTGAGTTTAGTAGAAAATGAAAATGCTATTGAGTTTGGGCTCGGCTGCATTTTATGGCTTAGATGCAGAGAGGGTGAGTGAGAGAGGGACCAAGCAACCTTGCTGCTGCCTGCCTCTCTTAATGTCCGACGTCCAAAAAGTTTTGCATAATACACTGTAATAGTTATAGTAGTTATAGGCTGCAACTCACAATTGCCCGCTGGCTTAACAGACATTTAATATGCATATTCATGAGGTCAGACGAAGGTTAAAAGGTTGCCTGGCTGAATTGACACAGAGAAATATATCCACAAAATCTTTAAAGTTGCAACTAGAAATAAAAATAAACTTTGATAAAATTTTTTGAGAATTGACTGAAATAAGTGCATAATATATCAAATTATAATATTTAAATTATACTTATTATTTAAAAAATATCTTTATCAATTCTCTTTATATATTTTCCCGTACTAAATAAGTTATTCTCCCTCTTCTTCTCTCCCTTTCTTCTAGCAATGACGTCCTCTAATTGGTAATATTGCACTCAAAACAACGCTCTAATCGAGGACAAATAACTGCAAGCTCAGCGACATTAAGAACAACAATTACAACAACAAAACAACAAGCCACACCAATTGACCAACAAAATGGCGGCACATAGCACCAGCAACAACAAGAGCAACAACAACAGCAACAGCAGCACAAGCAGTACAAACAACTCACACACAAAGTGGCAACACAGCGACGACAGCAAACGCCTTCCCGCCTGCAGCAGCAGCAGCAGCACTGCCACCTTGTCCCAACTCCGCCTGCCACTGCCACTTCTACTGCCTCTAGTGCTGCTGCTGCTACTGCCGAGCAGCACGCAAGCCTTCTGCCCCTCAAAGTGCCAATGCTTGGGCGGCGATGCGAATAGTCGCGCACTGTGCGTGGACGCAGCACTGGAGGATGTGCCCATTCAACTAAATCCGGAGACAAAGTACATAAACCTGACACTGAATCGTATACGCAATTTGGAGTTTACGCTGCCGTTCTACATGAAGCTGGAAGTGCTGGATCTGTCGCAGAATATTATCGAAACGCTTGGCTCCAAGAATTTCGAGTATCAAACGGAGCTGCGTACGTTGAATCTGAGCAGGAATCTGGTGAGTGCGTTGCACAAACACGCCTTCAAGGGATTGACAAATCTGCTGCTGCTCGATTTGAGTTACAATCGCATCGAGACAGTGCATCCGACGGCATTGGCCGATCTGGCAGCACTGGTCGAACTTGATTTGACCAACAACAACATTGTGAGCCTGGAGGACAACTGCTTCAAGGGCATGTTGTCGCTGGAGGTGCTGGTGTTCCGCAACAATCGCCTGCTCGATATACCTGCCAGCAATTTGTGGCATCTGCATGCGCTGAAAAGCCTTGACATGTCCGACAATCTGGTGGAGTTTGTGCGCAACGATAGCTTCGAGGGACTCAAGGAGCTGCTTGCCTTGGGTGTGCGTGGCAATGTGATGAGCGAACTGGATGTGGGCGCCTTTGAGGGACTAATATCGCTGAAACATTTGGATCTATCGGACAACAATTTGACGGTAAGTGAACGTACAACATGGCGTATACTTATTGCTGGAACAAATAACTTGGCGTGAAGCAGGCTGAAATATTGTGGCAACGTTTTAGGCACACACACACACACACACACACATCAATCAGACACTCCGCTTGACTGCTTCGTAGTAAATCCTGTGAGCAACACTTTGCAAAGCGGATTGCAGACGCCCCCAGTCCGATCTGGGCAGCTTAAGTTCGTCCTTCCTGTGTGCTGCCTTTTGCATACGCAAAATTAATAACCATAACTTGTTGTTCTCCAGTCTGTGTGTGGTGCTGCATGTCTCTGTGTGTGTGTGTGCTTAGCACTGCCTGCTGTAACACACACTTGTCGTGTGTGCGTGTGTTTGTGTCTTTGGTGCGTCCTTTGGCCATGTCCTTTGCTATTTATGCATGCAAACATGTCCGTGACGTGCTGATTCCTGTTGCGTGTACACTTTGCCCAGGCAGGCAGCAGGGCAGGCGAGCAGGCAGGCCCCCAAAGCCATTCGTCGACATTTTCCGTTCGTTAAATGTTGCCCAAGTTCCTGTCTTCTATGCCAGTGTACCCCGTTGCCCCCCTTTTCCTTATGCTTGCTGCCTGTAGTCTCTTTTTTGCTTGTTGCTGCTTTAACTTGAGCCCGACTGTCACTTTAAGTTGGCTTTAAATTCTGTACATTCTTTTACAGTTTTTGAATCAGACAAATTTAAAATAAAATAAATGTCCAAAATGAGTTTAGTCTCTTATAGTTACCATATTTTGTTGATCAAGTTGATCATTCCTGAAAGGTTATGAAATTCCTTTCGCCTGTAGCCCAAATTTAAAGCATTTTAGATATGAAACTATGTGCGTAATGAGAAAGTAATTTAGATCAACTTTTTTTACATTAACATCACTTAAAAATTATAAATAAATTGTTTAAATTTCAAAATTTATATTAGGGCCATCAAAAAAAGTATTTAATTTCCAAAGCATTTTTTATAAGGAAAATATCTTTTCGCACAAATAAAACAATGAATTAAATTTAATCTTTTTTCAAAATTCGAAAGGAAACATCCCCTTAAATAAAAATAGAGAGTGCATTAATGATAAATTAATGATGATAGAAAATGGATTAGTTAATAAAATGTTGTTCAGCAACTAGTTTTAATTTATTCATTTTGTAAATAATTTAAGCTGAGTGCTCTTTATGCCTTTCCCTCAGCTTCTGTGTAAAATTCCGCTTATTCTATTGACAGCCTAAGAATTTACCATAGCCTCCTGCCTCTTCTCTTGCCTCTCCTCAGTCTATATCAATATTATTTCGATTAGAAGCCACCGCTGCAAACTATGCACATTTCAGGCAACAATGCGCGGCAACTAGCCGGGGCAGACATTGTGGCAAGTTTAGCTTATAGCAAGTGCCAACATGTTTGTGCATAATATAATCCCTTGAAGGGAGAGTATAGAAGGGGTGGAATGCAGTTTAGGAAATGCCAAAACATGCTGCAAAGGTTAAAACAAAGTCGCCGCTGTGCGCTGCACAAGCTAAGCAGCTCCAAAAAGCATTCAGCTGCATTTTTTCAAGCAGTGTGGGTAGTTGAGAGATGGAGTACCTGGCCAGCGTTGCATGGCATTGCATAGTTTGCAGCACATGGCCATGCCTTCGAGGGTAGGGGGAGGATGAGAAGGAGGTGGAGCTTCACATATATTTCAGCTGGAAAATGCCAAAAGGTATTTTAAGTAGTTTCGAACTGATTCCGAGCGCCATAAATTCCTCTGTCGGTTGCCGTTGACTACGCTACGCTGCGGCAGCTGCTCGGCCAGACCGGGGCCAGACCAGAGACCTGGACAGGTGCAACTGCAGTTGCGTCCAATCCCTCCTTCCCCCACCTTCCGCTAGTGCTTAGTGCACTCCACATTGCTCTGCTCCTTTATCCCTTTTTAACGACCATAAACATATACTACATGTGAGTGCGAGTGTGTGTGTCGGTATGTATGTGTGTTTGTGAGAGTATGCTTGTGTTTGTGTGCGTGCTGGCCAGACAGTTGCCCAGACATGCAGTGCACAATGCATTCATCAGGGTGGCCATGAGGCCATGTTGCATGGATGTTTTATTTCGAAACTACGCTCTGCATAAAGCTGCAACTGCAACAACAGCAACAGCTGCAACAGCAATAACAACAACAACAACTGCTAACTGTGATTACATGCTGCATAAAAATGCATTCAGAGGAAGCAGTTGCTACAAGGCAAACTGCACACTGTGCTCGCCAGTCAGCTCTGCCTGCTCTGCCCCTTCTATGTTGCCCTTTGGTTACTAAACTGATGACTAGCCAATATTATGTAGATGTGTTTATGGTCACACTCACGCACACACACATATATACAAGATGCCTTTGAGTTGTGTTTTCTGCAACGAACCGATGAAAGACAGATTTACAGCTGATATTGTCGTTCTCAGCTGTGGCTTAGTATTGATATAAAGCAATGAGGCAGAACAGTGCTAATCCCCCTTTGAAGATGCACAAGAAAAAATACCTTAACCAGATGATTGCTACAGTTGGGCATAGCTGACAATAAGATACCCTTGGTCCAGTTTTGAAAACTGTTTTAAATACAGTAAACACTTTAAAGACAAGTGTTCTGCCACTTTTAGCTTGCTCACTCTCACATATGCAGGCACGCGCATAGGACACTAAGGTAACTTGAATTACTGCTGTGTTTATTGTCCGATGGAATTCAAATTTAAAGGATAGTTAGATAATTTAGTAAGCTAAATATGTGTCAAAGTCAAAAAGTAGCATCTTTTGAATGCCGCTATTAAATCGACTTGACATAATTTTTAACTGATTTATGGGGGCGATGGGAGTGGCATCTAAGATTTAAAATAAACTTAATTTGCGCATTATATACAAGAACCTTCATGCCAAATTTGGTATATCTAGCTTTTGTAATAGCTGAGATCCGTGTGTTCATACAGAGACATAGGCACACGAACGACATATGAACAGATAGACAGGCAGACATGGCTCAATCGACTCGGCTAGTGATCCTGAGTAGAAATATATACATACATATATAATTACTGGTGTCTTCCACGTCTTCTTTTGCCTTTCACATACATCTTCAATGTTTGAAGGGTGTAAATACTAACTATACAAACTCTTGTATTCATATTACTCACCCGAATCAAAACTTAGGTTTGAAATCTTCACAGACTTATTTTCACAATTTTACAGGATATGCAATTAAGCTCTATAGAGTGTTAGAGAATGTCTAAAAAATATAAAGAGAATGTTAAGGAGAATGTTAATATGCCCAAATCTAAAATAATTCCCAACTATAAGAACCTTTATAGGGTTTCCCAAAGCTGTTAAGCTATTTACAACGCTGGCAAAGTCTAGTTGCTAAAGAGCTCTACAGATTAGTTATCTGTACCTCTTCCTATGTACAGGGTATATTTCACAAACCTACAATTGTATCCCCATTGTTTAGGTATCTGCTGGAATCGCAGCGTATATGGCCGAGGCATAAATGAAAGCAAACATTTGATTTTCAATGCAAATTGCTTATGCGGAATTTTGCATTTTCCATAATTTAAATGAAAACATTCAGCATGTTGTTATTGTTGATGTTGTTGTTGTTCCGCTTGTTGTATTTGTGATAAATTGTTTTCGATTTATTGTGCTTTTAGTTGAGAATTATGATTTCGCATTTTACGCAAAAATATTATTGCAAAGGGGAGCAGGAGGCGGGGAAAATTGTACACCGTATTGCATAATGAATTTATTTGTGCAGGCTACATTTACATATACAAATACGTGTACAGCTGCGAATACATGTGTGTGTGTGTTTGTGTGTGTGTGTGTGTGTGTAATATAAAACATACATTGCTTTTGTTCACATTGATGCGATTTTCGATGTATTTTTTCTTTGCTCTCCATTGTCTTCTTGTTCATTGTTCAAGGGTTATTAGACATAACCAGATAAAAATCACGCGGTTTGGCGTTATATGCATAAAATGGCTAAACAAAAGCAGCTAAAAAGCTACAAATATTGTAAAGGAATTCACAATATGCCTAAAACAATATTTTAACACTTTAAAGCTCTTTAAGAACCTTCGTATTCAGCTCCGATCTTTCAAGTTCCATTGACCCAAAGTATCCCAATGGGTTGAAAATGAAATGAGCCCTTGGCAACGCTTAAATCAAAGCGCAATGCAAAAAAAAGAGAAGAAAGGGGCAAGAGAAAGGGGAGAAAATTAATTTCAAAAACGAAAAAAATCAAAGTCAATATAATTTTCGCTTTCTTTTTGTGCCACTTGTGCGGCCCATAGACCCTCGCTCCCTTTCCCTTTCTCCTGCCCCAGTGCCCCTTCTCTGTCCCTGCCACAAGAACTTTCTCGCCTCATGCCTGCCGCTCCCCTTGCTTTTTCACGCTGCGCTGCCTCGACAAACGAACTGGCCAAAGAATCAGGCAGGCAAAGCAGAACTCTTTGGCCCTATCCCCTTGCTCCGCCCCCCTGCCTTGTGAGTGCCCCCGTCCGCCTTTTAATTAGTCAACCGACCGCGCCCCCCTTTCGAGTGCAGCACAAACACACAGCGCGGGCAACTGCCTTCGAAATGTGAGCTGAAAATTGCCATTAGGTAAAACAATTGCAGCGCTTGGCCTACATTGCGTATGCGTAATGCCTTCAATTCATTTTTTTTTCCCACTCACTATTTGCCTTATGACTCTGGCAGGCCGTAACTGCCATCATCTTCTTGTGCCTCACTTTCCCTAGGACCCCTGCACCTCTCTCCACCCTTCTCACGCCCCCTCCCAAATTCATTTCGCTTATCGCGGACGCTTTTCGTGTCCGGACGCTTGGCACGTAGCTTCCGACACGCGAATGGCAGTGGGTGCAAGGGCAGATGAAAGGTTGCTCTATTGCTGGCTTTTTTATGAGCTAGCCGAAAAACAGCCAAAAGCTTTTGGCCGTCAAACAGGCTCGCTTTCCATGTGGCTTGGCCCCTTACAAATTTGTTGCAAGATTGATTGTATTGCCAACCCACACACACACACACACACACACTTACACGCATTCAAACAGCGCTCGTCGCTTTGGCCAGACATCAGAAAATAGCGCACGGATGTACATGACGTACATGACGTTTCCGTTTCCGCTGCAGCCGCCGCCGCGCTTTTCCAAGTGTTTCACATTTTATTGTTGAATAACAGAAGAGTTGGTCCCTGCCTCTTCCCCTCTCTACCTATACTCTTCTCTGCTATCCCTTCTTCTCTCCCAACTTCTATTCCTCCTTCTCTCCTCCCTTCTCATCTCCCCCCTTTCTTTCACTTCCCTTTCCCCGCAGCATTTTAAACGCCGCCGCTTTTAGAAACAAATAAAAAACTCTGAGTGGGCGCGCGGGGCGCTTAGCGAGCGCGAGCTGAGCAGCAGGGCGGGGGCGTGGCACTGGCAACTATCAAGTGCAGCCACAGAACGCTTTTAGAGTTGAGTGCTCGGCATTAACATTTTATAAGGCCGTCTAACCCGAACTTGGCTATCACTTTGTTTAAACGCTTCGAATAAAATGAATTTTTTTTGCCATTCCTCATTCTCCACTTATTCTCCCTATCTCTCTATCTCTCTTTGCAGATGGTACCCACGCAGCAGCTCTCGAAACTTTCGAATCTCACCTATCTGAACTTGGGTGGCAATCGCTTTGCGCACCTGCCGGCAGTGGCGTTTTTGAACTTGTTCCATCTGCGCGAGCTGCATCTGAGTCGCTTGGACTTCTTGCAGCGCATCGATTCGAGGTAAGTCGCCATCGACATTGCTCAGTGAGAGAAAGTATGTAGCCCCCTCCCCCTCTCTGTAAACTTTAACTAGATGCTCTAGTGTGTGTGAGTGTGTGTGTGTGTGTTTTCGGGAGTTAACTGGGTCAACGGCAAAGCAAACACGGCAAATGGTCGCAGAGGAATAAAAATAAAAGAGAGAAGAAGATAGAAAATATCAACAAGATGAACAACTGCAAATTGTTTGCAGCAAGTGAAAGTCGGCATATTTGAACCGATTTTATTTGAAGTGGGAGAAGAGGAGGAGAAGAAGGAGGAAGAAGAAGCAGGCATGTGTCAACTGGAAGTAAACTTAAACAATATATAAAGATTTAAGTTTAGTTCGAATTTTAATTGAAAGCTTAGATGAAATGGAATATAATAGAATAGAATAGAGAGATTTACAATACACAAAGTTGTTAAATATATATTATAATGCTTTACTAAATATAATATAGAATAAAGCTCTTCAGTTCTTGAGTGTTGTTGAGAGTTGAAATATGTTTGTATAACTTAGATTATTTCTTGTAATGTGCGAAGAACTTTAATAGTTTATATTGAGAACTGACCCTATACTTAAGACGTATATAAAACTCTACTGCTACTAACCGTCCAATATACTGACGATATATGTACATATACAGTTTACATATGTATTAATATGCACATGTATAGATATAATATTTATTGAGTACCTCAATTGCTAAATAACTCATGTCTTCCCAAGAAATTACCTTGCTCAGCTTAAGCAGCATGACAAAGCTAAATAGAGAGGAAAGGGAAGTGGCAAAACTGTTAAGCTGCCAAGGTATGGCACTGTGTCAGGCAGCAGCCATTTTGTTCGTCGTATGCGCCTCAAAGTATGCAACGCTGCTTAATGCTCTGCGCTGCGTTTAATCTTCCGCCTCAGCTGGCGAAGCGTAGGCAAAGCTTGTGTAATCACTTTATGCCTCCCATGCAAGCTATTTATGCAATTCACTTTCACACACTTGCACGTGACCTCACACACACACACACACACACACACCCATAGGCAGACAGAGAGACACACTCAAAGGGAAACACTTGAGCATGAGCAGGCTACAAATCGTTCTTACTCAATGCAATCAATCATGTCTAATACGCTTTGGTAATAAGATGCCACCACACACACAAGGCTAAATTGCCAACCTACATCCCATCCTTGCCACTCTTTCTTCCCTTCCCTTCAATGCCTCTGCTACAGACAGTGGAATGCTTGAGCTCAATTCGAGCATATGTTAATTCAATAATTCCAGGCAATTTTCATATCAAATCATCATTGAACAAGCCTCCTCCTGCCAGTCTGTGCCGACTTCGCTGTCAATCAACCACCAGACAAACACACACAGTCACCGCACAGCCACCCCCCCACCCCCCTTCTTCACCCCCCTCCATTAGATTTCTCATTCTTCCTCAGTTGGCTTCATGGAAAACGAATCGATCTGCAGTTGAGGAGAGAAAGCTTTCATTAAATCACTTTAATTTTGTAATTTCGTTTGATTTTCTTCCCTCTCTCCTCCTGTCTCTCCCTCTTTCTTCTCCATCTTCTCGCTTTGTAATTGCTTTTGCTTTTGTTTGGCTTTGTTTGATTTCTGTTTCGCTCTTGTTGCCAACTTTTCACCCGCCATTGTTCGCTGTCTGTCAAATTGTTGCCTAACTGTAAATTTGCATGCTACTCACACACACACACACACACACATACAACCGCACACATACATGTGTTTTGGTCTCGTCTGATTTGCAAACTAAATTTTGCGTTTGTCTTGGCAAATCTTTTCGCTCTGTCACAAAATCTTTATGCTAATCGAGCTGGATTTGAATTTTGCTGCCTCGTTTTGTGTTGGCAGCTTAAACCAAATTTGAATAGAATTGCTGATTGTTGGAAGAGAGGGAGGGGCAGAGAGAGAGAGAAAGGGAGCAATGTTGTCGTCGTGTTGGGGTTGAAAAGTGCGTGAAACAAATTGTTGCATACTTATTTGGGCCTGCCCATCAATTTTTTAACTGTTTTGATATAAGTTGAAAAACGCCACCATTCTCAAGATCTGCTCAACCGGGCCTTGGCAAAGATTCTAATAAATAAAATAATATATTACTACCTGCATAATCATTCTTTATATCTTATACTTCATATGTAAACTCTTCAATAATATAGATGTCAATAATCGTTTAAAGTTTTATAATATGGATTAAGATTGCCTAAAAAGTAGCAGTACGAAACTTATATTTACAAATTTCGTTTAATGAAGATTGTAACTAATTTATTAAAAACAAAAAAAAAATGAGTTGAGGTAAAAAAGTTGAAGTTAACTAAAAAGTTGCTTACAAAATATCTTAAAATATATATAGTGAAGATACGTCTAAATATATTGATTGCTGTTGCTATCATAGCACACTTAATATATTGTCTTTCAACTACTTCACCAACCCAAGGCTCAGCTATTTCTATGTTTCCTTCATTGCCATCGCTCAAGCTGCAGGAAATAATATTTCGCTCGCTTTTGTCTACCATTTGGACAGTGGCATAAATAAGTCAGTGCACACTGTCAGTGGTAGAGGTTGTCGACAAATTGAGGCAACATTTCCCAAAAGCTGAGGCGGAAATAGCGCAACATTTTCAACTTCTGCTGGGGTCCGTCTTGCCTTAAAGGTCGCCAGTGGGGTTTGACCCCCGCTCACCCTCGATACCATCTGCCTATTCCAACTGGGCGAGACACATGTATGTAAATATTTATGCAAATGCGTTAATGGAAAGCTCCCTCTCACTCCTCTTCTTCTTGCTCTCCCTCTGAGAGTACTCTTGGCATTGGCGGGGTGGCAGGGAAGGGCTGGCAGCACGACGCGCAACGTTGGCGACATGTTGATAGCAAACTTTATGGCAGATAAATTTCGCAAACTGTGTGAGGGACAAGATACACACACTTGCATGTGTGTGTGTGTGAGAGCCTCATTATAAAAACCTTACACCTAAACAATCAACGCGAGGCTCACAAAATTCATTAGGCAGCAACACGTCGAACACCCTCCTCCGCAATACAAACAACCCTCGTGATATGCTGCCCCCCTCGCACCCTCATGCAGCACCTGAACATATCAAAGGGAATATTAAGTGAACATTTTTACACCGAGACTGTCCCTGTATGTGTATGTGTGCGTGTGTGGAGTACAACTCAATAGCAAAAAGTCATTCAGGGCAGTAGATAAGAACGGGTTAGGGGTAGCTCCCGAAAGATCTCGAAATTGAAACTAATTGTTTTAAAATTTATGCACTTTGTGCGAGATAAAGGTGAGTCTCCCATTTGTGGGCGTGGCACATTTGTCACATTTGCTTTTTGCGGCAGCTTTGGGGTTGTAATTTAACCACGAAGGAAGGGGGAATAACAACTCTACCCATAAGGGTGCAACAGTCGAAATGGATTTTGAATGTAATGGACTGGAATATAATGAGTTCGCAGAGGATGTTGTGAGTTACCGAAGGGATTAAGTGGCTAATTTATTATCGCTAAAGTGAAATAATTCAGGAAGGTTAAAGATACGATAAATAAGGTGTGTGTTACAATTATTTTAGATAACAACTTACAAAAATAAACGAATTGAAAAGAAGTCAGGTTAATAGATAGTGAATGTCATACAAAGTAAAGTTTATCATCTATCAGAATTTTATTTAAGATATTTGTAATATTTGTCTATGAAAATCAAATCTTTTACAATTTATTTAACACGACGATTACCGAAGCTATTTCTATATATAAGAAACGAGAGAATCTTTCAATATAAATAAAAAAGTACTCAGTGTTCACCTCTTATATAAGTGCTTATCGAGTACTAGTGCGGGAACAGCTCACAAATAATAAATTTCATATTTCACATTGGCTTATTGGCAGTCACTTTAGATACTAACAAAATAATTATATATTTAATGGTACAAAACAAAGCGAATATGATTGAATGCTGAACATAAGCTTTTGTTTAGAGGACGGGATATCCGGCTTCGGTGGCGATTCCGCACTGATTCGCCCTATTGCGAGACAGACGAATATAGCCTGCCTCGCCCCATTGGGCACCCCAGGAGTTCTTGGCTAGCCAGTAATCTCCTCCACGGGCATCTCGGCCATAGCCAACGATGGTTACGGCGTGGTTCAAGTTGACACAACTTCCAGCGACATTTAGAACACCACCACGATAGTTTTCAAAATATGTGGCATCTACAGACGCCGCAACGGGTCCACGAATGCCAATTGCTGCAGCCAAATCCGACTCATTGCCAGACTGCACCATGACGATTGCTCGCACAGTAGTACTCACCATATCCCTCCTGAAACGACATTGATGAAGCACAGCCTCATAAGGGTATGATGCGGAGGTGTCGATGCCATCGTTTACCAATACATACAGCAGTGCCTCTAAAGCATTGCCGCCGTTGCAACCATGATTTCCATATGGCGGAACGCTTGAGCAATCGAGAAGATTTTGTTCGGAGAGCTTGATCAGCTCACCTCTCTTTACAAAGTTCTGACCCTCAAGCGATGCCACTGCCGCAAAAGCCCAGCAACATTCACAATCCCCTTGATTCTGAACAGGCGTCACAGCTCCCTTGGTACGCCAGTCAATGCTGTCGGGTATAACGTAATCATCCTGCTTGGTATAGATGAAGTCAACAGTCCCTGATAGTTGTGAACTATTGAAGTTGTGCAACATACGACTTTTGAATTCCTTGGGCAGTAAATCACTGAACTGATTCACACCCATCTCATAGGTCTCCAGTTCCATTTCGTAGCGTCGATTATGCTTGTCTATTTTCCGTTTGTTGTCCTCGAAGATCTGTCTGCGCAGCTGTTCCTCGTACTCGTTGTCGTAGTTCTTGCTGAACTCAAACTTAAATGTGTTCCACTCCTCATCGAGAACTTCACTATACGAAATGGCTTGGATGCCACGGAAGACGAGCAGCAATGCCACCAATGCAACTGTTATCCACATATTGATCAAGACTGAGTGCAACTAGCCACTGTGCAAGGCATTTTATAATCGCCATTTGCCATCGAACTCTTAGAAAAACTTGCAAGTTGATAGTTTGTATCAATACATGATTAGATAAAAACCCTTACTATACTCGCTATGTAGCGGAATTACCCAAAGCTGATGAGTCAATGACAATAAATAGCTAAAACATAAGTATAAGTGTCTTTAATCTCAACTTCCTGCTATACTGAGTATCAATTGTTGGTAAAGAGGTCGTTATTAAAATCATAAACGACCTATACAATGTAATATTTATTTAAAGAGCGATAACAAAAACGAAACATTCTCAGAAAGTTGAAACAAAAGTAATTAGTTATATTATATTATATTATATTATATTAATTAGTTATTGCAAAAAATGTATACAATATAATTATATAACAAAACAGCAGAACTTCCCAAAGCTGATGACTCAATGACAATAAATAGCTAAAGCATGAGTGTAGGTGTCTTTAATCACAACTTCCTGCTATACTGAGTATCAACTGTTGGTAAAGAGGTCGTTTTTAAAATCATAAACGACCTAACCAATGTAATATTTATTTACAGAGCGATAACAGTCTGTTAAACAGTTAGTATATTATATTTTTTTGCAATCCAAAATGACACTTAGCTAAGTAAGTATAAGTGTATTTAATCTCAACTTCCTGCACTGGATTGAAGGGTCGTTATTAATCATAAACGACCTATTTAATGTAATATTTGTTAACAGCGCGATAACAAATACGAAACATTCTCAGAAAGCTTACACAAAAGTAATTAGTTATATTTGTTCCGTATATATTTGCAAAAAATATATACCATATATTTGTAAAATATATCCATTAATTTGTAATACAAAACTGATAAGCTTTATTGACAATCTACAATACATTTATGTACTCACATAAGATTGGAGAGTTATTTACGGTTGTATCCCGTGTATAAAACTTGAATTAGACCAAGGGATACACGGCCTCGTTGGCGATTCCGCACTGATTATCCCTATTGCGAGACATGCAAATGTAGCCCTCTTCGCCCCATGTGTTGCCCCAAGAGTTCTTGACTAGCCAGTAATCACCGCCCTTTTGATCATGACCATAGCCAATGACAGTTGCGGCGTGATTTAGCTTGTCACCACTGCAATTTATATTCAGAACACCTCCGTGATAGTTTTGAAATCCAGTGGAATTTAGACCAACCGCAATTGGTCCAATAGTTGCAACTGCTAAGGCCAAAGTAGACTCATTGCCAGATTGAACCGCGCCGAGTGCTCGCACAGTAGCACCCACCTTATCCCTCCTGAAGCGACATGGGCGAACCTCAGCCTCATAGGGATATGATGAGTAGGTATCGATGCCTTTGTTGTCCATGACATATTGTAACGCCGAATCAGGTCGGCCGCCTTCGCAACCGTCATTGTCATATGGCGGAACGTTTGAGCAATCGAGCAGATTCTGTTCGGAAAGTTCAATAAGCTGGCGGGTCTTCATAAAGTGCTGGCCCTCAAGCGATGCCACTGCCGCAAAAGTCCAGCAAGATCCACATTCAGTACCTTGGTCCTTAACTGGCGTCACAGCTCCCTTGATTCGCCAGTCGATACTGTCCGGTATTAAGTAGTCATCCTGCTGCGTAAAGATAAAGTCAACAGCCCCTGATAGTTGTGAACTATTGAAGTCGTGCAACAAACGACTTTTGAATTCCTTGGGCAGTAAATCACTGAACTGATTCACACCCATCTCATAGGTCTCCAGTTCCAATTCGTAGCGTCGATTGTGTTTGTCTATTTTTCGCTTGTTATCCTGGAAGATCTGCCTGCGCAGCTGCTCTTCGTACTCGTTGTCATAGCTCTTGCTGAACTCAAACTTAAATGTGTTCCACTCCTCATCGAGAACTTCACTATACGAAATCGCTTGGATGCCACCGAAGACGAGCAGCAATGCCACCAATGCAACTGTTGTCCACATCTCGATCTAGACTGAGAGCAACTCACCACTGTGCAAGGAATTTTATAGCCACAATTTTCTATCGAACTCTTTGAAATAATTAACGATTAGATAAAAAACCATTTGAATACTAACTGTGCAGCGAGTACTCAGGAATGCATTGAGCCCTTGTAAGACTCGCCAAATTTGATGAGTCAACAACAATAAGTATCTGAAGAATAAGTATATGTGTTTGTTATCTAAACTTCTTCGTCTTATCAAGTATAGACTGTTGGTATTTTTAAAAATGAACGACTTAAAGAACTCCATTCATAGTATTTAATATTTTCTTATTACTTTATTATTATTATATTTATATTTTATATATATTATTATATTTATTACTTATTAGGGAAGTCCTTAAATCAACTAAGAATTGAGTATTTGTTTGAAGAGTATTTAGTACGACGGTTAAAAGACAAATTCGTAATAGATAAGTAAACCATTAAATAATGTAATACGTGTAATCATGTTGATCTAATGTTAATTCTCTGTTATCTTAACTGAACTTGTTTTAATTAAAAAGATCATTTTACATAAGCTATCGATATAAAGATCCTGCATTACGATCAGCTACTATATCCACAGATTTCATAAACTATTTTCAATTCATTCAAAGAATAACATTTGAAGTTTCAAATCATTTACAATCATCTTAAGCAGGGAAAGAAAGAAAGACAATTCAAATTGTTTTTGTCTGTATTTGTTGACTGAGTGTTGGGCAATTAAAACACACACACAAACACTCTCAACTGTCTGACAATTCTCTATTTCATCTTAACAAAACGCTGACAAATATGAATAACGAGTACTCATTGTTCGCCGTTTGTTTGAGTGCTTAGCGTGCACTTGAAACGTACTCAATAGCTGCCAAATGCATTTACATGTTTCTCATTATTTCAACGACACACACTTGCATACAAATAAGTTTAGACAATTATTTATTAACGTATTTAATGAAACTTTATTCAATCGGGCAAGCCAAACACAATTTGATTGTATTGCCGAATATATAATTATTTTTAAACCACTGGAAATATGGCAAACGTGGCGATTCCACACTGATTCGCCCTATTGCGAGACATGCGAATGTAGCCCGCCTCACCCCATTGAGTGCCCCAGGAGTTCTTAACCAGCCAGAAATCCCCTCTACGTGCATCTCGGCCATAGCCAACTAGGGTTACGGCATGGTTTAACGCGCTACAACTGCCAAGCACATTCAGGACACCGCCACGATAGTTTTGAAAATACGTGGCATCTACAGCCACCGCAATTGGTCCAAGAATTCCAACAGCTGCGGCCAAATCCGGCTCACTTCCAGACTTCACTATGCCCACAGCTCGTACTGTTGCGGCCACCTTGTCCCTCCTGAAGCGACATTGACGAACCACAGCCTCATAGGGGTATGATGAATAGGTATCGATGCCATTGTTCACTAAGATATATTTTAAGGCCGTTAAAGGACTGCCGCCATTGCAACCCTTATTGTTAAAAGGCGGAACGCTTGTGCAATCGAGAAGATTCTGTTCGGAGAGCTTGGTCAGCTGGCCTGTCTTCACAAAGAGCTGACCTTCAAGAGATCCCACAGGTGAAAAAGTCCAGCAAGATCCACAATTACGTTGATTCTGAACAGGAGTCACTGCTCCCCTGCTACGCCAGTCGATGCTCTCGGGTATAAAGTAATCGTCCTGATGGGTATAGATGAAGTCAACAGTCTCTGATAGGTGTGAACTGTTGAAGTCGTGCAGCATAAGACTTTTGAATTCCTTGGGCAGTAAATCACTGAACTGATTCATACCCATCTCATAGGTCTCCAGTCCCAAAACGAAGCGTCGATTGTGCTTATCCATTTTTTGTTTGTTGTCTTTAAAGATCTGTCTGCGCAGCTGCTCTTCGTACTCATTGTCGTAGCTCTTGTTGTACTCCAACTGGAACGTCTTCCATTCCTCATCCAGAACTTCACCATATGAAATGGCCTGTATGCCACCGAAGACGAGCAGCAATGCCAGCAATACAGTTGTTGTCCACATCTCGATCGTGACTGAGTGTAAACTAGCGCAAGGCAAGGCAATTTATACTCAATAATTCAAAGAAGTTCGCGATCAACTGAGCTTTGCCAAGTTTATAATTTGTGTCAATAAGCGATAAGATAAGCCATTTTTTTTTTATGATTTACAGTACAGCGGGTATATATGAAACAATCTTCAAAGCGAAGGAGACGCTGCAGAGCTCCCACAAACTGATGAGTCATTAATAATAAATAAAACAAGTCTGAAATTCCCTTTTAGCGACTGCACACTGTGTGAAGAGTAAACGTTTTATAAGAAATGATATTTGGTGGTTAGTCAACTTTTGATTGATATGAAACACAACCGACACACAGAAAGCTTAAACAAATTGACTTTGTATTATTAATTGTTTATTAAATATTGACAGTAGATTTGTGTAAATATCCCAAACAGAATACGATAAGATAAATTAGTGAGAATCATATGTGAATCAGGTCTGCATCGAACTGCATTGAGAGAAATGAGGCATAACAGAGATGTGAGAGTAGAGAAGAAACGGAAGAACGTGATTTAATTATGAGAAAGAGAACAGGAGAAGGCAAGTAAAGAAGTCAATAAGGAAGCTGTGTGTGACTTCTTTAAGTCCCTCTGCCCAACCCTTGACCCCTAGTGACAATGAAGGCGACCAAGCAGCTCCTTCAGCATCTGTTTGTATTTCTGTTTCTGCTGCTGTTACTTCTACGTGCCATGCTGCTGTTGTGTTCTTTACTGTCGTTGCTGGTGCTGCTGCTGTTGTTGCCCACACAAGTATGCAATGCATAATTTGATGTTTATGTTTATATAGAAGTAGATACGTATTTTGTGAGTGCCAAGAAAAAATGCAGCAACAACTGTAGCAGCAATAACAAACAAACCAACAGCAAAAACAACAACAGAAGAAACAACATCTACAAACAACAACAGCAACAACAACAGGACCAGAAAAATCAGCAGCTGCAAAATGAAAAGCAGGAACAAATTACGGAAACAGGAAAACATAAACATGCTGCTGCCTGCCTAACTGCACCCCTCCACCTCCCCCACCACCTTCACCTCCACCCCTGCCACTTGTGCAGCCCATTAGCCTGGCAATTTTTCCATAAATTATGAGCCTGGAAATATTTCAAGGCAGCCTCGTGAGTAGCTGCGCGCGTGTTATGCGTGTGTTGATACTTATGACTGCGAGAGAGAGAGATAGAGAAGGAGTGTGTGGGAGGGAGAGGGAGAGAGTGGCAAGCATAAGCCAGGCTATTTATGCATATGCATGCCTTGGCGGAAAACTCACAGGATAATTGCATTTGAATCTCAAGACAATTATGAATTATGCAGCCAGCAACGGAGAGAGTTAAGCGAAAGACTTTAGTTAATATGAAGTACTTAAATGAAACGCAGCTCACTTTGGTTTATGTCATGAGCAGTTGGTCAAAGATATGTAGAGCATTTGTTAATAATCGCATTGCAATTTGTGTTTTTCAATTAGGCATAACTTTTGCTGGGCTCATAATCATTTTAATTGCTGCGGAAAATCGACATTCCTTCGCAACTATTTGCAATTTGAATACAAATTGAAATTGAACATGGAAATTATTGTTATTATTATGCAATGTCAGGCATAACAAATACAAATGACCGCCTAAGGGCGCTGCTTGCTCTGTCTCTCTCTCTCTCTATATCCTTATCTCTCTTGCCCTCTTAACCTAACTTGCTGCATATTTCAGTAGCTATATTAACCATTCTTGCTGTCTTTTGACTGAAATTCAAAGTTAAACGGGGCGTATGCGCAATTTAAGAACGTTTTAAATGTCATTAACAAATGCCTGCTGGCATATCATGCACAATTATGTCTGCTATATATGTGTGTATGTGTGCAATTAGTTAATGATTGCCCGGGCAGGACTTAGGCAACTTGTGGCATTAAATTTAAAGCTCTTCCCAGGCTGCTTTCCCATGCAGCTGTCAGCGCAGCACAGTTCAATAAATCAAAAGCCGACAATACAGCAATAACGGTATACCCTCGGGACTATCAACTGTCATATCAAGCAGCCCCTTCCCCTTTCTCTCTCTCTGTGTCTCTCCGTCTCTCTATTTATTGTAGTAAAAATGTCAATCAACTGAATAGAGCGGATTTGCTTCGTACTATGACTAAACTGCCCGAGCCAGACACAAAGCAGCGTCGAGGTGCAGACGGATTTGGGGAAACTATATGAAAGCTACGGGCAGACAAACTGTTTGACAGACCGATTGACTGACTGACTGGCTGACTGACTGATTGACTGACTAGTTGACTGATTGACTGTCCATCAGCTGCTCGGGCTGTCGAGTAATAGCGCGGGGCGTGTGTGACTGAACTCTGCTTGGAATCGGAAAACGTGACTGAACCCTCGACGCTACATGGACAGCAAACATTTCAATCCGATTTCCAGCAATTTCAATTCAGACGCCACACACACACATACAGAGAGAACGATTTGCATATGAGTTGGCCAAAAAATAAGGGAAAAACAACTCGCACACACATTTTCGCCTTCCAACACACACACACAGACACACATACATGGCAACCATTTCCGCTTCCGCACGCTTGACGTTGGCAAAGGCAGACAAAACAAGAGCGAGAAAAAACAAATAAGCGAGTAAATGTTGAGCTGCAACGACTGGCAGATACCCTTACAAGGTTGAGTTTGTCATACTGAATATGATTAACATATCCTTATAATATAAACAAGGTTTAGTTTGTCATACTGAAGATGATTAACATATCCTTATAATATTAACAATATCAACGCCAGTTTACACTTCAATATAATCAATTATAATATGTCTACGATAGGCTAAATCAAAACTATAGTATGTCCAATCTCTCGAAAGATTATATACTTTTTGTATTTATTTCCACAATCCTGGCATACCCCATTTGCTACTTACACTGGGTGTTCCAAAACAACGACAGCACCCGCATTGTGCCCAAAAAAGCACAAAAAAAAACACACGACGCACGTAACACAAAATGAAGTTTGATTCTGGTCGCAGGACAGCAAAAAGGGCGTGCAAAGCCGCCCAAACCCTGCTACTGTTCCCCTGTATACCCTTGCCTCTTCCCTCTCTCTTTTTCTCTCTGCCACTCATCCCGCCCTTTGCCCCGACACAGGTTTGTGTGTGCCTTGGCTTTTAGGCGTCGCCAAAGTTACATTTAAACAGCGCCAGCGACCTGTGGCATCGCCTTAGCTAGTCTCTCCGCCGCGCAACCCCCCTCTTTCCTCTTCCTTTCCCTCCTTGCCCACTGTCTCTTTTTATTTTCAGGTATCTTTACCTACAAGAAATCGCAGCCAATGTCACGTTTTTTTCTGCGGCCAAGTGTTTTGCCGCCCAGCACTATTTGCATAATATTTGCACAAATAATTGAATTTGCTTTTTGCCAGCCTCAAGAGAGGTTAACTTTGTTCGTACCCCCCCTCTCTCTCCACCGTCCTCCCCCTCTGACTGTGCAGATAATGGCGAAATTGTTGAACGTCTGCAATTGAAGTTTTTGGATGTTTAACTTGGCATGAAATTGAACGAGAGCGACTGCGAGAGCTTCATTTGTTTTGTCTACAAAGTTTGAGTTTGCGGGTGGGATGAGAAAACTGGTGGGAGGGGGGAATACTATATAATTCAAGGCATGTGTATATATATACTAAACTTAAGTTGACTAAGGAAGGGGAAGAGATATTGGAAGAGATATTGAAAAATGGGAAATGGATTGTAGAATTTAATTTGGAATAATGCAAAATTACTTGAGTTAAGTCTTTAAATTTATTGAAAATATTATAAGTTTTCAATGATTTAAATGTATTATAATAATATATAATATATACTATATTCTATAATAATTATATAAATATACATAATTATATAAATATATAAAAGAAATATTGAATTGTTCACATTAAAAAGAACATTGCATATTATTTGTATAATCTTTCACTCATCATTTCATTACTGAACTCAGAGTGTAATGAAATCAAGGCAAACACTTAACTAACCTCACTTATTCTAAACTCAAAAGCGCAACAGAAGAGAAAATTTATTCGCAGCTTGCAACGTGTTGCAAATCCATCTCGAGCTTGAGGGGCGGGACCAACTAGTAGCAATCAGTCGCAACTAACAGCGTGGGGGACTCGGCAAGCTGAGGCATCACTTATCAATTTCAGGGGAGCACACTTGGCAAGAGGGGAAGGATGGGGTCGTGAGAGGGGGAGGGGGAAGGCAGATGCAGGAAGTTGCAAGGATCACATGCTGCAGCGGCAGCTGTAACTCAAATAAATGCGTTCATTTAACACGAAATGCAACTTAAGAGAGCTCGAATCAAATCAAATCAAATGAAATGCGGCAGCTCAGCTAAAAAAAACTGAAGACTAGAGGGGGAGAAGAGGAGAGAGAGAGAGAAGGAAGAGGAAATCAAGAAGGGGATAGTGGGTAGAAACGTTTAAAAGCGACAAATTCGCTGTGTGTGGCAGCCACAGCCAGTTGTCGCCAGGCATTTGGCCACGTTGCACTTATTTCATGCTGCCACTGCGACTGGGGAAGGAGCAAGGCGAGGGGTTGTTGAGAAATATGGATAGAGTGAGAGGAGGCAGAGTGTGAGCGAAAGGGAACTATAAGCAACTGCCGGCAGCTGTTGCAGTCGGCGATTTTCCGGCGTTGACTTAACTTGGCAGGGATTTACGGCAACGCTTCGCGACGGTGCATGCAACGTGCAGTGTGCAACATGGAACTATACTTTTTCCGTCTCCACTTCTTCTTCGTCTCCTCTACCTCTTCTTCTTCATCTGCTTCTTATTAAGTTGGCATAGATGCTGGCTAAATAAATCCATGTCGCTTTAGTCGACGTCATGTGGATAAAGCGAGTCTGCAAGTCGACAAGTCTCTGTGTAAGACAGTCAGTGTGTGTGTGTGTGTATGCCAGTTAGTGTGTGTGTGTGAGTGTATGCTAGTTACTGTGTGTGTGAGTGTGAGAGTGCAAGTAGTGTGTGTTTATTCATGCATTTCATTGCTTGGCATTTAAGTTTAACGTTGATGCATCGCAGACTGCATAATTAAAATGAACAACCAAGTGCGAGTAGTCGAGCACATCCTTTATATGTACCTCTCTTTCTCTCTTACACTCTCTCCCTATACACCTGGGTGTATGTTTGTGTGTATCTTAGTGCTGTTGTTATTCATGTTTGCTTAATTGTTTGAAACAAACAGAATTACGAGGGCAGCGCAGTCTTAAACAGTGAAGGAACTTTCTTAACTAATGAATAAACTAATTATACCCTTACTGGTCGTTCTTATTTTTGAACTATTTATCCCGTTTTATTTTAATATTTTAAGAAAAGCCTCCTAGTAATTTAGTTATAATAAATAACGTTAAGAAATATACCCATAAACTCAATATCTATAAACTATCAATGACTATCAACTCCCAAATGATTGATAAAAATTTGATTACGATCGGATTATCAACACAGAAGTTATTTAGGAAATAATTTTAAGAGTCAGTGATTTCCAAACAGCTCTCCAAAGTATGCAACATAAAATACGCTAAGATCGTTCAGTTCCTTATGAACTTAACCTAATGTTTGGCTTAAATAATAATATAGATAAAGTGCCTTAAATAATAAGTACAAAGTCATGAGGATGTATTCTCTTCACGATAAAACAAGAAATTATATACGAGTATTTATTAAGAAATCATTTTTGTCAGTTGGATGGAGTTAGAGATCGTCTTGTTCAGTTTCATTGACCAGCAATGTTGCCACATTTCACCCCTATCTACTCCCACTCTTTCTACACTCTAACTCACTCTCTAATTCTCCACCTTCTTCTTCTCTTCTCTTGCAGAGCCTTCGTGGACAACACGCACCTGCAGACACTGCACCTGAACTTCAATCCGCAGCTGAGCGACATACCGATGCGCCTGTTCCAGGGCAATCCCAACATACTGGAGGTGTACATGCAGAGCAACAGTCTGCAGACACTGTACTCTGCCCAGTTCCCAGTGGACCAACTGCAGAAGCTTTATCTGGGCGACAATCCGCTGCAGTGCAACTGTTCACTGCTCTGGCTCTGGCGCCTGGTGACGGGCAACTTTGAGGGCACCGAACAGAGTGGAGCAGTGGAACACGGCTCGGGTGGAGCTGTCGCTGCACTGGCCAATGATGCAGCCGCCTTGCGGGATGAGGACGATACCACAGCCAAGGCAGATGATGGTGTTGCTGCCCTGGCAGCTTACATAGCCGAGCAGCACATTGCCAATGCACTGCAGACAACCGAACCGAGCACCTACGAGCAGCGACTGGAGGCCAGCGCCAGCTCGAGCAGCAGCAGCACCAGCTCTGGTTACCTGCGCATGGATAAGCAGCAGATTGGCTGCGATATCTGGCGTGATGCGGTGCGCACACGTCGTCAGCTGCTCACCATGACCGAGGGCGAGATCACCTGCCCCGCACACATTGTCACTGTCGTGTGCGCCGTCATCACTTGCCTGCTGGTCCTGATGATCGGCGTCAGTGTGCTCTACTATCTGCGCTTTGTGAAGCGGCGCCGCAAGCTGTTGCACGAACGTGGCCCACTGCGCACCAGCAAGAGCATCATCAATGTGCACGATCGCATTCTGCAGGGACATCATCAGCCCCTGGGCGGTGGTGCAGGCATGAGCATGACCCTGGGAGGTGGTGCGGGAGCCGGGGTCTGGGCATGTCTCTCAATTATCCACATCATGCACAGACGCTGCAGGCGCATCATCATTACCACCAGGCAATGCCGCTGCAGGCACCACAATGGCGGCGGTGGCATTGGGCATGAGTATCAGCAGACGACGCTGCCGCATCAGCTGGACAAGTTGGAGCTGGAACGTTATCTGGCGGCGCAGACTATTGCGAACGAGTATCGAGCGCTCAAGCCGTGGGAACTGCCAGTCAAGGAGGCGGACGACGAGCCAGAGCATCTGTACGAGCGCTTCGATCACTACGAGTATCCGGACACGCACACCATGACAAAGCTGAAGCAGGCGGCGGCATTGCAGGGCAGCGCTGTGGCCGCTGCTGCTGCTGCTGCTGCTGGCGGCGTCGGCGGAGGTGGCGGCGGCGGCAAACCACATGTGGTTTACGTATGACGTGGACGAGCTAGTGCCAAGCCCAAGGAGAGGCAGCAGCAGGAGCAGATGGGCATGGAGCTGGTCGCTCTGGGACTGACCAACAACAACTATCGCAGCTATGCGCAGTGCCAGACCAAGGCGAGTGGCCTCTTTTGAAAACAGGGAAACAGCTCTCATAAGTGAGGTTAGGATACGCTCTCTTAAGTGAGGTTAGGTCAGACTGTCATGAATGAAGCTAGGTCAGGCTCTCATAAGTGAGGTTAGATCAGGGTCTCATGAATGAGGTTAGATCAGCATCTTACAAGTGAGGTTAGATCGGGATCTCACAAGTGGGGTTAACTCGGGCTCTCATAAGTGAGGTTAGGTTAGCGTGAGTGCGTCTCTTAGTTAGTTTTGTATTTTTTTGAGGTTAGTTTTCAGAGCATTACCTTCGATTTTCAGTTTGAGTCTTTAAGCAACAGATTGATAACTCGCAACAAAGTTTAACAAGCGTCAAATGAAACAAGGGATATGTCTACGTGTATAGCAGCATAATACTTACCAACTACTCGTACATATATAATATATATATAAATATATATATAATTACAGTTACACATAAAGCAACTAACTAGACATTAAGCTAAAGTTAACACATAACATATAAAGAAAAGGAATTATTCTACAATAGTAGAGGTTGTCGAAGGCAAATGATTTCCCTCTCTTTCACTCGCTCACTATCTCTCTTTATCTCTCTCTCTCTCTCCCTCACTTTCTCTATCCACTCATAGTTAAAGGCATTTAGCAGTCTAACGGTAAATAGCATTTAGTCGATAAGTCGAATTTAATAAACGATAACTTGATATATATCGAGAGATCAGAGCAGAGTGCAACACCAACTAAGTTAACTGTTTATTTATTATTATGTTTCAAGAGCTATATGAGATTTATCAAATTTTTTATATAGCATTATCTGCAACATTATCTTTTCCCTCAATTAAATCGAGTGAACTCGATCGGACGTGGCATTTGCTGGCACTGTTTGTGACTGAGAAAACACCAGGGACCAAGAAACCAAGTCCATTTTAAATATTCCGATGCAGTTACTAATCGGGAACTATAGCGAACGGTCACACTGCACGTACAGCTAATTCCACGTCCAGAAAAAAAAACAAAATAAAAACAAATAACATGACAATATTTAAAGCGTAAATTTAAGCAAAATTCGATAAGGTATTTCTGGAGAGCTACGTAAGCAATATCGATTTGTAAATAGTACAGCAACTATATCTCGGATACCAACTTAGCTAACTTTGCCCCCCACATTACATTGTACATAATTTATAAGCTATATACTTAAATTTAGTCAAAACTGTCGATTTAAGAACACCTCTCTCCCGCCCACCCCTCTCATGATTAAAGCAATTTGTCGAGCAATTAAATTGAAAGTATCTGCCATTTGTTGTTATATCATTCTACTCGGTTGTTGGGTTGCTCGGCTGATTCAGTTATTCAATTCTTTAGCCTCTCAAATTTGATGGCATATTAATTTAACCGTAATTGCATGACTGAACAGCAGAGCAAACAGTGCATGCACAGCCCAACTGTATCTTGAAATTTGCATAAAAATTGTTTCCAATGCAAATACCGAATAAATCAACAAATTCTCCCATATGGAAATGATCTATGAAAATATAAATAAAATTCACAAAACAACAACAACAAGAACAAAAAAAACAATACAAACAAAAACAACAACAAAATAAGCTAAATCAAAAGCAGAGAGAGAAAAAGAGTTAAACAAATGCAGTTGCGAAATTGCATCTGTGTTTTTTGCCTCGCTGCGGGAGAATTGAAGATGCAGAAGCAACAAAATGTGTGTGTATGTGTGTAAAATAACAGGCATGCGTAAGTTTATATAATAATATACGAGTATCTGTACATCTGTATGCATAAATATCTAATTAAATGATCTAACGATACGGCACAGCCAGCAAATTGCTGCAACAACAACAACAAAATTAGCATAACACACAAAAATACAAAACATGCAAAAAGTAAAAAATAAAATGTTATTTCTTATACGAAGACTGAAGAAAACGATGATGCAAAAATAAAATATAAATAAAAATCTCAAAAATATAAAAAAAATAAGTGTTTTCCTTCTTTTAATTACAGCATTTGGAATGTGATAAAATATACTACAATAAAATAACTATATATCATTATAAATTTAGTATTTCTCACCTAAACATTGGATTAAAATTATTTTCTCAGTTGTTCAAATAATCAGGTAGATCAAGTAAACCCAAACTATCTATTAAAAACCAAAATATATAATCTTTTTGCGTTAGAATGTATTTCATAGAGTAAATTCTTCATCAACATATATTCTCAAATAGAAATCTTAAGGCAAACCATACAATATACAAGATACCTGCAAGTTCTCACCATTTCTCTGTAACAAAAGACCGAAGTGATATGTTTGCTTAATAAATCAGAGACTTAAGAGTCTGCCGCTTCGATTCCCGGTTCATTTGTAGTGCTATAGAGCGACAAATCGAGGCAAGCCAAGAAAACGCAACAAACAATGCCATGTTAAGCAAATAAAGTACTTGTTTTTGTTGCCCTGAAACAGAGAGGGCTGTGTCGCCCTCGCCCAAATAATGTTGGCGAGCAGGAATAAACTGCAGAAGAAACGACATAAATCTAACAAGTGAAACAAGTGCTCTACGGAAAGTAACTTGAAACGCCTTCCGAGCACTCACACAGCCAGTGAGGGAGAGAGAGAGCTGAGCAAACACAGGCTGAGCAGGACGTGGATAGATGGGTGGGGTTGGTTGGGGATACTCGGAGTTATGTCTGTGGCACAGTTAACATAAGTAAGAAATATATTGTTGGGTCAATAGGGACATATGTAAGGGGCGAACTTAAAAGACTGTTCGCAACACACGAAATTTGATTTGTATTAGCTCGTGCTGTGTGAATTAAGAATGTTATAAATAGTATTGTTGTTAGATTCCTTCAACGTTTCTTTTATGCAGATCTCTCGTCGTATATGACGCATTGCTCGAGGCTGAAAGGGACTTCAGAAAACAAATAAAACCGGGTGGGACTTAAAAACAAAAAACAGTATTCTTCACCCGGCTGACATACATCTATATCACATACAGCACCACCTGCCTACAATAAAGTCAAAATCTTGTCAAACAAAGGGAAGCTCAGGGGGTGCAAACAATAACAAGATGAACAACGGAGAAGCTGAAGAATTTAGTAAATAAATCTGCATGCTTTCTAAATAATTAACATGCCGCAGGCCCGTGACAAGTCGCGATTTCATCCCTTTTTATTTCTCTCCACATTTTCATTCACTTTCATTCACAGTGAATGCTGCTCAACCACTCATTGAGTTATTCAACTCCGGCGAATGGGCACAAAGTGCCGTGTGCCATGGCTTTTATTCTTTTCCCGTTGAATAATTGCAGCACATTTGTTTGGCAAGCAGATCTAACACCAAACTCAGACCAATCTCCAGCCCGGCTCATCTGGTTTCCAACTCATTCCTTTCTTATGCTGTGAGCTGCACCTGTGTCTGGGAACTTCGCATATGTAGAATAAGTGGAATCTCGGGAAGTTCTGTGAATAATGACACGTAATTAATATTTCGATAACATTCGGAACAAGCCACAGTGCTACGATAATTAAGTGAGAACACTTTAAGCAAAGCGTCCGTGCAAATTTCCTTCTCAGCTGCACATGAAGAAGCTTCTTAAGCTTCCCACCAAATCATAAAGTGCAGGAAATGTTGACGAAATCTATGAATGAGCGCCTATTAAGTGCAGCCTACTAGGTGTGTGTGTGTGTGTGTGTGTGTGCTCGTATTTGGGGTCTGCCGCTGCCCGTAAATATCTGTCAGATACCGAGAACGCAGAACGACTCCCCAGAAGCGGTTGAGTTACGACTTTGCCAGCATTTTAATTGCCCGCGCTGCCATTTAGGAAATTATGCCGTGCCGGTATAGGTACAAATTCAGCTAAAGTGATGGCCACACAGACAGACAGATACAGATACATATACAGCAAAGGTAGATAGAGATACAGCAAACGTAGATACAGCTACAGCTACAGCCAAAGTGATGTTCGCGCATAAACAATTTAATGGGGCAAATTTGTTAAAAGAAGCGCCAACTGCTAAATTAAATTGCCCAGTAAGTATAGCCCCCAGTTTGAGGCAATCAGGGGGGGGCAGCATATAGACGTTCATTTAATCGATAGCAGAGAAAAGTCGGCTGCAAGGCTATTTGCTTGAAGATGCCAGACAACTTAAAGGTGCATGTGAAAAAATCTTTAGGATTTCTAAACTGAAGTAGAAATTGTTGAAACGTAAATAAAAACTCTTTGTAAATATGTTAAATGTTGTATAATTATATTAAGCAACTTGTGGTAACCTGCAAATTATAAGTAAAATATTTAAACTATGATTACAGTTCTTGTAGCTACAAACTCTTGCCAACCCCTAGTTCCCTTGTGCTCTTCTCTTCCCTTGCTTTAAAATATTGTGGATATATTGTCTATTAAATGTCATAGAATGAGGCAAATTAATACTAATTAAATCGTTTCCCTCGATTTTTTATTGGCAAAATTATCAACAGTTTCTTGATAAACCTATTTATCGGGCGCTTTAATTCTCGATTGATGATATTATCAATGTATTAAATAATTTTTGACGCATTATGCTTTGCAATTATTGTATATTGTAGCTGAATTCAGTTAAACTTAAATGTCAAATTCTTCCTCTATTTTGAAGTATAAACCAGTTCCATTTCCCTTTCTATGACAGCTGTAAGCCAACTTTTACTTCCCATTTAGCTGTCTTACGCGCTATTTGTATAATCTCTGCTAACTTTATGCCACATCTAGAGCCCTGTAAAGTCAACCCTTGCGTTTCTTTTACCTTTCTCAAACAGTTTTGCTTGAATTAACTTAAAGTCAGACTAAGCAAATTGTTCCCTAGCAGGTTACATCGTAGGGTCTACTCTCCTCCCCGCACAGTTCCCTCTGCCTGCCTAGCCCAACTCAAAAATGGCGACAAACTAATTCACATGCATTCGCAAGGCTTATCTGAGGCTGTGGTTGTGAATTATTGCGGTGGCATGCCAAATAAAGCGACCAATAAAAGTGCTGGCCAAGATAAGCAAAGTGGCTAAAAGGCACAGGAATCAGGCAGACACAAAGGAGCAAGCGATGAAATGTTTAAAACAAAACAAGAAAAGAAACAGAAAACAGCAACAAAAGCTTGGCATGATTTGTGCAATGGCAAAAGCAGAAGATACGTGTAACAAAGGCGACTCTGTAAGCAGCTGCTGCTGTTGCAAGTTGCAGTGTTGTACAACGTTAGATGGAATATCTTAAAGCTCCACTTAATGCCGGGCATCGCTCTTGACCACACCACAGCGCACACACACTCTCTCGCCTGGCAGCACTTTTGTTTGGGCTTGCGAAGTAAGATGAATGCGCTCGCTTATCTGCCTTGCCCGCTGGCCACTCTGTTTATTCGTTATTTCGAACTCGGATTTGGATTTGGATTGGGTTAGGGGTTGCTACTGCTGCTCAGGGGCTCTATTTCAGTTGCTATTTCCGTGTGCTTGCCTGCCTACACTACACACAGATACAGATACAGATACAAAGGCGGATACGGTGGAAAACGATACGTTGTCGCTGTGTTTGGGTTCACTTTGGCCAACGACGACGGCGACTCTTTGCCAAGTTAACACCACAACCCTAGCATGCCCCACGACCCCTCTCCCCTTCCCATCCTGTCGACACCTCGCTGTCTTCGATATCTTTCAGCTTGACAGCATCTTAACTAATATAATGCCCAATTTTCTGTGGTTTATGGCTTACAACTGTCAATGCCTCGTCCGACTATCCATCTAGGCATGCGATTGTGTGCGTGTGTGTGTGTATTAGAGTCTTTACTGGTCACTCACAGTCCAAGCAATTTCTCCCTTTCCCACCCTCCTCCCCTTTCTTCATTGCAGAAAAGGTGCTTTGGTTTGTTGAGCTTTTTAAGTATTTGATTAAGGGACTTTTTGTGCATTGCCTCTCGAAACATCGAAAGGTCGTTATTTAAATTGATATAAATGATATGTCTTCTTCGTTTGTGCAGCAGCGGCAGCAGCTCCTTCTTCCTGCTTGACTGATTCTTGGCCAATGTTGGCGAACTCTTGGCGTTGACATTTCGGTTTTGCCAACTGCTCTAAGTGAATTTCCAATGAGCGCTAAGTGACGTTGATTTATCATATGAGATAAGCACATACAAACACACTCACACACACACATTTTCACACAATCAGATATATATTTGGCCACATTGTTTGAGGTATTCTCGCTTTGTCACAGAGCGTCAACATGGCCCAAAGACCTTTTAGCCACTGTGTGTACGCAGCTGTTGGCCCGCATTCAGCTGAGGCAATTATTGCATTAAGGGCGGTAAATAACTTTATCTGTTTTGTGCCGCAAAACAGCTGTTCAATCTAAAACTGGTTGAAACTGAATTTCAATTCATCTAAATTCGTATTCCTTTGCATACTCTGTTGCGCATCGTGTCTTCATAAACAAACTTAGCCCGTACGGCTCTCACCGCCTCAGTGGCCTAATGGATAAGGCATCGGCCTCCTAAGCCGAGGATTGTGGGTTCGAGTCCCATCTGAGGTAAAATCCGTTGAGTATCTTTTTTTTTTTTTTTGTTATCCTAAAAAAATGGTATGATTAGATTTGACATTATAGACTTACTTTTAATATAGAAAAATGTTAATATATCGACTATAATTTAAATTTTATTACAATACACATGTTAAAAATATTTCTCTTATGTAGCAACATAGAATGTCTTTAGAATATTTTTATATAAGTGGAATATATTAAAAAAAAACATATAATACATTTAAAAATGTAATAAAAACACTAAATGTACATCATGCCATAGCCGAGAAGCGAACTCGTAACTTCCGCTGCAGCGTTAGACGCACCTACAACGACGCCAAGGCGGCAAGTCGGCACGGCGCTCCTAAAGCTGTTTATAATGTGCGGCACGGAAATGCCTGACGCACAACGTAGTTTCCCATTAGGCGCACAGAAGGCCATCAAACAGTTTTAAATATACGATATGTATATTTCTTTTGTTTAATTCGTTTTATTTGTACAGCAATAAATCTATTTTTATACGAGTAGGTTCATTGAATTGTTTTTCCCACAATTTCTAATTATATACAAACTCATATATAATAAACAAAATTTATATTATATTATATAAATCGCTTTAATGTGTTCTGACAAATTAAAACTTATTGTTGCTGTTTTCTTCCTCGCATGTTCAACATTTTTATAAATGTTATTCATATATATATATATATATATACTGCTCTTCTTTTACGTTTTTCCAATTTATGAAGCTGCAAATTTGTAAAAAACGAAGCATACAAATTTATTGGTCGAATTTTTCACGGTGCCTCAACACAAAAAACACTTCCAAACACCGCAAAAATCAAATTGGGAACTTGTGACGTGCTTCCTCATGATCTTCTCCATTTTTTGCCAGGGTGACTCGAATAAGTTGTGCAAATTTTGTGTATGTTTTCAAACATGACACCCCAAACTTGACGCTATAGAATATAAATTTATGGAAATATTTGCACATCAATTTAGCTGCTTGGCAAACGGTTTGGCCCCCTCCTCCCCTTCAAGAGGAACCAATGCCAATCACCGATACCAGAAAACACAGAAAACTCCCTCGATCTGGGGTCGGGGTAGTGTTGCTGGCAAACACCTTTGGCTTCATTGAACTTGCTTCGCTTCGTGTTACAAATACCTGACAAAGTTTACTTTCCACATACCTAAACCGAATCAATTTCTGCGCAACGTGGCGACGGGAAAAGGGGAGGGGGTAAATATTCGCAGCGATAAACTCGAGTTACACCTTTCGCTGGGGAAGGCAGGAGGGAAGGACGCATCGACTACAAAATGTTGTGTAAAATTTGCAAATGCAATAAATAAACTCGTTTCGTGCTGCCTGCTGTGGTTGCTGGAAAGGAATCAGGGAAGGGGAAGTGAAAGGGAGTAGAGAGGAGGAAAAAGGGGGTGTCTGCCCTGTTTACACCCACCCGGAGCCGTGTAACTGCTTGTTTTTAGCTTTTTTCACGCTAAACCAAAAGTGCGCCACATGTGGCTCCAATGGCGCATTGTTGTTGCCGCTTTGTTTCTCTACTTTTTTTTCTTTTCGCTCCCAAAGCATCCCTAAAAAGTATGCAAATAATTTTTGTACATCGTCTGCGACTCGCCTCATATTTGATATTCAGTGTCAGTTGGCGGAAGGGTTGCCGAGTATAAGTTATTGAAATTTGCATGCAAGCACAGAAAGGGTTGGGCTAGGGGTCTAAGAGGGTCTTAGGGGTTCGGATGGAGAAAAGTGTCGGGTACATCGTGTAAGGCAAACCAATTTACAACACTTGCGCTTTGTTCTCAGCCGCCGTCGTGAATATAGGGGGCGGGGTCTAACGGGGCCCCGAGCTGCTTATTGTTTAGCCATATATTTCTCGCATAAATCTGATATGGAAACACTAAGGGGTTCATGCATGCAATGTGAACGTCTCGACGGACGTAATTGTTTTGTGGCTTACAAGTTTGAAAATGTGCAGAACAGAAGGCATTCAAAAATACCAGAAATATTCTGGAAATATATAGCAAAAACAGTTGCTTTATGTCTCTTCACTTTTTGCAGACTCGACAAATGTTCAGCGATAGTTTCAATAGTTTATTAACTTGGCTTATCAATGTTGCAATTGCAGCGCCACGCGGAAGGGATTTGTGGCATCGCAACGCGACGCGACACTCAAAACTTCCGAACGACACTTGCCACACAGATATTGCCACTTTTGTGGGCACTCCATTTCAGCGAGTTTCATCAGTTGCCACCACTGACCCAATTTCAACATTTATCACACATGCGATTTCGTTTCGGCAAGCGGAACTAAAGCGGCAACAATAATCCCTCCCCCCCTTCAGCAAAACCGCAGGCCTATTCCGGCCTGTGGCACATTATGGTTGAAGTTACTAAGCGTAGTTTCATTTCACTATTATTACTTTTATCTACCAGCCAGCCTTACTTTCCTTCCCTCAAAGTATCCCATCTTCATTTCCCAGGCAATTCGGATTAGATGCGGCACATTAATCAGTCATGCTGAAGCAGAAGGAAGGGACTGTGTTACTTAACTAATGTCATTTAAAGTTGTACGTATGCGAATTCCGGCACGGTACTGAGTGTATTATAAAAGACAACTTAGTATTCCAATAGAAACAATTACTACATAGTTATAGTTACCAATACACCTACAAATACGACGACGAAAGTAGCGGGCCACTCTGAAACAAACGGTGGAATCCCCAAGAAAGCTGGCAGATTGGAAGACAATCCAAAGAGTCTTACCCTGCGAAAACACCATGCGCAAGGCAAGGCAAAGTTCCATGGAAGGCTCTAGTAGATGCCCTCAGTTCCCGAGCGAATAGACAATCCCTCTGCTGTTACTCCCATTTTCCCATTGTCTTGTCTTCTACGTCAGCGTGAGTTGCATCTTTAGCTTTCCATTGACAATTTTCGTTGGGTTCTTCACCCCACAGGGTACCGCATGCGTCACACTATCATCGCGATCACTATCTCAATCGTATTTCAAAGCTGTGTCAAAAACGCAGACGATCCCCCCAGCGAAAGTGCCGCTGATAACGCTACGCTATCTGACCCCTTAGTCAAAAGGCGCTACGTAGTTGTAGCTCAGTTGAGCAACGACTGTCAAGCTGTCGCGATGGGACTACGAAGGCAACTCATCCGTAGCGCCAATTTGCTGCTTATACTGCTGCTATCTGTGGTAAGTAATGAAGTGTCCCGGATGTGAACAGATCACTTGGCAACAGCTCTGATACATTCTAGCTCTCAGCCGTTGCCGGCTATGGAGATCACAGTCGAAGTCGTCTGACCAAGCAGGCAGAGCACAATCTTGATGCACTGACCAGTCATGCCGTGGGGCAGGCCATAGTGGTGGCAGACAGCGTGGTGGATGATCTGCTGGTGCTGGACTCACAGAATCCCATGCTGCTGGGTTATTTGAGCAAGCTGGAAAAGTACCTTACCATCAGCGTCAATCAGACACACGAGACGCTGGAGAATTTCTACGACATCATCGAAGTCTACCTGGAAGCCGATGCCGGCGAGAAAACCTCTAACATTGAGACGCAGCTGATTGCATTGTGCTTGCAACGAAATGGCTTTGATCGCTGGAAGCGTACAATCCAATTACGAACATCGCAGATACTCAAATCCTTTGGAAGGAAGCTAAAAAAGTACATGGAGACGGTGGACCAGGAGGAGCGCACAGTACTAGAGAATCGTTGGCAGCAAGTGGAAGTGCGAGATGGAAGGCGAAAACTCGATAAGTTTCGGAATTTTGTTAGCTGGTTGGCTAAGCAAAGTGGTTAAACCCAGTGAAGCTAGAGATGGCAGCGTGTCACGGCACATAGCGAATCATTTACTTGCAATCACTTTCCTCTTTTGAATACCGATTTCTCCTATTTATTATTCATATTTATTTATACCAATTAAATAATTAAATTATAGGTGAAGCGTAACCCACTCGTGTCACGATATCTAAACGTATCATAGCTAATGCACAATAAATTATAATTCTGATAAGCAAATTACCGTGATACCGTTTGTTTTTTGGTTAGCAGAGCCTCTTTTATGGCTTGTACTAAATAACATTGCGCGACTCGTGCTTTTTATCGACACATCTTTATAGTGCAGACTCTGAGAACCGCTGAATAGAGGTGGCAACATCATCTTACACTATCTTTTCGTTTTTTCAACGTCAAGAAGATATAGTACTACACAGTAAGCTCTAAACATTTCTATTGAATTTTACAATAGCTAAAATTCTCCCCAAATTTGGTGTCAATATCTGTAATTACTGCACACAGATCAAGTTTATTTTAGATGTTGTGATGGGATAATTAAAATAGAAGTTATTTAAGAAATTTCAAATATGAACTGATTTGGAAGCTCCTCCCTGAAAGTATGCAACACAAAGAACGCAAAACATAGAAATTTTATATTGAAGAAATCGTTTTGTATGTAGCGGGTGTATCACAGTCGGGCACACTCGACTTTCGTGCTTGTTGTATATACAGCTCTGTAAAGTGATAAATGGAAACGCAGCAATAACAATTTAAACTTTAACTTTAACTTTCTTTGATCGCTCTTTAAATGATCTAGTGCTGACCAAGTTACTTATAGATCGAATTACTTGACATGTTCTTCATACATTCATATGAAACAAACTGCACACTCCCCGACTCACGACTCTACTCGTGTAAGTGCACCAGCACTCCGAAGACTTTGAAGAGTGAATATAAAACCAAACCGCAAACTTTTGCCTGTGGCTGACGATGATGCCGGCCATGAAAACTTTGCCACATGCATCTTGGACGAAACTTGCAAAGTAAAGAGAAAAAAAAATTAGAAAACTGAATATGGAAGCATCAAATTTTCGGGGAAAACAAGAACAGCAGTGCAGACAGAGTACAAAACATGGTTTCGTGCGAAGTAAAGTGATACTTTTTATGGCAACGAATAACGCAGACAGAACCCAGCACAAGATGTCGGCAGAAGAGAGGGGCGGGGGCGTAACTGACTTGAGAGAAATGGAAACTGCATTTCCTGTCTGAGAGCTGACAAAGTGTTGAGTGCATTTACGACTTGTGCTGTCAGCCTGAGCCCGGGCAGCTCAGTCCACATTGTTATACCCTGACCACACACTGAACTAATGAGGGTATGATGGTTTAATAATGAAATGTGTTAAGTACAAAGATCTATCAAGTTTGATTCTTCCATTCTAACATATCAAAAAAGAAAACAAAGCAATATTTTTTAGCACATTCTATTTATTTGGATTTCAATTTTACACTTCTGTTATTATCAATCGAAAAGGTACTTGAAACTAATGTGAAAACCTTTTTAAGAGTTGAGCTATTTCTATTATTCCCAAGTATCTAAATGACTGATAACTTGTTGTGAAGTATATAAGTTATTGTCCATTTTAAAATCGGAATCTACAGTAGGATAAGATATACAAGTATAATGATTTTTGAGGTTAAGTCAAGAAATTCACACAGCTTACCAGAGCCTCTGACATGGCGGATTAGGCATCCTCGCACGATCCAAACCATGACTGGAATACAGCCCATACAGCAGACGACACCTATGCACAATAAGATAATAACATAGCATAACGATATTGAACTATTTTTCTGATCAGTGGTCTCTGGTATATGCATTGGGCTGAAATTCCTCTCAAGCATCTTTGTCTAAAACTTTTGTAAAAGCTGCTTATTTCCTGTTATACACAAAATTTAGTTTTTAGTTTGACTAACGCTAAAAACAAGGCATTCTTATTAGTTAATAAAACCATTTATTATGTAATGTATATTGATATTCGGTGAGACTGAAACTTCGTGTAGAGTGTAGAGCAGGCACTTTTATTGATGTATCATACAAAAACCACTACCCAACATGGTAATTCAAATTTGATAGCCTATACTCATTAGTATATGTCAAAAGAATGCTTATAATACCCTCGCAGAGGATGCAATCATTTTGGTCAAGAGTTTGTAACGCATCCTAGGAGACATGTCCGACGCAATAAAGTGTATATAATTTTCTGAATCTGCATCAACAGAGAAGTCGAACTAACTATGTCCATCTGTCCGTCCATTCGTCTGTATGTCTATTCGTCCATCTATCTGTCCATTCATCTATTCGTCTGTCCAACAAGTTCATCAGTTTAGAAGATATCTTGATGAAACATGGCTCACATGCTTCGATATATCGTATAGGTGCCAAAGAACCTATCGGCTGTTCCAAGATGTTGCAACAAAATTCAGTTTGTCGCACTTACACTATACAAACTTCTCCCATAAATCTAGTAAATGGTGCCCAAGCTCGAATATGATAGTGAATATGTTGCAGGCAGAATATTTTACAGTCGAGAATACTCTCTTTTCATTTTGCCAAATATTCGATTTTACCTTTCAGTTTTCCAGTTGATGAATTCATCAACTAATTCTCAATTCACTTTCAATTTAAACCTGAGCTAGATGCAAACAAAATGTGAACATGTCTGTAAGTCGGGGGAAGTGCTCAAGAGTCCATTGAATACTGGAATTAAGAAGCTCAAAGTCAAGTGCACTCGCTCAACCCTTTCCCGATGGGATGTGGGTTGGGAGTTCACGTGAAGCAACTTCTAATGACGCCCGGCGTTACCCTTACGCACACAAGTGCTCTAAAGAACACACACACTCACCCCCACACATACACATCTCATTTCTCATGTGGTTCACAGAAAAAAATGTATACAAATTAATGAAATGCATTAAGGGAACTAGATGCGAATTGTGAACTGCGAACTGTGACCCAGGACTTGTGACTTGTGACAGGGGCGCTGAGTACCTGCGCTCGTTAGCGCCCACTCGAGTGGGAGAAGCAGGCATCCCTCTCCCCCCTCCTCACACAGCAACAGTACATTTGCAAAACACTCGCCACTCCCATCATTATCATAATTTGAATACGTTTCGAGCGAGTTTTAAAATATTCATGCGAGCAAAAGATTTCCAAGTGTTTGCACGTGTGTGTGCATTATGACCCTATACTCGACTGTGTGTGTGTGTGTGTGACAGAGGAAGAGAGAGAGAGACGAGAGAGTGAGTACGTGTTTGTCTTCTGGTAAGGGTCCCTTATTATTATGACTGTGTGTGTGTGTATTTGGGGAGGCCATTAGAGGGCGACCCCAAAGCGAAAGCTCAATGACTAAATCGAGGAATATGATTCAGATACGATTCGGAATAATCCGAAATACGAGTTCTGAAAATTTGCAAATTCAATGAATTTTAATTGAGGCATATTTCTGCGTATTAATGTATGAATTATGCATTGCTTGACAATGCATTATTTATAAGATTTCAAAGGCTTTTATGTATTACGAATTTTTTATATATGCATACTAATTGCAGCGATTATATTTTTAATTTAATGATAATTATCCATATAAAATATCGAGTATTTATATCAATTGCAAACGTATATAGATAATATATCATTCCTAATATTATATTCAAATCATAGATTAACAAGTGTTATATAATTTATAACAATTCAATCAATTTTATTCTATTATAATTATGATCACTTCTATTTATAAGATTGGTTATTTATATCCATTATAAAATACTTTTTTATTATTCTTTCTAAAGAATTCTAGCAGATTAGATAAATACGTTCTTAAGTAGGTACTCTTTTTAATATCCATTCTATTCCATTCCATTGTAATCTTGTTCTTCATTTAACTTTGGCGTTCATCCTTCCCATATATCACACAATAGACATATATAAACCTAGTTCTATGCTTTATCATTATATTGCTAGTATTTATCCATAATTAGCAACGTTTGTCGGCTCTATTCGTGGCGTGGCACATTCAAAGTGTTCTCTCGCGACGAATGCAAATGTCAGCGAAAACGACAACGAATGCGCATTCAAAAGGCACCCTCACACTCACACACACACACTCGCACTCACACACACACACATTCACACATTCGCATAACATTACACACGTGGCTGCATGTCAAAGTGTAAAGTTTTGTGGCGCAAAAAAGTGGCTCAAAGCTCACGAAAAAAACGCGCTCTTGAGAGAGGGGGAGGGGAGGGGCAGTGAAAGAAAAAAGCCGTGCGGCAGTCAAAAGCGCCGCTTCTCGATGCTAAAAGTTACCTTTCACTACTGTTGTTGTTGTTGTTGTTGTTGTTGCTATAGTTGGCAACCCTTTTAGCTATGGCAATTTTTACCTGACTGCCGCCTGCTCCAAACTTGCCAAGAGGCATTGAGGGGTTAAGAGTGTGTAGGGTGCGAGGGTGTAACGCTGTGGCAGCTATAAAAATTGTGAGTGCAGCACACAAAATGTTCGTTGTTATTGCGGTTTGTTTTTGTTGTTGTTGGTGTTAACCGGAATGCGTCGTGGCAGTGGGCGGGGGCAGGAAGCGCGGGTTGCCAGCTAACCGCGTTGCTGGTAACGAGAGACTGCACAAAGCAAACACGGATTGTTGCTCAGCTGCCGCGTAAAAACTTGCATTCCTCAGGCTTATAAATGAAATACTCAAAAGCGAGAAAGGGAAAAGGGAGAGAGATCAAGAGAGAGCAAGAGAGAGAGAAAGAGAGAGCGGTATGGCACAGATAAGAAAGTCAGCGTGGAAGAGTTGTCAAGGAAATGAAAGGATTATTCTATAGTCTGAAATGTATGCGAGTGTGTGAAGAACCCCAATTCCTTAGAGAACTGAGTTTACCAGCATGAGAAGGCAGCACTGTCTCCCAGTCTCAAAGAATCATCTTAAGAACTGCAAAAGAGGAAGCCCTGTGTGAGAGAAAGAATCAGAAAAGGACAGATAATATCCCAATATATTTTATAATAAACTATAAACGTATTTCATTTTCTAAGGAAATGTAATATATAATCTTTGATAATTATTATTGATTGTATTTGATAAACTTGAAAATATTTATGTATTATATTCAATATATTCGATACATTTAATTTAATTTTGTGATATATTTAAAATGTCATTCATTAATAATTGTGATATATTTAATGAATTGAAAAGCATTTAAAATATTTTATAATCATTGTGATATTTATAAAATTAAATATTTTATATTAATTTTGATATATTTGATGAACTTAAAAATATTTTAAGTATTTGACAATCACTGTGATAACTATATTTATAATTATATATTTCATAATTATAAAATATTCAATTTAATATATTTAATCTAATATAATTAACATATTTTAAATGAAAAAAACATCGTAGTATTATTGTCATAACATATTTATATTTATTGTATATTATTCTTCCGCTTCGTTTAGGATTTTTGCAGCTGTCTCCCTCACAAGGGGCACATATCATATCGGCAATTTTATTTCCTCGCCTGTTTGGCTTGTTTTTTATTTAGCTAAAAAAACAAGAACACAATCACCATCCCCATCATGCCTATCATCATCATCATGCTGCCGATGATCGCCCTGTGCCATCGTCATATTCATTGGCACTCAAGCAATGCGGCCGAATTGCAGTCGTAAACTTGATTGTAATAGTATAATTTTTTACGTAAGATACGGCCCTGGTTTCGGGGGCCAGTTCTATGTAGGTCCAGCTGCCTTGACGATTGAGTGTGTGTGTGTGTCGTCTGTCCGGACTGTGCGTGTTTGTGCGTGTCTGTGCGAGTCCGAGCTTGGCATTTCGAGTTGGTGTCTTTCATTTTCATGCAATTTTTATGTGCACTCTATTCGTTACCGTTATGCGATGTGTTATGTGAAGCTTATTTATAAGCAGAGTTGGGGGGAGGGGCGGCATAATCTGAAACGCCCCCTGTCTCTCGTTTGGCCACCCTCACAGTCGAGAAGTTATTGTTATCCTTTTGTTTTAGTGTACACGTTTTTTATGCCGACCTGACACGCCCCCCTTGCCCCATATACACGCACAAGATATTCGCAGTGCGCTGTGCACGCATTGATTCATAATACATAAATATAAATATTGCGTATACGCAGCGTTGCCTCAGCAGTCATTGCCATAAATTCTTATAAACGCTGCGCACACACACACAAAGATGCTGTGTCATCAATCTTTTAGCATTTCACTTAGATATATGTATGTATGTGAGTATTTCGGATACGCCCTCAGGAACTGCACCTCTGACCCCTTCCCACAGAGTCCTCCTTGTGTTCACCTCTTGCGTCTCGCTTCGTTCGCTTTCTTACTTTCAATATTTGTGCATAAATATTAATATTGCATGACCATGTTTATTTGTTGGCTCAGCGTCTGCCCTTCTCGCCTCTCCCTTTTGTAAATAGAGTAAGTTCTTTTCAGCTTAAGGAGTGGAATTGTTAAAGATCTCAATTGTTAATAACTCATTGAGATCGTAAACAATTCCTCTACTGCACTTTAATACTCTGAAATACATTTATACATTCGATTTGATATATGGGTCCTTTCATTCCAATCTCCAGTCACCGCGGTCGTCAGTATTCCACCAACGACTACAGACTCGAAAGTAGCATAGAGGCAATATTAAACAACAGATTGGTAAAGGGATAATCATAAGAGCGATATACGGTTTTAGAAAGAAATTTTCAAGTGATGTCTCTTCAACAAGTTCGGTTGTATTCTCATATTGTCGTTGCATCTCTTACTTGCTGATTCATAATTTTGATGTTCTTTTTTTCAAACGTTATATTTATTAAACTACATATCTAATAAATCAAGGCACGTTACGATCACTGTTTTGTAATTTGTAAGTATTCGAAAAGCTATCGAAATCAGATCGATTTTTTCTTTTAGTTTGCATTGATTATCCGTTTATGCACTTAGCTTGGGAAATTCTTTGTTGCTTTCGTCGATAATGATCAATTAGATTAAATTCCTTTCTTGGTCTTCAATTTCTTGTTTTCGCCTTAAGCAAATCCTTTTCTTCGTTTACTCTCTCGCCACGTGGCAACCCTCTTTTGGACAATTTCTCACCCTCTTTCTGTGGGTAAAAATAATCGACAATTGTGTTGAAAGAGGCAACGAAATGAAAAGGAATGGAATATGGAAAGTCGCCCCGTGGACAAATCGCAGCACATGTTGGCATTAGCCAAGAAATTATGGCGCGACAAGTGCAGCTGGAGGAGGAGGTGAACTGCGGGCGGGGGAGGGGGTTCTGTGGGTGTGTGCAGGGGACACTCGAGCGACACGTTTTATTGATGTTAATTTAATGCAAGAAATAAAACTGGCGGCGTTGCAGCGGAAATAAAAAGACGACGACAGCAAGACAGTGGGGCAAGACCAAAATAAAAGATTTGCATATAAACAGGCGTCGACACACACACACACACACACACACACTCAATGAAGACATTTGCATAAGAGACAGAGTCCCGAAACTGTCATTGCCAAGGTTTAACATCCGCTTGCCGCAATCATCGTCGCGTCGTCGTCTGCGCCATCGGCATTGGTGGGCAGCTGCCACGCCCATCGATAATATTTATGGCGTCGGCTCATTCCTAAATTGTTCGCCCGACATATGCAAGTGGATATTGCTCTATTTCAACTGGATTCCAGGCCCCATTATAATACTTAACTGTCGAAGTACCAATGCAGAAAGTATACACTTACACACACACACACACACAGAAGAATATGCAAAGTAGCGTCGATTCGTTGGTGCCAAAATTTATTGGCATGTGTAAACAGCAGACGAACCAGAGGCGTCGTGAGTGGAGAGTGCATGGGGGGAGGGAGAAGCATGAGGGGAGACACTTTCCCATAAGCAATCCAAAAGCATTTTCAATATAATTGAAAATATTTAAATTCAATGCAGAGTGTTGCCCCTTATTGAAATGGGGCAACAATTTATAACCCATACAGGGAAACGTCTGCACAATCGGCCATATAATGGATTTTTTAATGCGCACAGGCATTAATTATGGGCGCAAATAAATATGGCTAAATAAATGGAATAGATAGATTTCATTATAGCCAATTAATTTCATGCGGTGAAAAAAGTGTAATAAAACAAGAACGAAAGATACCTTCGGCGTGCCGAATGTTCTATACCCTGTTTTCATATCCTCCGATCGTTCCAATAATATTTATATATTATATAATGCTGCAGAATTGAAGGGGATTGTGTATATTCAATATTAACAATGTCTTATCTTGATTGCTTAAGTTAAGTTAAGTTAAGTTAAATTATTTCAAAATAAACTGCTCTTCATAAAAAACATTAATTTCGGACGATTGTTTCATTTCAAAACTCCTGGCATAAATTAATATACCCTCTTCAAGGGTATAAAATGTATTTCAAATTTCATTAGAAACATATCTATTTCAAGGATTTAAAGTTTAGATTCATGTAGAAAAAACGTTGGGAAATTCCCTTGGATCTTCATCTGAATGTAAGCAAATATTATTTAGAATTTAATTCATTTAATTCAAACCATCAATAATATAAATAGTACAGTATAATAAAAATAAAACCAAAATAATAAATTCCACAAGAAGTTGATCATAGGTTGAATGCCAGCAAATGTAAATAAGAGACCTCATTTATAATTATAAATTTCTATTATAGGTCCAAAAATAAAATATTATTTTATTTATCAATTAATATTGTTTTTAATGCAAAGCAATAATAATTTAAAATTGTAGTTCTGTAAACTTTCTTCTGTAATTTTTTGACATACTCTGGCAGACATTAATCAGAATTTTAGAAATAACTAAACAGCAGGATTTATATATGTTAGATAAATTTCGCTTGCTCAATATATGCCATAAATAATTCACACAAATCACCCACTAAGCCAGCCCACCACAGTTCAAGGCAGCCACTGCAGACATCAATTCTCAACTTCCTCCCCCCATGGCCCTCCCCCCACCTTTCCTCTCCATCTCCAACAATTCATTGAGCTCTGCCGCATTTTCTGATAGATTTGCCGGCATGCAGCGCATGTAAACATTGCCTTTTGTTAATCAAATTAAGTGCAAGTTAATGATGCGCCCACTCACCAGCCCTGACTAAGTCCCCCACTCCCCTGCTCGCTCTCCTCTGTTCTTGTTGAAGGAATTATTGCAGAGCATCATACGCATCAATTCGACGCTCCACGCTCTGTTTGCACACTCGAAAATGATGAATAATAAATTGCTAATCATAAATATTGCGAAATCAGGCGATGAAGTGAGCAGCCCTGGCTCTGTGGCTCGCATGAAAAATGACTGCCGCCCATTCCTAACCTTCCGCTTCCCCTCGTGCCTCCCAGAGTTAAGCAAAACAATAGCAAAAGTACACATTGTTAAATTGAAAGGAAACAAATGTAAAATTTATACAGCTGCAGTGCACAGCGGGGGGGCGTGGCTGCCTCTCCACGCAGCGCATGCAAAATCAAAGATTACTTAGCGCGGGATGGGGCGGAGGTCGACAGGGCGTCCCTAATGGTCTACAAAGTTTGCTCAACTTGCCAACAGGCGAAGCTCTGTTTTTTCGCAAGTTTTTTCAGCTCCGCAAAGCTTGCCAAGTTAATTGATATTGATAAAAAAGAAAGCATTGAAAATAAATTGAAGTTTATGGAAATCTGTTTGCCAAAATCAGAATAACTAATACGGTTATTATAATGTACTCTATAATGGCGAACAATACAATACAATGACACTAGAATATACTATATAGGAAACTGAATGAAACGGAGAATATACCCAACGCTTTGTAACCCAATCATCTTTCAGAGCTTCTAAACTTTCCTCCTGGCCCACTTCCGGATTTCTTTTTACCTTTACCTTACCTACCAACGCTCTGTTTAAATACCTCTAGAATTCTACTCACATCGAAGGTCTTTAGATTCTTACTTAACCAATACAGGTGACAGTAAATCTTCACTAATTTTGTTTACTTCTTTTGTTTGTACTTTATATGGGGTACCTTCTATTATACTTAATGATATTAAATATGTTGACTATAGTAAATCGAAGGTAACAGAAGTGGTTCTTTCCGTATACAGCCATCAGCAAGGTGGCATGACATCAGGTATGTTCGGGCTGTTTAATCTCTATAAAACAGTGAATAAAAGATATAAAAAATAATAAATATATCATAATATATATTCAAAATAACAGTATGTGCACTATGTTATATAAAAAAAGATTATCAAATTCATGCTTAAATCTGTTAAATCTGTCATGCACAGTTGCTCAGCTTTATTGCTCTATATATGACAATAGCCATAAAATAAGCCACTCTTTATAAACCTTACTTTCCCTTCTAACCACCCTCCCCGTCTTGCTGCATTTGTAATTAGCGCTCACAAAACAATACGCCCTCAACTGTTGCCTGTCACAATCAGCGCTCACATCTGAAACGGAATCGCAGTTCACATCAGTATTGGAGGTTACGTATGCCAATGTGCGGGTGACTGTGTGTGTGCTTAGTGTGTGTGCGCGTGTGTGTGTGTGTCAGGCAAATGGCGTGCGATTGTTACGCAGCAAACAACACAAGTCGAGCAGCTGACAAGCTTCTCATGAGGCAGTTTACCCGAAATGGTTCGAAATGTTTCGAAAAATCTGGCTAAAAATCAGAAAATGGCCGGCAAATGGCCGAGTCAAGACAGTGTACAAAAGTCAAGTGCAGTCGGGCGATGATTACAGTTACAGTTCGTTAGCGCAGTCGAAAGCAGCAACAGCAGCAGCAAAGAAGCAGCAACCGCAGCAACAGCAACCAAAGCAGTGAAGAGTCTACAGCAAGTGGCAAGTGCCAACGTCTAACGGTAACTGTAACGGTAAGTTGTGGCCTAAAGAGAGTGCGGCTATATTTTGCTGCGGCCTTTGAAATCGCTAAGATGGCGTTTTTAATTAAATTTCCTGTTCGATGCAAGCGCAAAAGCATTGCCTACTTTTGTGCGACGCACAGGACACTGTTGCTCACAAACACACACACACACAGGCACAGCCACACAGAACATAACCACAAAATCTTGACTAGAGCAACAACAAGAGGCAGCCGTACAATTTGCAGCATCTTGCCAAGAAACAGCTGCGTCCAGCGAATCTCCAATGAGCGCAACAACTGCACGGAAGCAGCAGCAGCAGTGTAAGCTGTAGAAATATGCGAAGGTCAATGACGAAGTTTGATTACCCTTTGCAGCATTCTCAGTTTATTCAAATTTAATTTATTATAAAGAGAAATTTACTACCTACAAACCATATCTTGGAGTATTACTCTGTACAAATTTCTAATGTCTTTCTTGTGATGTTCAATGAAATGTTGAAATTGAAAATTCAAAAAGCAAACTTATAAATATGTACTAGATAAACCCATATCTTTCAGTATTTATATGTTTTCCTTATCTACATATTCTGTTGTCTTCCTGTATAACGGAAATGAAGAAGCATCCATATTCTTTTAAGACATATCATATATAAATTATCAATATATTTACATACTTTACTATACATATCCATTAATTGCATTGTTTCGCTGTCTAAAGAAGTGCAAAATGTGCAGCTAAATATCTAGAGGCGAAGGGGAAGCATCTATATATCTTCTGGCCTTATATCATATCGTTATGCCATATCTATTAAAATACTATAACAAATATGTCAGTACTTCATACTTTTTATACTTTAAACATATCTGTAACTAACACATGCTTTAAGCCAACTTATCTACTTTTGAAACTATTACAAATGCCTTTCCAAAATATCCTCTAACTATGTATGCATTTCAAAATATTGTATGCATTTCCAATTACCAAATACATGGCTATCTTTACAGCGCATATACCCGCTTGCCATGCAGGGTAATGCGACCACGTTGAGAAGCTGCAGCTTCTGCTGTGGACAACAAAATGGCGCTGCGAATTGTTGGCGCACTGAACGGAAATGCAAGCTAAGTTGGCTGCGTATGCTGCGATGGCGTTTTCTTGTTGTTTTTGTTGTTCTTGTTGCTGTCCATGTTGTTGTATCCGCTGTTGTTTCTAGTGGCATGGCCCATGAATATTCATGGCGGTTGCCGGGGCAGTCATTCATTCATTCGTGATTTCACGCAACCGAGCAACAGAGCAGAGAAAACACTACATAAGAGAGACAGTGAGCAAAGAGGGGGGGGGAAAGAGAGAGAGAGGGAGGGTACAAGCAAACGGCAGACAAAACATGAAACAAAATAAATAAACAAATGTCAGCAGCGTCGTCGGAGGAGGAAGAGGAGATGGAGGAGCAGAATGCCAAGAAATTGGCGTGAAAATAAATCAAGAAACAAATTGGAAAATTTGTTATTTCGCCGACAACGACGACAAGCTAAGAGACTGGCGGACAGAAGGGTAGAAAGGGGGGGAATATCTCGAATTTATCGAATCAATGGGCTAATGAATAGCGCGGCTAATGGAGCATTTAGTAAGAATGATTCGAGGGGGATGCCAAGAGATATTTGCAGGGTCACCCGAAATTAGTTGAAGACAATTTCTGAAATCAATATTTCATCCCCGCTGCCAAAAGGGGTTAAGCTTTTGCTGGATAACCTGAATAAACTGGATAACCTGAATAAACTGAATGCAAACAGAGAGTGTGGCCCACAAAGTGAAGGCCAATTAAAATGCCCTTTAGGCAGTTTTGCAATTTAATTAACACGCAAAGCAGAGAATGCAGTTACACAGAGGGACACACAAGAACAAACACACACACATACACACACGGACATTGTCAATGTGTGTGAATGCTGTGCAAAGGCTTCCGGCAACTCGTAAATGCAGCTGGGCGCCATAAGAGCAGAAAAATCGTTTATTTAATTGTAAAATATACATATTTAAATAATTCCCATTAAACTGCAGTAGCAGATCGCTCGCTTAAGCCACGCCTGCCGCCCCTCCACTGACCCTGCCACGCCCCACACCCATTGCTGCCGCACCTATCGTCTGCCAAAGGTAATCAACTGAGCTGGAACTGTGACGACGAAAAAAACAGCAGCAAGTAGAGAGGACTTTAGTGTTATTGTAGTCGACTGTGAAATACCCTGTCCACACCAATAGGTGTGGAGTGCTGTTAGATGAATACTGAATGCTGCCCAGTAACTTGACCTGCTCTATCTGAACAATATCACCTAAATCTATTGGGTAAAGGAGAGGGGGGCTTTTATAATCAGTTTATTTTGAATTACCGTAATATTGGATACTTTAAATAGACTGCAGAAGCTCTATACCAAATATCTCTAGCTATTATTTCGCTTTACAACGAAAGTGGGGGTGGCATTGCATATTTCAACTTTATTTAACCTGTAAAATAACAAGAAGTTGTATACCAAATTTGATATCTCTAACTATCATAACAGCTAACATAGAGAGTTTTAATCGATTTACAGCAAAAGTGGGCGTGGCATTCCATATTTAAAAAATACATTACCTGAGCAAGCTAAACAAGACGTTGCATACCAAATTTCATGTCTCTAGCCATCATAATAACTGAGATCAACGCCTTTATACATAATAAAAGACAGTTAAATCTGAATAAATCAACTAGACTATAGCAGCTGACAAAGAAGAAACACAAGCACACATATCCTATACTTCACTCTTGCCATTTCGAACAACACCTTTATACAAACCGCATATACCCAACTGCATCCATCAACAATGCCGTGCAGGGTATATGGAAACGATGAAAAACCTTTTTAATGTTGCCCATGTGCGCGAAGTCCACGTCTTGATGATGGCAACTGTTTCTGGCTGCGGATTCTGAGTCTGAGTGCCTGCGACTGCGTCTGGGCAGCCCTTTGTCCTGTTAAAGGTAACGGAGCAGGGCAAGACGAGAAGGCGGAGGGGGAGGCATTTACTTTGAGTGCAGTGCGCTCATTTAAATGCAAATTTAAATGAAATTTTAATCCAGTTTAAGGACTGTTCACCGTCGTAGCCAGGACCTTTTGATGTGCGCCAGAGAAGCTTCACTTTACCTCTTCCCAAGCGCCCAATGACATTATCAATGCTGGCCCATGTTCAATTTGCCCAACAAACTGACCCAACCTGGGAGACAGCATGTTGATTATAATGAGTCGCCGTAAAACTTAATGCTTCCCCTCCCCCATTTCCCATTTGAGGTCCCAAATGGAGCGGATATTGCAACTGAGATTCAGAGAGAGGCTCAACACGAGATTTATTGACTCTTTTTCGCTTCGTATTCAATCGTTCCAAAAGTAGCCATCCTCAATGCCCGTTGCCGTCTTGATGTCCCGCCAACGTTGCGTCATCGTGCAACCCTGTGGCTTCTCAACCGGTTGCGGTTCCATGTCTCCATCCAAATATAAAGGCAAAACAGGCGGCGGTGTGAACGACACCTGTTTGACTTTATGGAATTCACAGCGCTTGCAATACACCTCCGTGTTGTCACGCGGCTCGAACTTGCGATTACAGATGCTGCATGCCTGCTGGGGCAAGCGGCAGCGCATGCAGCGATGCTCCTGCGGCGACAGCTCATGCCACAGGCAGCGACGGCAGCAGTGACTGCACAAATACAGTCTAGTGTCCATTTCCGTCATGGGGAGAGTGGAGAGAGTTCCCAAGATACAGCTAAGTTTGAAGAACTTGATTAAACCTGAGAAAAATATTCTTTATTCTAGATTTCCTTGTTGGAATGGAACAGATTACTTTCTTGGATCGTGAAATAATCTTAGAGAACTGTTTTATATATTAGATTTCCTTTTTAGAAACAGTTTATACTTCTGTCTATTTAAATTTACATCAAACTTCATCTTGAATTCGTAAATCCTATAGGCTACTTTGTGCATTTAATTCTCTACGTCAATTAAAGTGTTTCCATTGACACTTTTATACCCTGCAACTGATTAAGTGCAAGTGCAATCTTAACCGAATTATGCACGACTTTAATGCGCCGTTTGTGCTGCCAGCTGCCCGCTGAGATTCATCTCATCTCATCTGCCTGCGGCCTGATTGCCGCCTCCTGGGCCCATATAATGCACTCACACGCACGCACACACTCCCTGTCTCCCTCTCTCTCTCTCTCTCACACATGCTGCGGCATAATTTACATCGCATTAAAAAAAGCAATAATGATTTATTGTTGGGTCTCTGTCGGACGTCAGAGCACAAACACATATTTAAAACGCCGTATTTGCGCTTAATGAACAATAAAGCGACACATAACCTAAAAGACTGAAATGATATCGGATAATAATACGAAATAATATGGAAAACTGTAAATTTTTACTGATTTTCAAGCGCCATTTTACTAGGGCCCATACAGTGTAAGGGAATCCTATTTACTTTCAACCTATTTAAAAGCTTAAAAGTTGCATATTATCTGAGTTTAATCAATATCTCATAAGAAATACCACACTTAAAGATACAAAGTCACATATCTGCGTCGGCGATTGAGATAGATCTCTTAAATTTCGCATACATACAGATATTGGAAATAGTAACTGACATACCAAATTTCATCAAAATCGTAAGTAAAGTATCGTACCCATGGAGAAATTATCGAATATCTCTGTAAGCATTAAAGGTAAACTGCTTAAATTTGATATAAATAAATTCATTAACAATACTTACAAATTTACCAAGTTGCATGAAAATCTCATTCGAAATGACCGACTTATAGACATATAGTCGCATATCTCAGTTAACCTATAAGATAAACTACTTAAATTTGGCACAAATAAGAAAATTAGCAATACTTATCGATATACCAAGTTTCAGTAAAATCACATATGAAATACCAGATTCAATGCTAATATAACTCTATCGATATCACGTTGCAGTGACATTAGCAAGCATGGATCACAGCGAGAAGGCTGCAAGTGTTACGTCAACCTCGATGACAAGCTGGGGAGGCAGCACCGAGTCGCTGACAGCATCGACCGCTTCGTTGCAACACCTAACACCAACAACACCTACTGAGTTAACAGACGCAACCCTGGCCCGAACTCGTGCTCGTGTCCGTGCCGGACCAGGCCTGTTGCTCTTTCCCGGCACTGCCCAGAGGCATCAGGCAAATCTGATGTCGCAAAGCCAACGGATGAAAGCGACAACTGCAAAGGCAAATGCTAATGAGGAGCACGTGGTGATTAATCAGCGCAAGCCGAACAGCGTGCGGAGCTTTCGGCGACCGCCGCTTTGGCAGCATTGCCCCGAAAGGAGAAGGACATCGACAGGGGAGGAGGAGAGGGAGCAGGAGGCACCTCAACCAGCTCAGCCGGTGGATGCCTGTGCAGACGCAGCCTGTGTGGACAAAGCGCAGGCATTCATAATCGAGTTTTTGCTTGGCTCCTCCATACACGGTTTCATCTATTTGGCCAAGCGAGGTCTGAACTTTGTGGAACGGTGAGTTTTTGCCGCAGCTTAGCTGGCAGTCAAGCGGGATAGGGGTAAAGAGTTTTACGCCAATCCGCTGACTGCAACAGAGTTGCCAAGCTGCCCAAAGTCAAACGGAGATTGGAATGAATCGAGGGAGATCAGAGTTCTTAAAGACCAAACATGGAATGACGTAGTAGTTGAAAGACTAGTTGGTTAAGGATATTAAAAGCATAACCAATTGGGGAAGCTCCATAGAACCCTTTCAGGTCAATAACTTTCGAAATTGTTTCAGGCCTAAGCTCCATTTAAGCCCCCTGAGGAGAACAAACCAACGCGACTAAACTATAAGTCGAGGACTTAAAACGCTCTAAAGCGCCTGCACGTGCGGCCCCAGAAATCGAAACTCTGCGTTCCGATCTCTCGACCATATGCTCAGCCCGGGGTCCGCAGGGATGTGCGTGCCTGCTCCCTTCCGGGGTTTATCCACTCGCATGCATAAAATTACGAGAAGCAACAAATTTTTCTACATATTTTCAAGGGTCGGGGGGAGTGTGCCGGAATATTTTGTGGCTGAAACTCTCTCGTAGTTGTGTGTGTGTGGCGGACAAAGCGATGGAGCAATAAATCCTAAAAACTGACATGACATGACAAACAGGATTACACGGAATGTCTGGCAAGGCTTAAATTGGTAACACACTCCACAATCCAAGTGAGGGGGCGCATGTGGGAACTGTCAGCAGAACAAAAATGGACCACAGCCACCAGCAGCAGCTGAGGGTTAATTAGTGGATAACACAGCCTGGCACGCCACTTTAATTCCCCCTCCACTGTCCCCTGTCCCCTGTCCCTTTTCCAGACTAGTCTCCATTACAATTTATGTTAGTTTTTGGGCTGAAAGTGACAGGTGTTCCACGGAGAAGGCACGGGGGATAGGCAAGGCAGAGGAAGTTGTGCGGCACGCGAAGTGAAGCTCTAATTAATACTGAACTTATTCCCTCTCTCCTCCCCGAAGCCACCACAAAATGATTTGTGCTGCCCAAAAAAAAATATATTTATTTATTTCTACACTTCGCTTTGATTTATTTACTGCAGCCACAATATAAAATAAGCAGAAATTGAGTGCTCTGATATATTTAACTTAACTAATTTATTTAATTGGTAGCAAGAATCTAATAAATATTTCTAAAAGCCTAAACTTTCTAATCAAGGCTTGTTGTTGAATGCAATTTATATGATTGCATGGTCAATCGATTAAGATTCTTAGTATTCTATTCATGGTGCATAAAAAAGAGGTTGATTTCGAGTTAAATGAACGGTCACTTTTTGTCTTATCTGATAGAGATCTATATGAATCAATCCTTCTTTCAAAGAAAATTCTAAACAAAGCTGAAAACAAAAATTAATGTTGTGCTGTCTACACCTGCTGAGGATTGGGTAACCCTGTACCCTTTGCTAGCTCCAACTGCAACCAGCAGCAGTGCATGAAAAGAGCATGAATAACCCCCAATCTCGTTGATATGGCAACTCTTGATAACCGGGAGAGTCACTGCTTAGTCCTGCTGTGCCCAAACCTGAACGAACTGCAAATGCAAAAGAGGAAAACGCATATGTCTTTTGCAGGGGATTGTAAATGTGGACTGAATAGTTGGCAGGGTATTAGAGTAGAGTGCACTGGAAGCAATTGAAACGAGGGGAGCCAGTCAAAGCACCTGAGGGTAAAAGGAAAACACAAGAACTCGTATTCTGGAATAGTTCAAGTTTTTAGCATCATATCAAGGAATAATAAAAGTGGCATTGCGAACATGCCAGAGCACATGTGTAATCTCTATGAGGTCGGGTCGCGCACATCATACAAAACCCAAACAACATTCAGTTCCCCCTTTTACAACATTCGCATGCGTCACTGAGCCTTGTTCACGCACAAATTACGAATAAATTCGTATGAGTGCCGCTAAAAATGATGAAACAAAGGAGCGGGCAGACAGAATGTTGATTCGAGTCTGACATATGTGAACGTATGTAGATATGTATATGTATTTGCATGATGTCCAAAGAATTTTAGCTGAAAATCTTCTGGGTACAGCAGCAGAAACAATGAACATTCCAAGCACCCGTCATAAAAACGCACCGCACAAGCAGAGAAAGTTATTCAATTATACACAAGCTTGACTGCAAAATATCCTGTAATTACAAGTATACTTATGTTCCACATATATAGAATTATAATAATTAATTTAATTATACATTAGCTTGACTGCAAAATATCCTGTAATTATAAATATACTTATGTTCCACATCTATAGCCTCACTTAGTCAAGATCTTTGTATTAATTTTTAGACTTACACAAAGTTCACACTTCTCTATTGTACTTGCATTCAACCCCATTGCATACCAAAGTTACAGGGTATAGTCACCCAAAAAGAGCTGTACAAATGAAGAACTTTACGAAGCGGTGACAATTTCAAAATTTGAAATAATTTCGAGAGCAGAAGCGGAAAGTGTTGTGCATTCTTTGGATGGGAAATGTTTGAAAATTAAAAGCCAAGTAGCTGCTACAACCATCAAGTCTCCACACATGTCTGTCTGTCTGTGTGAGTGTTATTAAGGGGGTGTGTGTGTATGTGAACGTGTTGACAGCTCTGAAGGCTTTATGAGCCATTGCTGGCGTCAAAATGTCATCATTGTGCGGCGAGTCGGAGGCACTCGGAGAGGAATTCAGTGAGGATTTGCCGGCTTTTGTCATACTTGTTATGGCTACTTTGTCTGTGTGTCTTTGTGCCTGTGTGCGTTCAGCTCTGTGTGTGCGTGCGTGTGTATCTGTGTATGCTTTGGTGCTGCGTCGTTTTTTAGCTGGAAATAAAAATGAATCGACTGCAAAAGGGTTGCGCAGAGTTCTTCTACACTCTCTATTCCTTGTCACTGTCTCTCTCTCTTTCTGTCTCTCTTTGTCTCTGTCTCTGTCTCTCCCCAACTTGTCCATAATTCTTGCCTCGCGATGCCAACAAAAATTTACACGCAATAGATTTTTATGTGCGTTGGCAGAATGCACACGCAAAAAATGATTGCGATCCATATATCATTTTTGACTTCTTTCTCTTTCTTCTTTTTCGGTATTTTGGAATATTTTGAAATATTTTGGCGTTTTCAGCACACTGTGGCTCGCATTCATCTGTGTTGCGCTCTTCAGCATCATCTCGCTGAGCCATCGCACTTGGCAACGCTTTCAGACCTCGCCCATGGTCATCTCCATGGACCGCAACAAGCTGGTGTGGAACACAAGTTTCCCTTCGTTAACCGTTTGTCCGCACAAGCGCATCGATGATCTCAAGGTGGATGAATATATACTGTAAGAAGCCGAGCAATCTCTAAGCTACCCTACTCAAGAATAACTAACTATCGAGGATATCAAATCGTATGCAGTGCACACAAGGAGGACTTTGAGGACGAGGAGGATAAGGAGAATTTCCGGGATTTTATTGTCAAACTTGCCAGCCTCACTTACTACAACTTGGAGACGATGCCCCTGAACAAGTCTTACGGCATCGACAGCAACAACTACTTGGACATACTCTACGAACTGAAGTGGCCCTTTGAGCCGGAAATCAGCAGCGGCGCCGCTGTCAAAATGTTCATCTACGAGACGCAAACGGAGTTCGGTATTTGCCACTCGGTGAACTCTTTGGTGGCACGTTACAATTCCTTTGAGTGAGTTTACTTCGGGATGCAACTCTGAAGGGTTACTTGAGTATCATATGGTGTATATATTGTAGATATTGGCGCAATGGCGACTGGAGCATATTGGATCATGGCGATCGTGTTACGGTCCATCCACTTGACGGCGAGATCTATGCACAGATTATAAACCTATCGACAGCCTACGATGTCTACTTTCATGGCGCTGGCGATGTGCCCAGCATCTCCAAGCAGCGTTACACATTCCCCGAGAGCGACTACACTACTGTGGAGCTAATTGCCCTGGAGATCTACACAAATGAGGAGGCCAGAGCGTGAGTCAGCCACAGAGCCTTATCTATTGATATCCTCTATGTTTCTCGATCTCTGTATACTTCTGAAGACCAGGCTCACTCTCTCTCTCTCAATTCTTCCTTTATCCTCGTTTCTTCACATACCGTTCCGTATATTCTTTTTACTAATCTTTTCTCCCTGTCTTCCAGGCTTTACAATGTTCCTCTGTAAATCGAGAATTCCCTCTATTCTTGTACTTCCCGTTACCTATTCTCCAACCCATCCTACATCCTTCTTCTTCCTCTCTTCCGTTCTATATTTCTGTAGCCTTGTGTCTCCAATTCTCATTCTAATCTTAACCTTTCTGTTACAATCTCTTTATCCAACTAATCACATATCTTTGTTCTACCTTGACCGATTTCTCTCTTTGTTTGACTAATTCTTTACCTTCTTCTCTATCTCCCTCCTTCTTTCTCTACCTGCAGCTTCAACACTAAGCAACGCAAGTGCCGCTTCCAGTACGAGGCCGATGATATGCAGACAGTGCCAATCTACAGCTTTGGTCTTTGCCTCTCCGAGTGCCGCATGTTCTTTTGCCCTGCGGATCTGCGGCTGCATACCGCATTTTTATCGCAATCGCCGTAAGTTCGTCGCCCAATGTGACCAAAGCTAACCAGACTCACTTATCAGCGAGCAATCGCCACGAGTTGTCTGTCTCACTCTTTTTCTCTCTATCACTCTCTGTCATACTTGTGCTTGTGGCACGCCCCGCTCAACATATAGTTGCGCTTAATTGGAACCATTAAAGTTAACTTTTTTATGTCGACGCCGTCGTTGCGCACTTTATAGCCAAAATTCTACCATAAAATGTTTAAATAGTTCCACTTGAAGTTAGCCCCCCTTCTCTCTCTCTCTCTCTCTCTCTCTCCCGCAGTGCGCAACGGTCGCCGCTTGCCTGTGTGTGGTCTGGAAGGAATTGGTTGCCTGGTCAACATAAAACGTGAGTATTTTTTGATGCTCCTCCGACTGGGAGCACATGTAAATATTTCACTTTGACGAACAAAATTCGAAAAAATGCTTATTACGAAATATTTGACCGAACGTGACTATAATTTCCTAGTTGGTGTCGGTCAGTTAACCATCCAAATCGACTGGGGACAGCAATTCTTAATCATCTTAAAGAATGCGATATCTTATCTGGTTTAATACTGCTCCCAATATTATTTATTGTTATTTTAAATCTTTAAAGTAACCAAATGCTACCAACCTAATTTTATATACTTATAACTTTCTATCTCCCACCCCCAACTAATGCAGGCGAGATAATCTCTTTGAAGTCGGACAAATATAAAATCAATTGCAATTGTTTGGGAAACTGTGATGATTCCAACTATTTTGTGCAGTCCTATGTAAGTAAAATAATCAAAAGCATAAGCAGCAAATGTTCACGAGAGATACCCTGTAGTTTATTTTAGTAAATACACAATGATAAAAATAGCTTTTAATAAGATATCATATGATACATCTATGATTTTTCGTCTTTACTATACCTCAACTTTGAAATACCCTTCACACTGGGCACACAGGGTATTTTTTGTAATGTTTGGCAGCGCCATCTAGCGCTCGTTAAAAGTACAATACGCATTTCAAGTGGAAAACGATTTGTGCAACTGAAGTTTCGTTCTAGTTTGCGATTGTTTTCCTTAAACAAACATGGAAATCGCTGACCGGAGACATAAAAATACAAAAAACATAAAAATTATTAAGCGCAAAAGTTGTTCGCCTTGAAATATGCAATTATTCTTGTACGGTTCGTAGTCTGCGACTTTCCCTACTCTTTTCTCTCTTTCTCTCTCTCTTTGTCCGTCTCTGAAAGTCGTCGTCGACGCCAAAAGTTTTCTTTGCAAAACTTTCCGACATTTAATAATAATTTCGTCTTACTTGGTTTGTTATACAACTGTTATACTTGCTGTGTAGTGTTGTTTTCAATCTCCCCATCTCTTTTCTGTGTCTCTGGCAGCGTTCGCGTGTCTGGTTTCTGGGCGCCAATCTACAGTGGGGCATCATCGATTATCCCAAAATGCAACTGCGTCGCGATGTGCTCTTCTCCTTCGCCGATGTCTTAGGTGAGTTTGCCCCGATCATTGTTATCGATAATCGATTTATAATCTCTTCCTTCTGCAGTTTATATTGGCGGCCTGGTTGGTTTCTTCTTGGGCTGCAGCGCTTTAAGTTTTACTGAGATCATTTATTATTTTACAGTGCGTTTGGTGCGTCGCATTTTCTGCAATTAAGCAAGAGAGGGAGAGGGAGAGAGCGAAATATTGAAAACAAACAAAACTAATTTAATTTGTGTGTAACATTGAATCAATAATAAAATAAATTCGCGCAAACTCAGCAAAAGTCAGCCAACTCCAGCACACATAGACAGGATGCGAAAGTGTGTGTGGGTGTGTGTATGTGGTGTGTACATGTACGTACTCACTTGGCATTTCAATGAACTGACGTCGTCGTCAACATCCCAGACAGACAGACAGTTTCCTCGACAAATTAGGCGCAACTTGTATTTTTGCAAAGCTCGTAGATTTTTATTACAACAAGGAAAACAACAATAACAAAGCGAACAACAGTGCGTATTTATTGTTTGTTGTTCGTTTCGAGGCAAAATAATTTGTAGTGGCAACTTGTTTTGCCCATTGAATGGCTTATATTTGGTGGCACGAGGGCAGTACAAAGTGTTTTTCGGCACGATTATAGTCCACGAGATAAGACGAAAATATTAAGTACAAATATTTAATTTCTAGTTTAGGACTTGGAGCGATGCAAGACTATGGTATCAAAATACTTATTTACAGTTTGCATTAACCTCGTCGAATTCTATAAGGGACAATAAATAAATCAAACAGCAATCTCCCCTGTTTCTGAATATGCTGTAAACTATCTGCCAACTTGTCGAGCTGCCCTCGCAGCTGTCTTGACTTCTGCTACATCTTTCATTACATATAACTGAACCCGAACTATAACAGTCAACAGAGCGAAAGCTAGTTAAGTTTTTCCCCAATGATTTTCTGCCCAGTCATCAATACCAAATGTGGGTCAACTTTTGGGGCAGCTTCAGTAGAAAGTATTCTACTTGCTTGCGCCCCCAACCCCCACTGTAGTCAACCCTTAAGCAAACAATGGAAATCTACAATTTGAATGACGCGTCAAAGAGCAGATTTTAATATATTTCCCTCAACGCTTTTCCGGCTGCAATCAAAACTCAAAGGAATTGTCGGCGTGCAAAGCTGTTTTTTGCACCTTCAACGGGCAACCGCAATCCCAATCCATGTGGGGATTGTCACCACCACCATCCTCATCGACACATGCATTATACATACGCGTGCTTCGGGGGATGCAGGCTGGGTCTGGTCCACACGTAATTCCCGCTGCTGTTGCAGACTTTGAAGTTGGAAAAAAGGGTGTAAGCATCATTCATTCTTTTCCGCATAAATTTCGGAATTATTGAAATTTATTGTTGAGTTTTGTAAGTAGGGGCGTTGGGCTGGGCAAGAGAATGTGCCTGCGGCGGTTAATGCCGCCATTTGAGTGGTTACAATTTATCAATCTTACCTCATTGATGACCTCTATTGTCTGATAATCGCATATTAAGACATCATTTGACTATTGTCCTCAGAGCTCAGGGGGATTTCATTTGAAGCCTTTTGAAATTCTAGGACATTAAAGTTTGAATTTACTGGCCGTATTTCATTCGACACAAAGCGCCATCTGACGGATTTATGCACAGGCTACGTTGTCGAAAAACGTTAAGTTGGCTGTGCATTAACTACGATTGATTGCAACAGGGCAGTACACACGAATTATCGATAAGTCACTGAATTGCAATAAACAAATAAACAAAGTTAAGACTAAATTAATTGTGTGGACTTTGAAAATAATAATGATTAATATTTAGTTATTTCTAATTTATATTTTCGTAAGAATTCTTCGATGCACTGCTGTGATTTCAAAAACATTGCACAATCAATTTGTCTATCGATAACTGCGGTATTTTTGCCTTTTCTATTTACGGTCACATGAATCGAATCGACTGAATAGTAGAAAGGTGGAAGTTTCCACAAACAAAAATAGCCATCAAAATTCGCACAGAATGCACAAAAGTGCGCCACCTTGGCATTGTAATTGCTCTCTGGCTGCCACGACAGCACCTGAAACAGCAGCAGCCCCGGGAACAGACCCACAAAGCAGCGACGCTGGCAGTAGAACAAAAAAATCAGTGATAAGGTCTGCAATGTACGCAGCATCAGCATCTTTATCACCGCAAACCTCCCCCGCATCCCACCACAGTATTCAATGGCTACTGCTGCTCGTCATGCTTGCGCTGCATACAGCGCCGGCCACAACAACCTACATCAGTGGCGAGTTCCACACAGCGGACTTCTTTCAGTTCCTCATCAAGTTCGGCTTTCAAAAGGCCGATCCCCCCTCGGCACTCAGTCTCGAGTCCAATGGTTACATCTACGGCAATATAACCTCCCATGATGCATACAAAGCGCCTGTGACACTAGTCGTACTGGACAAGTCCACGTTCGTTGACTTCTACAGTAATCGCAGCTATCGCAATCGTGAACGCGCCTGTTCACGCATGTTCTCGCGCTTGCAACATCTTGTCTATGATCCCGACTGCAATCCGACGGGCAAGCGGGACTTCCTGCGTCGTGTGCCATGTCCGCAGGGCAAACTGTGTGTGGACGAGGATGCGCCCTCGAATGTCATCAGCGATCATCAGTTCACCTATGTCATCAACTTGGAGGCAGTGCCGCGGTAAGTCCCACCACATATCACATCGTATATCGCAGGGAACAACTATCAATCATCTGATAAGCTCCTGTCTGGCAGTCCGCTTAAATCGGTGTAGTTATATTATCATGATAAACAGACAGCACCGACATCCTTGAATCGATATGTTTACTTCTTATCATATCTCAAACAATGCAGGTGCCGTCCAATACATAAGAAATTTCATTGTAGCTGATACATTATTCAGTAAATAATACAATACACTCGAAAAGACTTTGAAGCAGCTGTTTCCAATAATAATAATATATGCAATTCGAACCGAATTGCCCTCAGAAGTAACTTAAATTCGTTCTGGCAATGAAGCGCTTGTCTTGTCTTATTGTTATACTGTAATTTAAACTTGGACAATTAAATGGAAAAGTATCTTAGTAGATAAGATAAGAAAGCCACCTGAATATTCTAATATTTAGTTTCCTCTCTCTCCTTTCAGCTTCTGGTATGTGGCATTGGTGGCCTGCTATCGGAATCGCACAACCTGCCAATGGCACTCGCATGAGAATCTGGCGAGGCAGCCCAATCGCAGCAGCACCATCCTGAGCACACTGCAGTACAACATCAATCTGGTGAATGTGCACCCGAATAACTTTGCAGCACATCCGTTGAGCTTTCAGTTCTCGTACGATCAGCAGAATTTGCTGGAAATGTATTTCATCTTTATGCTCGTCTATATCGTATTGCTGCCCATGCAAATCTATGCAGTGCGTCGCCAGAAGCATCCGGTAACGAAGCTCTTCACCCTCAGCCTGCTTAGTGAGTTTATCAGCCTTGCATTGATCACGGCGCATCTGCTGCGATATGCAGCCAATGGTGTTGGGGAACCAAACATGCAGACTGCTGGCGATGTGCTGGACATACTGAGTCGCTCCACATTCATGTTAATACTCCTGCTGCTCGCCAAGGGGTGGGCAGTGACACGACAACAGATCAGTCGCACTGGCTGGATCATAATGATGTCCATATGGATACCCTACTGTGCGTTTCATGTGTTTCTCTACATCTGGGATAGGGTAAGGAATGCATAACTCTTCACTTATCCAAGTATACTCATTTCTCTTTGTCCATTACAGACGGAGGTGGATATCATATCCGATATTGATGAATACCAAACCTGGCCCGGTTGGATTGTTCTCATCTTGCGGTAAGTGGATCCCCAAGTACCCCTACATTGAATTCGCATAAAATTGATTCGAATTTCAATTTCCACAGTACTTCGTTCATGATGTGGTTCCTGTACGAGCTGCGGAACACAATGAAATACGAGCATTCCAGCAAAAAGTTAGATTTCCTTTTTGCATTTAGGCGCCTCCAGTTTGGTATGGTTCATCTACCTGCCTATTGTGGCTATTGTGGCTCTCCAGGTCAGTCCCATGTGGCGCTATAAGCTGCTACAGGGCATTACCAATTCGGCTGATTGTTTGGCCTATTGTGTAATGACTGGACTACTGTGGCCCAATCGAGCTGGCCAGTACCTTCTCCTGGCTGGCATTAAATATGCAGGTGAGTGCAAGCTTGGAATATGTTATATCTTCAGTTTCTTATGTATACTCCTAGGCATGGATGAACTGGACGAGTTCAATGAGGCACCGCACATTGTACGGGAACGCGAGCGTCGACGCAACTCGCCGTCAGACGATATATCAATTGGAACTAGCAGTGGAGGCACGGGACGCGGCATGGTCTTGTCCACTAGCATACCACACTCGCTTAATGGCGATTTGCTGGAGGCAGAGGATCTGGATGCGGAGCTTTTAACTGATCTGAACAAGAATAGTCATATTGTGGCATAGTTGGTCAGAGATTAAACAAAAAATCAACGGCAGCAACGGGTTAATTACTAAGCTTAGTAGTCAAATGTGCTAAATTAAGAATGGCAAGGAATGTTATTCATACAAAACATAGTGAAACAATGCATGCAGACAAACACACACCCATCTCGACACACACACACACACACACACGCACACTCATACAAGCATATTCTATTATATTTACATATAGAAAATAGTTATATTCCATATATAGTTTATAGCCGCCTACAACGAAGAAGTCAGAATGAAGTCAAGAAGAGAGAGAGTGCAAAGAGCAGCTTGCAGATTGCTGTGTGATTTATCTAATACTTATTGCTTGAATTTATATTTAGTTTCGTTTTCACACGATGAGATAAGCAAACATTATAATACATACAAACATACGCATATATAGATTGGACAAAGGAAACGCTTGAGAATTATATTTGATTGTGGTATCACATAAGATTACATTTTAATAGATTTAAGCTCCTTAAGAGTACGCATGTCCGGATACTATCATTCATATATATATATATATAAACTACATGTAGAAGCTACGAATTGTATTTTGATAAGAGTGAAAACACAAAAACACACACAAAAAACGAAAAACCATTAGAAATGAGTGCGAAATAAATAAACCAATCATTTTTCAATGTATGTCAAATGTTGACAATGTTGGGGAGTTTAATTAGGCCTGTACCTAACAGGTTTTATGGCCTATTATCATTAAAAATTGTCATAATTTCTATAGTGCACCCTATAGACCTTGTGCAAGTGTCTACCACTCCTGTCTACATGATGTAGAATAGACCAGTTAATATAGTTAATATTGTTAAAGATCAAATGAAAATTTTCGTAAATGATACACATAGAGTGCCAAGAACACAATAACCCTGTTAAATATCATTGTGAAAGTCTGTGACTGATTTTTTTTATTGCTATCGAAAAAATCTCGTGATTATAAGAAGACATTGTCTATTCTATTCTATTCATTCGTGTCACATTCGATTTGTTCGATATCCATGCCGCCTTCGGATTCGAATTGCTGCTGATAGAATAGTCTGCACTGTTCTGCTGTCATGCCCTGATGGTAGCTGCCACTGGTCACCCCTTGAGACATTCCCATGGCATAAGTTGAATTGATATTGATATTTGCGCTTGCACTGTTCTTCTCCGCGTGGCTCATGAGGCGATGATTTGCCTTGTTCTGCACATGCAAGGCTCGATCGATGGCCTTCTTGATGAGGTTTATTGTCTCCGCCCTGAAGTACATGACATTGTACTTGCGATTGCTGTTGCTCTTCGAACGATACTCGGCCTGCTCTATAATATGCATTATCTCGAACATGGACTCGGGCGGCAACTGATCAAACTGCTTCTGTATGGCCAGACGCTCCTCCTCGTTAACGTAATTTGATTGGACGGTCATGTCCTCGTCATCGGATGAATCGGGCATATTGGTTTGCTCGCACAGACGCTCGTTGATTATCTGAGCATGGACGAGCATCGGCAGCAGAACATTGCTATAGGGATTAGTCTCTTTCCCAGCTACTGCACCCTTTTGCTTGGCATCGCCTTGCTTCTCCTGACACGTGAGCACAGTCTGAGTTAGCCTGTCGACAATATCATCGATGGCATCGTTAAGACAATTCTGCCACTTGCACTTGGTCTTGCCACACTGCCACATGCCACCGCCCGCTGTGAGGGCTGCACCGCACAGCTCACTCCCGTATCCGTGTTCCTTAAGATTCTTCTTGAACAGCTCGTAGATTTGCTTGGCCTGATTGTTACACCGGTTGAGGAAACCAATGACGTGTGCATGGAGATCCTCGAGCGATTTCACTTGCCGCATGTGCATCCTGTTGTACAGATCCAACCACTTGTCCTGGAATAATTCAGACGCCTCCGCTTCCAATTGCTTCGCGGTGCTGTGCAGCTTACGCAGTTTCTTTTTGCATTGTTTCTTCAATTTGCATCTCTCCGATTCCTTCTTCTGATACGGCATCTCCTCTCCCGTCGGCATCTTGCCGACCACCTTGTGGAGTTTCTTGTCCAGTTTTTTGCATGCATGTATTATCGCAGTATCGTTCGCATTTATGTGCTTACAATTGCTTATCAAAAGCTTCATATCATCAATCAGGTGATTCACACCTTTATAGTAACGATTCTTCAAGCGCTGCGTGATGCTAAACAGATCCATTGGCCTTTTCACTCTCTCGCAATCCAGGTGCAGCAAAAAACTCGCATTTTTCTTCTTTTGCATCTTTGACAGCATCCTCCGCTTTATGAAGTGCATCTTGTTGGAGTATCTGCCAGCCTGACCCGGCGCCGGCTTCACCTCCAGCTGTGCGCTGCGAAATGGTGGTACCTGCAAGATGGCGAATTAAAGGAAACATGATCAGAGCATCGCTACAATTCCAGCTGAACTTACCATTGAAAACAGAAACGTTAACTGACTAAGTAGAATTACAACTGTAATGGATTGGTCAATGCTTGACAATTTAGACAAGGCTGCTGTGTGCTCTAATCAAAAATCTTTCCCGAATAAGAGTTGTAGTAGAGAGCCTTATACTTTATCTGCGTGCTGAGTTGAAACAGTATTGTCACCAATTTTAATGGGCACAACTCTTGTACTCTCTGAGTTCTAGTTGTTCATACGGACAGACAAGATCAAAATCAAGATATATATAATATATGTATACTCGTACTTTGTGGGCTGTAACACCGCCATCATCTGCCGCTACATACATTTACAGTTTGTACAATGACATACTCGTAATACCCCTCAACCTTATAAAAGTAGTACATATATAATCTATATAATAATAATTCACTTCACTTAATTGAAACACTTTAAAAGATTCCGCGAATATCGTTTTTATTTATTTTTTTTAAAACGCAAACACACATATTCAAAGACATATGTTTGTATATGTATATATCTGTCGTGATTTGACAATATGTATACTGTATATCGTATATAAATTATGTTTCCTTTCCATTTTCATTCATTATTTTTATTGCACTTTTCTAATTTGCATTTTACAGCGCTGAACAAAATTGAGCAGCAATTCTACACATAAAAACCTATACCATATAGTATTGGATGAGTGCCTAAGTTCGTGCCCGATTTCAAGTGCTTCAATTAATGGCCATCATGTTCGGCAGGTTAAGATCTCCGTATTTTTAAACGCCAAACGGTTCGAACGGCGCCTAGAGGAATCGGGCACGAACTTATGCACTCATGCAATACAATATATATATATATATATACCATGTTCTATATACCATATCGACAAGCAGGTAAATATTCAAGTTGATTAGCATTTTCTATACACATCGACGGTTTTTTCCATTTAAATTGGCACTACGCGTTTAGTAATTAACCGATTTCTAAATAAATTGCATATAGTTTCGATATTATATTATATGTAAATATCGTTTGCACATTGAAAGCTGTTACGAATATCATTAAATAAGGCATATAAAATATGGATTTCAATAATATTCTACATGATATTACTTTTTTTGGCATCGAATAAAACATAAAATCATAAGTTGGATCAACCCAATTAAAAGGGACTTAAGCATTAAACAACAGTTTAGTGTTAGCACTTATTATAATAATTAAAAAACAATTTCCTGTTCATTTTGTACTTTTCATCAAGGGAACAAAGTTCAAATTGCAAATTAAAATCGATAAATGTCAATCGTCAGTTTTCTTAAACAATAAATACACATAAAATCGCGATAAAATCCCGTGATGAGATGGCAAAGCAAACTACAATTGCAACGGATGGCATTAAATTGGCATTACATAGGGTTGCCCCCGTGCCCCACGTGGGACATCTGGACATTAACTGTTTTCTGTTATACATAGTTATCTCTTCTTTTCTGCTTATTTTTTGGCTAAGTATGCGAGTATTTCATGTGTGTGGGTGTGTAAATCTACAGGAGCATATAGGAATGATCTCGTTCCAGACGTGACTTGGCGCGCATTTGTATATTGCCAATGGGGTCCGAGGGCGGTGGAATGCCATTGATCTGATGGGTGGGCTCCTTGTAGAAGAACTCGATGCGTCCGCACTTGTAGCCATAGAAGACCGAATCGTGCGAGCTGCAAATATGCATATAATATCTTTAGTATATAGTCATCATTTAATAAGACTTACTCCCTTACCGTAGTATCAAATCGGTGAGTTGTGCGCTCGACTGATGCAGATCACGATGCATGCTCTCCAGCGTGGATAGCTCTAGCGGATTCCAAGGACCATTGCGCTGCAGTGCATCCCACTTGGCATCGATGCACATAAAGCTGTAGTTGCTGCCGTCACGTTTGTCACCCTCCACATTCACATTCAGTGTCTGATTCAGCTGAGATTCCATGTGCGGAAACTTGGCCACGCAGATGTCGAACTGCATGAAGAGAAGATAAAGGAGGTTACTCTATGGGTTGTATAGGGATTTCTCTGACAGACTCACCATCTTCTGCACTATGGCCTGCTTCAGGCAGGAGCCCTCCTCCATGAGCAGCAGCAGTGTCATATTCTGTTGTCCGCACACATATAACTCCGTACGCTGCAGTCCATCCGAGGGTGCGTTCAACTTTGCTGAGGGCGGTGCTTGAGTGAGCACAGCCAGCGCATCGACTGCATCCTCGCACTTGAGCGAACTGCGACGTGGAAACACTTTGCTGCTGGTCAGTGGCGTTTGTATCTCGATGGGCGTGGTCTCATTCATGGCCAGCACTGAGAGCTTTGCCATTAGTGGCGTCAGTGGCACACCACCGACTCCGCCACCAACACGACGTGTGCCAACTGTAGCCGTGTCCGCTGTGCTCGACTCTCCAGCGGGTTTCAGGGGCAAACGCATGGAACGTTTATCCCTCGGTGTTTTAGCCGCGACATTGAGATTACGATCCGCTTCAGTTTCGCCGCTGACTGCCTGCTGGCGCATATGCTCGTCCAGCTTCTGAATTTCCAAGTTGAACTCCTGAAACTCGGCCACAAGTGCAGCCAACTCGGCGTCCTGGGCAGCCTGTTCACTGGCGGCACCCCACAGCCTGCGATACTGATCGAGAAACTGTTGGAACAGGCTGCGTGAGATCTGTTGTCCATTGGAATTAAATACCGGATAGGTGGGATCGCCAATCGTGCGCGAGCTAATGCGCTCATCGTTCTCGATGAAGTCCGGCGAGACATCCGTGCTGTCCATGCTGTCTCCATTGCGATTCACATCGGTCTTATAGCTGTGCGTGAAGCTGCCCAATTTTCTGGAGATGGCACGCAAAGCATCCTGTAAATCTGCCGATGATTTGCGGCGCGTCATCTGCTTGTTGGGATTGGTAATGAAATTCTGAAAGAACTTCTCCACATCCACCTTGAGTGAGTTGCGACGCGATGATGATGCCTGCACTGCTGTCTTGCCATTGGAATTGTGCACATCCGCATCCTGTTCATCAGGATTGGCGCATATCGACATCACGCTGGCCACCGGCAGAACCTTGTTCTCGGTCATGGGAGTATTGCAAACACTCGTGCGTCCAATGAACTCCGGATATGAGTCTGTCTCATCGAAATTGATCGAAGCAATGCCCGACTCTGGCATCTCCTTGCTGTGCAGACTCTTCAGGCGCAGGGGCAGATGTGTGGGTCGCATGGACTTGGGTCTAGCTGTGGGCAGCTCCACTGCAGGCTCTGTCGTCGTGCCTGACGATTGCTCCTCCTCGGGAATGTGTGTAAAGATCAGTGACTTGTCACGCTTCAACTTTCGCTTGGCATACTGAAAGGGCAATGCACTCTGGGTAAGCTGCATAGTTGTCGTGGTCTGCAGATTCTGTGCACGTTGCGCCTCCGCGGCCAGCTTGGCGTACTGCTGCTGCTCCACGTACACCACCAACATCTGCACGCCATGGGGGAATGTGAAATTGTTGCATATTCAGCTGCTCTGCGGTGGTGCGCACGTGACGAGGATCGGTAAGCACCAGCTGCTTGGTCATTACATCCCCCAACTGGGAGGCAACCACTCTGAAAGCAGTTGAGGGTAAGAGATTAGCGCTAGATCACTTGAAGAATTCATGAACCTTACTTGTTGTGATAGAGTATGGCACCACCAAGGATGCCCTTTGTCTGCTGACAGCTCTGCAGCGTCTGTATGGCCTCCAGATAGATATGGCTAGCGGTCTAAGGAAACAGGAATATAGAGAGTATAATGATGCATTAGCATATAATGATGTATGTATGTATAATGATGTGTTTATAGAGAGTACACTGCATTACCTTAGGCATGCGCAGCTTGGGCACATTCTGGAATGTGTTGCCATTGTGCTGCAGCATGGGTAGATATGTTTCAAATATGTGATATAGTTTCTCGCATAGATTCCGACTGGGTTCCTGGTCGGGCTGTGCATACTGATCGTGCAGCGACTGTAGATCGCGATGAAAGAACTTCAGCAAGGAGCTTAGCAGATTCGCACGATGTTGCAGCAACTGATCCGCAATGTTTCGATCGGTGCCCACAGCCTGTAAAGAAACTTCGATTAGTAAACAATACAGAGAATCTTCTGCTCTTCCACTCAACTTACCAGCGTGAAGCGACCAAACTCCTTGAGCACAAACTTGCCGTTCTGCAGCGAGAGAATGCGCGGCTTGAAGAAGCAATCCTTGAGGAAGTACGAGGTGCCCATCAGTTGACCACATAGAGCCACCTTCTGTGTGTCGGAGACCCAGCTGGGATGAAAGTACAGCACCGCCGCAATCGGATCATCAGCCTCATCCTTCAGACACTCCGTGTCATAGACAAACACAATCATCGTCTCCCTGCGAGATAAAACAACAAATATAATAAGATAATTTGAATCAAATGTCATTGCAGTTTGAAAGCCATTGCACCTGTCCAGCATACTGTGCCGCAGCTGGCGTTGCCTCTGCTGCTGTGGCAGCCAACGCTTCTGGCTGGGCTTGCGCCACTCTTTGAACATCTTGAGGACCGTGAATGAAAGTACACTTTACATAGAGTACTCTACTTGGCTAATACAATTTAACAGGCTGCATGGTGGCTGCTTATCAACTCCCGCGCTCGCGCCTCGTTGATAAATAGTTACTCAACACGCAAATGCCACTGCAAACGAAATCCAACTGAATTGCCAGCTGGCTGGACTGATAAATGTGATATGAGAGGTTGAGTTTAGCTGCCCCGATGACGATGCCGACGGCGGCAGCGACAGCGACGTCGAGTAAAACAGCGACAGCGCATTGTTTGTGAAGTTTGCTCACGGTTGTCAGTCGCTGCGCTGCGACAGGTGGCAGTGGGTGGTTGGGGAGTAAGGTGTGATGAGGTGAAATCGCTGTCTATTACGTCGTACGCTACGCTTCAACAAGTATCGCAACCGCAAACCAAATTTTGCGTTTACGATTTGAATGTCAACTTATCAACGATATTGATGACAATAACAACTTATCGATAACACATGGAAGGCAGCGAGGTGGGAAACAGATATTCACAGTGCATGTAAAACTGCTGCATAAAGCTCTCGCATGTATTGGTGAATAACAAATTTCGATTCGATAATCGACAACTAAACTGTGGTGGACTTTTAGGCAGATCGATAACGTGAAAATTAATCAAATTATAACGCAATTAAGTTGTGCATTTAATTATTGTCTTGAATAAAGTCTAAGCTGTGCACTTGTGTATAACAGATTTTGATTCGATAAACACCAAATAAATTGCTTGAATAATTGTATTGGAATTTTATTAATAATAATAGCAAATAATATAATTATAAATAAACAAATAAACAAGTATAAATAAAATTAAAATCCACACAAATGAAGCTTTTTCATTATTTATTGCCTTGAATAAGGTTTTTTTGTTTATTTCAACTTGAACACCAAAAAATGAGTTTATTTGAGCATCCCCTCTTGGACATCTCTAGCCCGACGCCGACATTAGCAGTTTGGGACTCAAGAGGATGACAAAGTCGGGCGGTGTTGGTTTCTTCTCGGCAGTGTATATATACTTTGCCACATATCCGTTGCGCCCAGCCTCGTAGTTCACCTGCAATGTGGCATGACGATCGGCAAACAGTTGATTGAGTGTGCCCTTTATCTCAAACTCCCCAGGAGCAATCTCTTTTACAACCTCATGACGTGCACTCGTTCCATCCGGATGATGAACTCTGTGCGAGCAGATTAATGATGGGTTAGGTCAACTTAGGTCAACGGCTATGAATCGTACCTCAGCGTATACTGATCGTTCTGCGGTTCCAGCTGGAAGCCATTTACATCACTGAGGCGCGGAACAAGAGTCGCAGGTGGAAACCAGCGCCAAGTTGGCCAAAAGACACACAGTCAACTAGAGAGATCCATCATCAATGGTGGCTCAAGAGAACAATACGATACGATCTTCCCAGTATTACTCACCACTCTGAGCATGGCCCAACTACAGCGTCTACACATGTCGCATCAGCGACTGACTGTGAGAGTTCCAGCTTCAGATATTTAAAATATCGAATCGCACGAAAACTTGTTTCCCCCAATGCGAAACAGATGATTGGCGTGAGTTAACAAAAAATACAAAAATAAAAAACCAAAGTACTCGAAAGTGATAGATAATGACCACTGCGAATCTGAATCCCAATCCTCCCACCCACCGCAGCATTATTAATTTACGTATTGTTCGTGAAGTAATCGAAGGTGTGATGGGTCATTCCGCTTGTCTAATTGAACCCGAACTCAAGAGGTATTCGTTGAAACTAAAAAACTAATTGCATCCAATCATTTTTCTATCATATTTATATTTTGACACGTGACACTTAACCCTGGAATCGCTGTCATGTTTAATCGGTAATTACGAAAACATAATTACTTTAGCATGTCGTAAAGCATGCTTACTACTGACTTAGCTATTGAATGGAATATAAATAGACATTGCACACTCTTTTATAGGGTTGAGAAAGATGTGTAGATAGCAGGTGTATTTAGTATAGAGAAACCTGAAGGATACGTGACTGCGATCAGGAATATATAGATAAACATGTAAATCACATCATCGTTTTCTACAAATTCAGCCTTAGTTAACCTGCAGTAGATTTCAGAAGATTTACTGGCAGTCCCACCGCTGGAATCCATTCATATTTAAACTTGGCTATGTATCCATTGGGACCTGCCTCGTAGGTGGTAACCAGATTGCCGTGGTTATCAAAGAACTGATCATGCTGACCTTTTACCACCAACTCGCCAGGAGCAACCTCCTCCACAGTCTCCACGCGAAAACCGTTTCCATAATTAATGCTAAGCAATGAAGAATCAAGTTGATTAGGATTCCATAAATATAAAACAAACTTACACCAATTTATATTGGTTGTCTGTAGGTTTCAGGCTATAATTTTGTATGCCAGTAGTCTCTGAAGTGATAGACGGCACTAAGAGTAATGGTGCCGCACATGCCAAGTTGACAAGGACGAAGAAAGGCAGCTTGGGAATTATACGTAGATATTTTAAATATAAATCAACCGAGGATGTTTCTAATAGAAGAAACTTACGGCTTTAAACATTTCCCCGCTGTGTTTCAGTGAAGATCTCAAAAGCAACTAACTGTTTATAAGACAAACTGTTTATTACCGACTCGTTTTTTGCAATCTTCAACATAGAAGATCCGGTTTTGATTCTTAGAGGTTGAAATAACAATAAGAATCTGTGTTAACTTGGTGACATAACAGAAAAAACCTGTTGTATTCAAGGGTTTTCTTCAAATTTCAACAGGAATTTAAGATCATTATTATTTGTATTATTAAACCACTTTCAGTCTAGTAGATTTACTTAGCCAGCAGTTGATTTCAATAGATTCGGTGGCAGAAATTGTGGTTTACTAATGCCTATGGTAGTGCCAATTTTAAATTTGGCTATATATCCGTTTCGTCCTGCCTCATAGGTGATGAATAGATAAAAACCGTTGTCGAATCTTTGGTGTTGTTCACCCTTAACCAGCAACTCTCCAGGAGCAACTTCTTCCACATTCTCTATGCGCAAACCATTTCCATGATCAATGCTAACCAATAGATAAGATTCTTAGTTGATTGGATTTCAAAGTTTTATATACACACTTACAACAGGAGATATCGGCCGTCGGAAGATTCTAATCTAAAATCTGTAATCCCTGTATTTACGGAATTTATAGACGGTACAAGGATTCGCGCTGTCGAAAAACTCAAGCTGACAAGCAGTACGAAAATCGACTAAAAAAATGTTATTTAAATAAATACTGATAGATAATTCCTTTTAAAAACAACTCACGATCTTAAACATTTTCAGCTACGAATCGGTAAAGAGCTCAAATGCAACTAACTAAGTTTTTATAAATTAGCAACACGTTTTTGCTAAATGAAAACATTTATACAAAATCCGGTTTCGAGTTCTTGGATAATAAATTTCCTATTCAATCATAAAACCATATAAAACCTGTGGTGACTAAAACTTGCTAGTTGATGAAATATGTAAAAAATGCTAGACATCCATTGGGACTTGCCTTTTAGGTGAAGATTAAATTATATTTTGATCTAGTAACTTAATTTCCAATTTTTTGAGTCTGAAAATTGTATGAGGTCAAGGTTCTAGGACCCGTTTCAGTATAGGGAATTTACTTAACCAGCAGCTGATTGCAAGGCCTTTGCTGAAAGTTTTTTGTCAATAGCTCCAGTCTTGCCGATGTTGTACTTGGCTAAATATCCGTTTCGACCTGCCTCGTATATGATGAGAACAGTACTATTTTTGAATCGCTGGTGCTGCTCTCCCCTCACCAGCAACTCTCCAGGGGTAACTTCTTCCACATTCTCCCTGCGGTATCCATTCTCATGATTTATCCTAAACACTCAAAATTGATTGGATTGCCAAGTTTTATATTATATATAAACTTACAACAAATCATATCGGCCGTCAGAAGATTCCAGGCTAAAATCTTGAATTCCTGAATTTTCGGCACTTATAGATGGAACGAGAATTCTTGCTTTTGAAAAAGCCAAGCTAATCAGCAGTATAAAGATCCACTAGAGGAATATTATTTATTAAATTGCTTATATTCCTTATTAGAAGAACTCACAACTTTGCACATTTTCGGATACAGATCGCAAATGCAACTAACTAACTTTCTTTGAACATCTTGCATTTAAGCGCTAATTCAGATTTGATATTAATGTATATACAATATATAATGTATGTAAACCAGTATCCACTTATTAAATTTTTATGAATCAGAGACTCGTTTTTGCAAAATTATATCTCAAAAAAACATATGAAACCTGGCTGAACATTGGCATACCATTGGCACCTGCATTGACGATCTGTTTCAGGGCTTCTTTTTAGATCTAATAATTTAATTTCTAATTTCTTGGAATTTGAAACCTGTTGTACCAAGCAATAAGAATATACCGCAAAAACTATTTATGAAAATAGTTTAAAGTCTTAAGTTTAATATTTGATAATTCAAAGAGTATCAGTGAGCATATAATTCTATAAGACAAAGAAACATGCAATTGGATTGGTTTTGAGTGCTTATCAATGGATTGTTCGTTTTCTTTTTAACTCAGACTTCTTCATGTGTGAGTGGTTTTAGTGTGTGCGTGGGTGCAGGGGCTGCAGCTCAAAACAAACACAAACAAAATACCCTCACATACACCCACAACACTCACACAAACAAATCACGGCATACACATACCCACGCATGGGAAAATTTACCGCAGATTTTCCATTTATTAAGCATTTATGTATGGATGTATATTAATTTCTATTCACTTACTTTGTAGCCATTGCTGCACTTATTTGTTTGTGCTTATCTCTTATCGCACTACACTTTATTGATTAATTAGTTTCATTTTTGCAGTAAATAACTTTACACTTTCCATTTTCGGTGTTTCATATGCGGGGGTGGTTGGGCTAGAAATATCGATACATGAAGGCAGCTCGCAGTGTGTACACACACAGTTTAATTAATTGCAAACAGGCATGCCAACTTAGCTAAATGTATCGTTATCGATATTCAAAAACATCGCAGCATGAGCCATCACTAGCGTATACCAAACAAGCCAAAGCAAAATGGCCGCCGTAGTGTAAAGAGTATACTTTTTTTAAAGTTCGTGTTTTTCGCTTAATTTGATAATTATTTATGAATTTTTATGAATTTTGGTGAGTTTAAAGGGTGTAATAAAGGAAACCCAATGTGTTTGCGATAAAAGTATAATCAAATCGTCAATTGTTTATTAGTTAAAAGTGTTTTAAATCAATGCTATATTGTGCCTGCTGTTGCATTTACTACTCAAAAAACTACGGCCACAAGCCAACTCAAGCGTACAACCCCCGTGCCGCGTCTCCGTCATCGTCTCCATCACCGTCGCCGTCGCGTTTACCCACACCCAGCAGAGTCAAGCAACAAACAGGTTTTTATTGTGTACAGACGTGTGTTTTTCTCTCTTTTAATTTATGCACACACAACAGCACACACGCATGCACACATCCATACATGCATACATACACATAAACAAACCAAACATGAAGCATAAGCTTAAAAACGAGTAATACAAGAAAATACATAAATTTTACGTGCTACCGCGTGTGTGTATGTGTGCATCAGTGCGTCGCTGTGTGCGTGTGTGTGTGTTTAAGGTGCTGTAAACAGCAGCAAAGTGGAGGCTAAGCAACCGAATCGAGCATAAGAGTGAGAGAGAAAGAGAGAGAGAGGGATACTAAAAAAAACAACAAACTAAACGACGCGCTACACAGCTACAGGTGAATTGGTGGACTTGTTTCCACTTCTTGCTACGTCGAGGCGGTGGCCAGTTGTGGAGTGAGTGAGCCAAGTGTGTCTGTCCAAGAACTGTAAAAGGCAGCAGCACAAAACGAGTTGGCTTAGAAAATCTAATAAATTAGCAGTATAATCAATTCGCGTCGTTCTACTATGGCTTCCATTTGAGGCGCCTATTGAGAACTCAACGAAACGCAGTCAAGTAACGGTAACGATAACACTTATACTATATGCAAAGATCGAGATCGAGCGCGCTGCAACAACGCCCCAAAAAAAGCATTAACAAAAAAATACAATAACAAAAATTAAATTGAAAGCTGAAAAGTGTCAAAGTGGAACGCGATGTGTGTCCCACTTAACCTCAAAGACAACTCTCCCCCCACCTCTCCTCTCTCTCTCCCCGACTATATGGCCTCTTTCAAGTTATCTGTGTACGTGCGTGTGTGTGTTTGAGATGCATTTTGAAGTGTCTCTGTGTTGTTGCTGGTGATAAATAAAACTGCGTAAATTTGTTTGCAGTTCGATTTAAATGCGTTCGTAAACTTTAATTTGAAACTCCCACGTTCATTTTACGCTCATTTGTGAATGAAAAACTTGTCACGCCATATATGAGTAAAATCGTATTTTGTTGTTGTACAAATTATTTGTTGTTACTATTCAATTTTGTTGTTATATATTGAACGGCTTCTGAATCATCTACGCTTCCGTTGAAATCCAAACAACGTCCAGCGTCGCCTGCCGATATTGATTAAACTGGTTTAAGACACACACACACGCGCACACGAAGATAAATGATTCATGTAGGCGTTGGGGAGCAGATCGGAAGTAAAGCCGTGATATGCTGCGAAGCTCACAGACGATTGTTGTAGGGATAAAGAAGTAAAGAAGTCAGTGAAGACTTTAAGTGCATTGAACCAAAGCAATGATAAGGAAGGGAAAAAAACAAAAGAGCAAGTCAGGAAAATTCTTGTAAATATCCATAAATAAAGTGCTTAACTATGCCAGTATGGAATCAAGAAGATCAGTCTTCTAGTATTTCCTCTTTTCATGCTAAAGGAAATGCATCTGTTGCTTATAAGGTTGAAAACATTTAGATTTCCTTTAGAGGTACCTTACTAAAACTGATTAGGAAACAAAGCTTGTATAATTAGAATTGCAAACATAGCGAAAACAACAATTACTATGGCCAGAACCAGAATTGGCAGCCAGTCAGTCTGCTGCGGGCTGCACACACACACAAACACACACTTTATAAGGCAAATTCACAGGTGCCAGAACCACCTGTTGGCACCACATATCGATTTGAGTAACTTGGCTAAGCTGAACGCCCGCCCACTGACCAAACTGGTTGTCATGCTAGAGAAGAGATCAGGTTCCTAGCGTGTCCATATCTTATACACCTTATGTATATGTGTATGCATGATAAATCTAATAAATATACGCAGAAATCAATTTCTTAAGGTGGCACGTACTACCCCTACTAGAGCAACTTAGTTATCTATCTCGCACTTCCCACTCACGATCGAGGTAGACGTAGCAAACGCTTAAAAAAACATAAACAAACGACAAACGTGACATACATTTCACCGTTATCTTGATCGAGGTCTCTCTCTCTCTCTTATCTCTGTGTAACAGACAGACAGACCGACAGAGAGATAGAAGACAGTCGAGCATCTTTATCAGTTAAGGAAACCCGAAAAAGAAAGAGTGTGTGCATGGGAAACAAGTCGAAACAGGCGACAGCTGTACCCAGTGACCGATCCATAGAAAGACGATGCTAATAGGTAACTCAAACTCGAATTTGACATCATTAATTAGTGCCAGCAGACGTATACGGAGCCAGCATTTTTTAGTTAACTGACGGAAAAAAGCGGAACACACTTCCTGGCATTGAAAACACTAAATGGGGCCGCATTATGAAACTTGAGAGCTCAAACGAAACTATATAAAATTGATAATGCATATTCATGTGTACTTGTACTTTGATGTCGTCTGGCAATGAATATAGCGAGGGTAGTTTAGCAAGAACTATAAAAAGAGTATATTAATCAGGAGAATAAGAGAATTAATGTATTAAAACAAACTATGAAGTAACTTTTTATAGTGCATAGTGGGCAAAAGGTTGTTCTTGCAATTTCAAGGATAAAGACTTGAAATCTTGGTTGTATATAACTAATAATAATGTTGAATACATTTAGAATATTTAGTAAATTATATTTTATTGTTTTTGTCATTAGAAACTCTGTAAGAAAATCTTTTTAAATGTTCCATATGTATTATAGAGAATATTTATTTAGTTGAGTCTTCCCTAACTTCTTCTTCTAGTCAAATCGTCTCTAATTATTAAATTGCAATTCCCTAATATCTTAAATCATCGTCTTTTTCACTAGATGAAATTATCCTTTTGATATAGTGTACCTAAAATTACAATGGTCTTTACTCGCACTTCTCTGACATAGACAAATGTTGCATACTTGACAATTTTTCATTTTCTATACACTTTTTTAAGTACTTCTTCGAGCAGTAGCTTCATTTCAAAAAAAGTATTCTTAAGGCCAATTGCGAGCTGTGTGCGACGAGCTGTGCCCCTATGCACCACGAGTATGTTATAGTTTCAACACTTGCCCCGTGCACATTACAAAACCGCCAAGAGTCAGAGAGGGGTCACTTGACCCCTGCCACCACCACCACCGACGACGACGACGTCGCTCGTCATCGAGCTGGAAAAATGATGCGGCTCAGCGAGCGGTGAGCGGGCAAAGACAGACAAATTCATTGACCAAGACACAGAGAAGACACCAAGACACGACAACAAGTTGTTGCGACCTTCGCTTGGCCAATAAAGTAATTTATTGAAGATCATCCGCGCGTAGGTAAAAGTTGTCCAAGTGTGACGAGGCGTGAGAAAGAAACTGTATCACGAATTTTCCTATGAGAAGAGTATCGTATAAAAAAAAACCTGAAAACACAGACGTGGAAATACCGTGTGTTGAAAACGTGTGAAGAGCTCCTTTAGCAGGACAACACGTTCGTTCTAACGGCATAGCTGATTAGATAGTGTAGGGAAATTGGTGGAAAATACCGCACGTGATTTCCAACAAAGACAGGAAAATTTGATGAATCATAGAAGGCAAGAAAAAACCACTGAGCCACAGGACGCGTGAAACGGTGCGTGACATATGCAGGGGGTACGACCTGAGAAGGAGAGAGACAGGGCAAGAAGCGAGCGAGCAAGAGCGTGAGCGAGAGAACGAGCACACACAGTGGTGCTCAAACTGTAACTCAAAGCAGTCTCGCGAGTGAAAGAGCGTGGGTGTTTGTTCGTCGTCTCTCGTTTTTGCCATTTCTGCTTTACTTCTTTAGTTCGCTTACTTTTGGCACTTTTGTTGTGTCCAATGCGGCTTCAGTGCTCTACAAGTTCGCCCAACGTGCGGTTCACTTTTTGGTCTAGAAAGTGTGAAAATTGTGTGCGAATTTAATGCAAACAAAAACACGTTTATTGTTAGTTATACAAGTGTTATTTGTTATTGTTATTCGGTAATAATATGTAACAAGTGAAATTGTTTAAATCCAGAAACAATAGAGAGAAAGTTGCGCATAAGAAAAGAATGAGTTCGCCGGGTCATCATGATGTGATTAGCGTTGATAATGTTTAACTTATATGTGTAGCATATTCTAATTTTATATTTATTGCTTTACAACGAATACATAATTATTAATATATGCAAGTTGTGTGAATAATATAAATGATCATGGCTTAATATTTATTAAAATATATACATAATCATATCATACTTATTGCTAAGTAAAGACGCTAGATAATAAATAAATAAGTAGTAATAATAATAAAAGACACAACTTTGGCATTGAAAACTGAACTTAACCCATAAAAATGATCAAAAATCAATAAAACGTGAAATTGAATTAAGATTACATAGATGATTTGATTGTATGCGGCGAAAATCGGTCGTATAATATTGCTGACATTCCACCTTCATGAATAAAAAAAAAATAACAGACAATCTTTATTTTTGATTAATTTCATTGCAGGTTTTGCTTTTTCATTTGAGCACATCAGCTAATAGCATTAAAAAAGGAGAACAAACAACAGAACGCAGTGAAAATTACTATATGCAGTTGGCACTACAACAGCAACAGCAGCAACAGAAGATAAAAGAGCAATGCTAGTGACTGCAGCAGCAGCGACAACTGGCACGAGAATGGCAGCAATCGACATGACAAACAACGGACGGCAGTGATTAAAACCAGTCAGGCCAGACTAGCCTCATTGGCACCGACAGTAGCAGTAGCAGCAACAGCAACTGCAGCGAACCACTCAGTTTGTAAGTGCGACAGCAGCTGCAACAGCACCACCACCCAAGCGAGTGTGCAACCAAGTAACGCTGCTGAATCATCAGAACAGAACAGCAACAGTCGACAGTTTTGAAGTGCGCGCTTGCTACTAAGGCAATTGGAAATACTTAATACAACTAAAGAACACGTCAAGAGACCTTCAACAACAACAGCAGCTACAATGAAATTTACAGGGTTTATGATAACATCATCCATATTGAAACTGTTGTTCCTTCTTGTCTGCCATCGCAATGTCGATGCGTGGATGCCCGATGTTCGTCCCGATCTGCAAACGAGTAAGTTAAACATTGTGACTAAGTTATTGTTGTAATTGTCGTAGTTGTACTTCCACTTGTAATTGTAGTTGTACTTTAACTTGTAGTTGTTGCTGTAATTGTTTATTTGTGCCACTTGTTTGTTTTGCTGTGTTTCTTCTTTTGTTTGCTTCGCCGCTTTATCATCAATGACAAGTTGTGCTCCCAGTAGTGGACCAAGGCTTATCGCGCCCAATTTTTCGCAATGTTTGCAACAAATTAGCGTTTCCTCTGAAGCAACTGAAGCAACAGAAAATGGGCCAAATAATGAGAGACCCCACTAATTGCTTTGAATTGTAAATGCTTGTTGTAGATTCGTTACGTGCATTCGATTTGGTCATTACTAAGCAACAACTACTACTACTTCTACTACTACTATGTGTGGCATTGACAGCTTAATTACATATCCAAAAGAACTGGGCAGAATAACTGCTTAATGTAAAGACATTCATTATGATCTCTCCAGTGCTTTTGTTTGTCATCCCAATCAATTTGTGTATAATTGTTTTTCATTTGCATTTACAGAGGCAGACATTGTGACGGCGAGTTTCTTTGGCAACACAACGGACTATTATAAGATTTTGGATCACGATGATGAGAGTATTCTCGTTGGTGCCAAGTAAGTACCGCCCTTCCCTTATACGATTTGGCATTCAATTGGGAAATGGAAGAACAATGAGTCTCTAGCTACCTGTTCTGCATATGCAAACACACACATTTTTTATTGGCACGAGCCAAGTTAAATATTTATCATGAATCTCAATAGCAAAAAGTGTTCGTTCGATTCGCGGAATAATTAACGCCCCATTGATATTACCAGGGTTTTTTTCCTAGCTATTGTATGTGCTGTTTTAACTTTACACAGTATATTATATATTATTTATTTGAACCGAGTCCCCGTGTGCGCGTGCAAATCTCGCATTTCTCATATTTATTTTCCTGGAAGTAATTTACAAAGTGGCAAATACAAAACAATTTCCAGAACCCTGAGTTGTTTATTTAGCATTCGCTTGAAATGAAATGCATATTCCATGTGCATAGCAAAATAATCAGAAATACTATTAAAAACATTCGCGATAATAATAATAAATATGTTATAAATAGTAATGTGACCATGATATTTATACATGCAGCAATGCCATGAGCTCAAGATAAACGTATTTTAATAGTTTCTTGTTCTTGACGTCATCTCTAAAAGATTCAGTTAAGTAGAGAGTATTCCCTATATAATTAAAATAATCAAGACTTATGAATATTTTAATCATATGTTCTAAGTTTTGAATTATGATCATAACAGAGTGGGAAAGCTCGTCGAGGCCAACAACATTGTGTTCAAAAGTGCGAAATAATGAAGGAGGAAACTTTCTGACTACTCTGTAGTTATACCCGCTATCCATATGGTATACATACTTGAACAGCGTCAGCAGCGGAGTCGATATAGCCAAGTTCGTCTGTATGAACACCTAGATCTCAGAGACTATCAGAGTTAGGATACCAAATTTGCGGACAATGTATTTGATTACCGCACATACATATTGTTTGTCTTAGAATTTAGCCAGTTATAGTTATATATTTAGTTATATACTCTTGCCAGCTTGTTCAGTGCTAGTATGTTTATAAGATGGACATAGTATGATTATAATAGGGAATATAAAACGCAATTGCATACTTAAGTACTTGTTGCTATGTATGAGTTCTAATTACTTGCTAAAAACGCAACCTTGACGAACTGCTGCTATGGTTCTTTTCTCTCGCTCTCACTCTCTGTCTATGTATGTATATACTTTGTGTGTGTGACTGTGTGGCTCATCTATTTTGGCTTGGCTGCCTGGCAATTTGCTTCATTAGCAGCCTGCACACGCCAACAGCTCTGGCAATTAAATGAATAATTCGATTGTGTCTGTTCTCTTTCGCAGGGACGTCATCTACAACATCAGCATGCGGGGGCTGAAGGAGAATAGTCGCCTGGTCTGGCCAAGCTCTGGTGCAGATCGTGAACTGTGTGTGCTGAAGGGAAAACACGAATGGGATTGCCATAACTATTTACGAGTACACGCACGCCTCAGCGATGGTCAGGTCTTGCTCTGTGGCACCAATTCCTACAAGCCACGGTGTCGACACTATGCGCCCGCCGAACAGCAGACAGCAACGGATGCAGTGGATGCCAGCACCAGCAGCAGTGTAAATAGCATGCGATATGAGATTACACGGGATGTAGAGGCGCAAGGTCTTTGCCCCTATAGCCCTACCCACAACAGCACTTACGTGTTTGCCGATGGGCAGCTGTATAGCGCCACTGTGGCTGACTTTTCTGGCGGTGATCCACTCATCTATCGCGAGAATCTCCGTACCGAGCAATATGATCTCAAGCAACTGAATCAACCAGACTTTGTTGGCGCCATTGAGCGCAATGGCTACGTATTCTTTTTCTTTCGCGAACTGTCCATGGAGTATATCAATTTTGGCAAAGCGGTTTACTCGCGTGTCGCACGTGTCTGCAAAAATGATCGAGGTGGTCCCTATAATACTGGCAAGAGTTGGACATCATTCCTCAAGGCTCGTCTCAATTGCTCAGTGCCTGGCGAGTATCCGTTTTACTTTGATGAAATACGTAAGTAATACAAGAAATATACAACAGATTGCATCGACTTATATCTGTAATTCTCTTCCCCCTGCAGAGGCTATAAGTCCCATTGTGGAGAGTGGCCCAAATGCCTTGGTTTATGCTGTGTTTAACACACCTGTTAATGCTATTCCCGGCTCAGCAGTGTGCGCCTTTCGTTTGGATGACATTTTGTCTGCTTTTGATGGCGACTTCAAGTCGCAAAAAGATTCACAATCGCATTGGTTGCCTGTGGAGCAAGCGCAGGTGCCAAAACCGCGTCCCGGTCAATGTGTTGATGACTCTCGTACGCTCTCCAGTGTTTCCGTGAACTTTATTAAGAATCATCCGCTAATGGAAAGCGCTGTGCCCGCTCAGCATGGCCGCCCGTTGCTGACCAAGGTGACACTGCAACATCGACTAACGGCGATTGCGGTAGATGCTCAAGTCAAGGCGCTGAATGGTCAACACTACGATGTCATCTACAGTGGCACCGATGATGGCAAAGTGGCCAAGTTCATTAACACATTTACAACACACCAGAACAACACTGTGGATCGTCTACGCACTGTGGTCATCTCAGTGAGGCAAGTGTTACCACTGGGCACACCGGTTCGGGAATTGGTTATCTCTTCCAAGAAGAACACGCTTGTTGTTGTCAGTGACGGACGACTGGTTACGGTGCCTTTGCATCATTGCTCTCTGATCGTTGATTGTCTGGGATGCCTAAGTCTTCAGGATCCAAACTGTGCATGGGATCTGCAAACGCATGAGTGCAAGAACTTGGCTGCAAGCCAGAATAAATTCGGTACAAAGACTTATCTGCAAAGTTTGAACACGACCAAGAAAGCAGCAGCTGCTCTGTGTCCAAAGACTTCGGCAGATCCTGTGATTGTCACCATGGCTCCACCGCAAACGGAGGAAGCGAAGAAATTGATTTATGCCAGTGTGGGCGGTAATCTACCAGAGATTGCGACAAGTCAGGAACAACAGCCCTCGGGCGCAGGCTCTGACTTTCTCAATGACTATATAGATGAGAATAAAATTCCACAAGCATCAGTGGATCCCGAGCAGGTCATGACTAATCTACACGGTAAGTGTTTAAGCAATCGAAAACAATTGAGAAGTCGACTGACTCATAAATTGCTCTTATCTCGTACATTTCACAGATCCTCAGAAGTCAATAGCTGTGGTCAATGAGCTGCAGAAGGCCCAATCAATTACGAACCTTAACTTGGCTTTAATCTTACTTGCCTTGCTGTGTACATTTTTCTTGGGCGGACTTGTTGGCATTAAAATGAAGAAATCGTACACCCAGAGTCGCTTGGATGCCAATCACCACAACCACTTTGGCAAACCAATGTAAGTTATTAATGATTTCTTTTTCGGTTTGTATTCTTATCTAACTATAGCGTTTTCGATCTACCCCACAGTCAATTCAAGCATCAGAACAGCGGCAAAGATATTAATTTATTAATCAACTCGAATCAATACGCTACGACGCAAAAAACACCGAATCTGGATCTGGAAAAGGATCGCAGTGATGAGTGCAAAAACTCTACGGAACATTTGGAAAAGGAGCTGCCCTGCAAAACGTCCACTCTGACGAAAGTGAAGCGCACTTATATCTGAGGGGGGAAAAGAAATATGATCATCAGTTTTCTTGGTGGCCAGTTTACCACAAAATTAGTCGAATTTTCGTTGTTTATGTTGCAGATAGTTGTAGTTTATCCCCACGAACGGACATAGCAGCAGTTTTATGGCGCGTTTGAAACGCGTCTCGGCACATCCGAAACTGTTGTGCTATAATCTTATATACATTTAGTTTTCTGTCAATATTTAGTTAAATTTATTGATTAGGCGCAGCCTCGTTTGCTGCGCACCTCGTCTATATGTTTATTTGATAGTATAGAATTTTATAAGTGCAAAAATGAGAGCTTAAATCCCCCTCCCCCGTTTACATATCACATTATATATAGCTAGCACACACACACGTGCAGGTCCACTCAAAAATTGGCTATGTTTTTTTTGAACAAAAGTTTTTGAGATTGTGCCCAACAACAAAAACAGCAATATCGAACCCACCCATAAATCGAATATTTTCTTCTCGAAATTCAGATTGATTATAATTCTGTACAAGTATTTTGTTAGACTGAATGTTTCTCTAATTTCTTTTAAGTGTTCTTTAACTGAGAATACTGCTTAATTATAAATTATGTGTTTTGTGGCTAACAAACAAAAAGCAATACAAATTATACATATATATAACGCCAAGCTCAATAAGGAATTGAATAAGAGAATGTATTTTTGTAATTTTGTAATAGAGTATCATCATATAAACTAAGTATAATTCACTTGATAGTTCAAGTTTCAATCTGCTGTCAACACATATAAATGAGGCTGATTCATAAGAATTGAGAACCTTTGACTCGGTAGCCCACAAAAAAAAACCACGCACAAAGAAGAATGCACGCGCCTTAAAAAAAAGAAAACAAATTCATATAATTGCCTATATTTAGGCATTAAATGTAAAGTTAAACAAACATTTAGAGTAAGAACACTATATAATAAAAGCTTGCATGTATTTTAACACAGAATCAGCATTTTAATATGTTTATGTTTATCATTTTAAGCTGTTGTCCGTCCGTAGCATGCAAATTTTATATTGATAATGATTATCATAATATATATTTTTATATGTACATGTATCTAATAAACTAAGTACAATTTTAAGCAAACATACAGTTTTACAAAACAAAAAAAAAAAAAAACATAAACGGACATTAACAATTTTTTATAATCAGGAAATGCTTGTGCTCTTATATGACTCGCAAATAACACCTTAGTGTAGATCGAAAGGTGAGCAATAATGTATTTTAAAATTCTTACATTGTGATAGATTTTATTGAAATTTAATGATAAACAAAAAAAAATGATATGCCTTTTTGATTGAACAACAATGATATATGTGAAAAAGAGTCTGATTGCATGCTTGAGATATTTACGATTTATCTTCCCATTGGAGAAGCAAAGTAAAACCGAAAAATTGTAAATTTTTATATAATATTTATACGTGTGTAATGTACTTTATATATATTGTTGTAAAGGCGTTCAATGAGCTATGCTGAATTAAATAAAGTCGTCATTTTAAATACAACTTCAACGCAAAATCTTTTTTGAAATAGTGGCCAATCTAGATAGACAATGGCTTTTATTCAATTTTTACTATTCACAGTGCGAGTTTTCAAAGTTTACGGTCGCCATGAAGAAGGCTCCAAAGTTTTCCCCGTTTTCTCAGTTTCTCTCAGTTTTTTAAAAACCGCGCAAATGTTCGCCAAGGGGGTGGGATGCCGAAAAACCGTTTTTAACAGCGTAGCAAAAGTGGGTTAACAGTAACTTAACATCACTTGGATACCGATGAGTGCCATATCTGTGCATTAGTTGTCTTGCATTGCAACCCTGATTTGACTTGCAAATAAATGTATCGGTACATCGCTACTATCGATTATTCCGAAGCTCAGTTTCTTATTAGACTATTGATAAATACAAACAAGAATTTTTGCATACAATTTATTTTCTAATTGAATTTATAAATAATCAGAAACGATGAACATAAATTTACCCAATTTCAATGTGAAGAATTTGGTCAAGGAGGCGGGCAGCACAATATCACGCGTAGTGCAGGTGGGTAAATACATAAATGAGATGCTCAAGAGCAATAAAACATGGGCTGTGGGAGCCTTCTGCGGGTGGCGACGTTGGTTACGAGCTGCGCAGTCGATTGACTTTTTCAACGTTCATCCTTTTTGCCCTTTTGCAGTTGACAGAAGAGAAATTGGGCACCACAGAGCGCACCGAATATGATTTACACTTTCAAAATCTGGCCGAACGGGCCGATGTGACCAAATCATGGACAGAGAAAATAGTGCGAGACACCGAGTCGGTGTTGATACCGAATCCACAGAATCGCGTCGAAGATTTTATATTCGAGAAGATTGAGAAATCGAAGCCCAAGCGGCTGAGCAATCTCGAGCATTTGGCGCTGGACATGATTGAGGCCTGGCGGCGATTTCGGGCAGGATATGTGCTATGGTCAGGCGCTGATCAAGGTGGGCCAGGCCGAGCAGAAGTTGGGTCAGTGCGAGCACGACTTCATTGCCACCTCGGGCATTTGCTTTACGCAACCGTTGCGCAAATTTCTCGACGGCGAAATGAAGACAATCGGCAAGAAGCGCGGCATACTGGAGACAAAGCGGTAAGCAGGGAGCTCGACCTCCATTTCCACATAATCTGTCTTCATATTTTTATTATCTTTCTCTTGCAGCTTGGACCTGGATGCGTGTAAGAATCGTGTAAAGAAGGCGCGCAGCATGCTGGGCCAGCAGGCGGTAAGTGTAAGATGAACAATGGGGAGGGGAGGGAGGATATAATAAATTTTAGCAATAAGTTCATTATGAATTTTTGCCTTCTGCTTTTACTCTTTGTGCTGCTTCATCCTCCTTGTGGATGTGTTTGTGTGTGTTGTGCGTGATTTGATTTGTGCTTTACAGAAAGATGGCATCTCGCCAGAGGCCGTCTTGGAACAGGTACATCGCCCATCGTGGCGCCGCCTTTGAATGCTCTTTCTAATCTTTACTTGACCTAATTCCACTTTGTTTTGTTTTAAATGTTTTATTCTTGTGTCATCATCACTAGGCGGAGCGTGATCTGCGCGTGGCTCAGGCCGAGTTTGATCGCCAGTCGGAGATAACCAAGCTGTTGCTAGACGGCATAAGCACCTCGCAGGCTTCCCATTTGCGTCATCTGCACGCCTTCGTCCAGACTCAGGTGCGATATTACAAACAATGTGGCGATGTTATGGATCAACTGCAGCGCGAATTGGCCAAGTAAGTTAAGACTGAAGATGTATGCTAGCTCTGGCATGGAAATGTCTGTGCCATGAGGCTCCTTAGAGTCCATCTCAAGACATATTCATGAGAGGAGACTGTAGATTAGATGTAGAACTAGTTAAGGATACAATGTACTCACTATAGGCGGCACTGTAGACAATTCTGTTGCACTTCGCTCTAGTCGAATCCATGAGAAATTCTGGCTTTCGTTTCTTTGCGTTGCGTTGTTCACCTTTCCGGTTTCTTTTTGTTTGTTTGTTTTGTGGTCTTACAGAATGCAGCCCGGCAAGCCACGCCTGCGCATCAATAGCGAAGATGTCGACGGGCCTCCCAGCATAGTTTCGTCGCATTCCTTTGATTCTGATCTCAATTCCCCTGCTGCACTTGCCTTAGATTATGACTATGATAGCGAGACTGGCTTTAGTCGCGTAGATATTGGCCAGGTCAAGGTGCTGACGCATCTGCTGGAAGACTTTGAAATCGAGTTCGATACGAGCGCCATAACAACGGTTTAATTAGCAATAGCAAATTGGCCTTAACAAATCGAAAATCAAAAGAATTAATCGCCTTGTTGCTGCACATATGTATACGTAAAATTTTATACAAATCAATTGTTATTGTTGTTGTTGTTGTCAATTAGTTAGTTGAATTTATAGCTGGAATTGTAAAGGTTTCATTAGTTAGCATTCCGATTCCGTTTCATAACACCTTCATTAAAATCTCTCTGCATCTCTCAGCTTGGGAGGCCCGACACCGTATGCGCCGCTAGATCTACAGGATGTGGGCAACAAGTCCAATGCTGCCGGGTCACGTGGTGGTGCTGGCACTAACAACAGCAACACCAGTGCCGGTGGCGGCCACAAGCCAAATCAGTCCATGCCATTGCACGTCAATACGGATCAAATGCAGCGCGCACGCGTATTGTGCTCGTACGATGCAAAGGATCACACGGAATTGAATCTCAGCGCCAATGAGGTGAGCCACGGCCAGAGAATAGAGTAGTCCAACTGTATTCATAAATGATTCCTTCACCTTGCAGGTCCTCTTCGTCACCGAATGCTCACCCGTCAACGAGGATTACATGTACGGCAAACAGGGTTTGATGAAGGGCCTCGTGCCGCGTGCATTTGTCGAGATGCTCGACGAGGAGCACGATGTCACCCTCTAAGCGCATCACGAGAAGGCCAACTGCAACAAAAAAAAAGACAATTAAAATGCATCAGAATACTCCAAATTGATATATACATATATATGAGATAGTTGAGAATACTCACAAGAGATATTTAGAGGAGGGACACAACTCCATTCCATACAAGTAGTTCATACACACATACATATGCAAATGATGCAAGAAAGTACAATAATTTATCAGAATATACATATACAAGATATATATTATATATAGCTTAGTCCATGTTGTTCGATCTGTGTGCCTCACCCCTCCGCCCCACCACAGAAACAGGAAAAGATAAAACGCATTCCAGCTAAGAATACTCATGCAATATGCCCTATAGATATGCCTGCATTCCGCACTATCCTTGCTCGCGGCTTTTAACTAAATTATTATTATTATTATACATATGTGTACCTATATACTATATCAAAGTTGGCTAAAGAGAGCGCCTCCTATGCAATGCAGTTGTTTTTAAAATCGCCCTAAAATATCTATACTATTATTATATACAATGCAAGGCAAATCTCAATTAAAACTTATTAACTAATTACAAAAAACTATAAAGTGTGAGAAGAATGTTAACAAATTTTCGAAAAATACATTTATTATTGTTACTCTACACGTTAACTATCTTTAGACTTCTCAGTCTTTGATCGATATATCATTCATATTATTATTATCTCAAGCTTCTCAATCTCATTATTGAACAAAGTATTATATATATTATATTATATTTGTGTTATTTTGCTAGTTCTTTACGGTTAGTTAAGTTTTGAAATGTGCTCTAAGATTGTTAAATCAAAATGAACAAAACTAAAAAGGCAAAAATCAAATTCAATTCTTTGTTAGACTCTTTGGTGCAATTTCCCCAAGTCAATTACAGATTCTGCTTATATATTAGCTTAAGATGGTAATTCAAAACACCAAGCCACATGCCACGCAAGGCCCACTCGGTCTAAGCACTTTATTAAAAAAGAAACTAAAAAACAATGCTAACGCAAAAGTTAATCAACTAAATTAAAAGTACAATAATACAATGCATAGGAGCAATAAACAACGATCTTTAGGTTTTCAACATTTAGACAAATGATTTTAAAGTAAGCACACATCTTAAACAGTGTATAACAAATGTATTAAAAACAATAAATATTTAAATAATGAACAAAGTATCAACCTTACCTTCAACTAAATATTTCTAAAGAGACCTTTACTTCACAATGCGTCTTCATCATCTCAATAAAACAATTGTTTATCTCTCTAAATTTTTCACATTGAATCGTTTATTTAATGATATTATTATATTATTATTATATTAATGATATTATTATATTATTATTATATTAATGATATTATTATATTATTATTATATTAATGATATTATTATATTATTATTATATTAATGATATTATTATATTATTATTATATTAATGATATTATTATATAGGGTATTTGGCAACAAAAAACGCAGCTTAATCACACTGTTAGACGAATTCAAAATCCATTTATATTTATTTATGTAGATATTTACTATAGTATAACCTCTTTCAGTCCCAGCTCTCAAGCATATCATCGTCATAATCGAGATCCCCCTCATCATCATTATCGAAATCAAGATCATCATCATCATCAAAATCATCGTAATCATCATATTCAAAAAAATCGTCATCATCGAAATAGAAACCCATATCGAATAGATGTTGACATCCAAAATCCATTGAATCATCTGAATCGGGATCTGTATCATAGTTTCCCATCTCATGGAAATTATAGTAACACATATCTAACGATGAGGGTTCCACGAGTGATAACTCAATTATATCCTTGGCAGCCACCTCGGGAATATCCACTATTAATTTTGAGATACCAGTATGGTATGCATATAAACTGATAGGGAGCATTCGCTTGGTCTCTTGTCGACGCACTTGTAGTCGTATCTTGAATACCAAATCTTCTATAAACTTGTCTGTAACATAAGGACAATCCAACAGATGTAGTATATGTAGTTTGGGACATGCAAAGATGATGCGAAGCAAGGTATTATCGCTAACGGTGTAGTTAGTTTTTAGACGCAGCTCTTCCAAGTTTTGCAATGAGAATAAAACGTCCAGATCAGCATCGTTGAGCTTTTCGCAATTCGAAATTATGAGTGTTCGCAGTGCTCCTAAATTTGCAATCTGTTCCAACATTTGATGATTAATGCAATTTTTACCGCGAATCTCCAAATACTGCAGATCATTTGATTTGTGCTCGACTAGTGCCTTGATCAGCTCATGATGTATTGGCCTACCATCCATGGGACTGTACACAATCAATTTAATCATGTTTGGCAACTTGGCTACATCATCGACGCCAATGAAGGGTCCATGGCCACTGCTGATGACGACCGTCTCCAGGGCTCTTTCTTTAGGCATCTCCTGTAGACTTGGCGCTATGCATGAGATCCCTTTGAGGTTCAACTCCTTGAGCAATGGCAACTTCTGGTAGCACTTGGCCAAATTCTTTGACTTGATTAAAACGCAACCAGAAAGTATCAAGGTTTCTATGGAATCTGGCAAGTTTATGTCCATGTTGTTGCCACTTAAGTTTGCATTATTGGAAAGATCAAGTTTCTTTAGTTGTGTCAAATTCTTCAACGGCACCAGAGCATCGTTGAGTAGATCACAGCTGTCCAGCTGCAGATTAACAAGCTGATGCACTTTAGCCAGCAACTTGTGCATATTGTGTGCGGTTATCGTGGTTGCCTTAACATTCAAAGACTCTAAATTGATGCAATGCGAACCCAGATAATCGAATACACGCTGACGATGTCGCGATGGTATAACGCCTTCGAAACGCTTTACAAATCCTCCCGATAGCATAAAGAAATCACGCACATCCCACAAAGTCATCGACTCGAATTGATTGAAGTCTGTAGATCTATCAAGTGACGGCGACATTTGCTCATAGACGTTGCGGAAACGAACGCAAACGCGTGCAAAGTGTATGCGATCCACTAAGGGAAGGTAATTCAATATATGACCCATGCAATGGTCATTCAAACGCATTATCTCTGGCTGCGGATCTTGGTTATTTTTGACCTGCGGTCCAAAGGCATCAGGCTGATACCAACTGTAGTTGGGCTGCACACACAATCGTTTCTTATTCACGTAGTGAACCATACGCTGCAATGCCCTGAAATCAGATGGAGGTTTGAGTAAAATCTACAGAAATCTTCCATATTTAAAAACTTACTGGGTTGCACTGCTCGGGTCGCTAAAGAATACATAGCCAGACTTCCTTCGGGGTCTTCCTGCAGTTTCCACAACAGGCATTAATGGCTGGAACAGACGCAGATGGACGACGCGTCCAAACTTTTCGAAATATGCCTGCAACTCATGCGGCGACAACTAAAAGGAATCCATTGTCATTGTCAATTTTTCAATCAAATTTTGTTGTTTTTTTGGGTATGTACCTGTGGCGCAACATGAAACAAAAATAACTTCTTCACTAAAACATGGTCTTCAGTGTAAGCCAAATTGTTTTTTAAATAATATTGTTTCTTTGCTAGCAGTTTATCACCAGAATTACGCGCACCATCTCGATTGTGTGAAAATTGACTATAGCATTCAGGGAAATCCAGCACTTCAATAAGTTCTGTTACTTGATTTGTTGAAATAATATAATTTTCTGCGCACTTCCAAAACAACGCGCAGGGTAGAGAGAATTGGTGGAGGAACCTAACACTAGTTGCACATCTCTAGCTGAAGGCTTCGTTGCTTAGTGGTTGTATACACATGTTTCGATAGGCCCAAAGTATTCGATAACAGGTAATTTAATGTAATGTTAAGTGGTATCGATGTTAGATTTTTAAATAATATAGATAGACCAAGCAATCGATGGCGTACATCAACTTATAATTGGATTGGATATTTAAAATCGAAAAAGAGCGCACAAACATATCGAAATTTAAATACCATAGCCCAATCAACAAAATTGAAACAACTTATTTCTTTTCAACTTGCTTTCTTTAATTTCATATACAAGTAATATGAGCCTTTCTTATAAAGCATACAAATATCGCCAGTTTCTGTAGAAAACCATTAGATAGTACGTATTTTATGTATTTACAATATGTACAAATTAACGATTAAATTCACTAGTTGCAATATACAAAAGTGCTACTAAAAAGTCTTGATTCTTATGCCAGAAAATCAACAAACAGCATAAAGTGGTAGATATTGCGCTTCTATTTACAAGTTGACGCTGCCAGCAGCGTCTTCAAAGTGTAACAAAATTAAAACTCCTTTAATTAATTTTATTTTATTTGCTTTGTTGTCTAGTTGTGATGTTTGTTAGTTTCTTGGGCCGATTGTCACGATAGTATCCAGGAGTGTATAATACCTAATAAAGAAAATAAGTTAATTATTTTATATTTGCTTACATTTCGTATAGTTCTTACGATTTTCGCCGGGAGAAAGCGTTATATGTATGTCCTCACGATTGAGTCTCGGCGCTGCAAGAAAATAATTATTATTTTCATCAAATTTATTAATTAATTACTAGCATGAAAGGAAAACAAGCAAATGCAGCAAGAGAAGCAGCAGAAACAACAAAAACTGTGTAAATATTTAAATAATAATTTCTTTATTTACGCAAGCGGCTTAAAATAATAATAAACTTTGTTGGCTTAGCAGTAAAACAGATAATGAGGCATTTGCAATTTATGTACATAAATATTATTAAAACAAAACTAGGTATACAGTTAATAAGTATGTATTGTATGTATGCACGTGATTAATAGTTTATATGAAAATATTTTAATATTTGTATATTTGTTTCTTTCTTTTGTCATCAGTTTTTCAAGTGTCTTTCAATTGAGCAAAGAGGTTCTTAACACACACATTAGATGTACCTATTTATGACTTTTTCACTTATGGAAACTAGTTTCTAATTCTATCACAGTTTCAAAGTTGCAGCAGCATGCAGAGACAGCTACGTAAGGGAGCAGGCCATGCATGTTAGTGAACTCCGGATTGGTTATACATAACTAAGGTTAATAACTATCGATGATACTATCGCGTAATGCAACTAGACTTATTACTAGTCGAGCTTAACTTCTTCGAGAGTACTACCGATAGAATGAGAGCTATCGATAGTACTAAAATCGACACGCAATGACAATATATTTGAATTTTGAATACTATCAAAGTGTTCAAACAGATCCTCATAATTTGTAGATTACGTCTCTCAATTGCTACTGGGTTTTAGTTGAGTTTACACGATAGTACTAACGATAGTTTACAGCGCTAATATGCAGCTCAAATCCTTGACAATTAAGGACAAGTTAAGCAAACAAAATATATCAGTCGATCAATCAATCAATCAGGTCTGCCGATCAGATCAATCAATCACGCTATTGTGGGCGCAGCAGTAGCGGGTGAGCTAGCATTATTGGCATTATCAGCTCCACTATGCACTATGCGTATCATACCCGGCTGGATCCTAACATTTTCACAGGCTTCGCAAACGTTCAGTTGCGGATGGTTGCGGAATGTACACATTATGCAGGACCACATATCAAGTGGTTCCTCGCTTTCCGATTCGGAGAGAGATTCCTCCTCCTCGTCATCATTGGGTGCTGCCGAAGCCTGAGCATGAGCTGCTTGTTCGGCTGCTGCTTGGGCTGCTTGGGCCGCCGCAGCTACACTTCTCTGTTGCTCTATAAACTCATGGAACTGCCGCTGTTGCTGAGAGAATTCATACGACGGCGGAGGCTGTTCCCTCATTGGCGGATAGTTATACGGCTGATATGGCATCTGCTGCATCAGCTGTAGCGGCGGCACGCAGGCTGAGCTGGGCGCACTGCGCGGTTGCGGCTGCAGACCACCTAAATGGTTATGGGCCGACACTGTGGGTGCCTCTGGCACCGAGTGAATGTTCAGCGTGTTGGGCGGTGCCTGACGCTGATGCTGACGTCCGGGGAATGGCTGCTGTGGCTGTGCATGCGCCTGATGGCTGGCGGGCGCCGAGAACTGACGATTCATGGAATTGGCCGATGGAACAGCAGGATTTAACAGCGGATCTGCAAGAGGAGTTGTTGGCAATGTTAGACAATTGTTGCGATAGTAGTAATCGATAGTTTAGTCTTACCATTTATTAGCCGCCTGCAGGCTTCAGTCAGTTGACCAATTTCTCTGTCCAGTCTATCGGATTGGTCCACCTCTATCGGTTCGGTCAGTATGTTGATCTCCTGCTCCAGGCTAAGCAGACGCTTCTTGTTGTCCCGCAGCGCATTTGCAAGCTTATCACGCCGCGCCTTCTGCCGTTCAATGGTCGCCACATGTTCTGTGGTGGAGCAGAGACAGAGAGAGAGAGAGAGAGAGAGAAAACATATATCGATTGTTAGTATATTTATTTGTAATCTGTAGTTATAATTTCTATATTTGTTTACTATATATGTTTGGAGGTTTATCGCACGTATATGCAGCTCTATTTATAAGGCTTAATACCTCACATTTTATTACTCTGTTTGTTGCTAAAAATAATGGCGCACATTTTTGTGTGCTCGCTCGGAAAGTTCATAAACAAATTTAAATTTAGTCAAAATGCGCAAACCCTCACACACACAGTCACACTCACACACACGCCAACCAAAATCAATCTAATAATAATTTATATTTTCTGAAAATAAGCAGCGCATCTCGCCCGATTTGAAACGATTTTCCGAATTTTCAATTCAACAGGAACAACAACAACAACAACAAAGAAACTAACAAAATAAAATATAATAAAATAGAAAAAAACCTGAAGGAATATATTTTTAGACATTTTGATAGATTTCTAGCGGAAATAACAAAACAGGGCAATGGGCCAAGGGAGGATCGCAAACATACAAACACACACACAGTCTCACAAAGAGATCTCTGTCTATATATGTTTGTATGTCACGATGAGATTTGTACGTCATTTGCGGGTGTTTGCAAACATTTTAATTGATAAATTTCGCATTCATTAATGGCTAATTCCAATGGTGGAAAATCAGCTAGAAAGAATATGTGATTGCTTGACGTTTTTCGCCTCTCTTTGAATGCCCGACTAAAAGGGGTCTTAAGTGTTTTTATACCTCGTGATTAAATGTCAACGAGACAATTTCCATCATCTCTCATGATCATTGTCGTCGTCATTATGTATTTTTCTATTCAAAGGCAGCCCACGCTGCGTATGCTTAACGTGTCAAGTGAACCGCCTTATACGATCTTACGGCATTCGAGTCGTACGATCTACGCCCTCATCTTGACTCTCTATATACATATGTATATCTCCCTCTCTATCTAGCTCGCTTGCCGCATTTTGCCCTGAACTTGAACGAGAATCTCGGAGAGAAAGAGAGTGAGAGTGAGAGAGCAACAAAAACAAACAGATGAAAAAGAGAGCAACATTTTCTTGTATAAATAAAATACGATAAATTGATGTGGACTGCATGGCACAAAGTGGGAGGAGCAGGAGGTGTACGAGAGAGAGAGAGAGAGAGAACACACACAAACCGATACGAAAAAGAACCCCATGGGAAATGGGCAAAGGCCAAAGAAACCAGACAAGAGACATTTCGACAGCCGTACTACGTACATACGTATGTGTGTGTGTGTGTGTCTGTATATAAGAAGATTGCAGCGTGGGCGATATATAAAAGAACAGATATATAGATACTATAGGTAAATTATCTTTAAATTGCAAAAGGGAGAACATAATGCACAAATCAAACGAGAAAGAGAACAATGCAAAATACACACACACACGCACACACAATCGTAATTGGAATAAGCTTCAAAGGATTATCACGGGGATTAACTACAATTTATATATGTGATGTGTCTATAAATTATATTATATTTCTCTGGCAGTTTATTTAGTTAATATTGAAATTGATGTGTCGGAAAATAATTAAGACGAAATAAACTCTACGAAAAATTCTGCAACATTTCTAGAAATTTCTTGGTAAAATTTGTAGACGTATATATGCATACAAATATATAATAATAATTGTATACATATATATATAATATATATAATTGTGCATTACTCGTATTTAATCTTTAAAGAGAAATATGCCTTATCATGCTGTCTTCATTTGTATTCGCTAATTTACAATATCATTTGATATTCTCATTTCCTTCTCATTTCACAACAAACAAAACGAAGCACACACAAAATCATTCTCTTGCTCGGTTTGTTTTCGTATTCATTTCTTTGGGCGTAATTTAATTTGTTATCAATTGTAAACAGAATCGATAGATAAGTCTGGCGACTGAGAATTGCACAGCGTGTGTTCTAATCTAAAATAAAAACAGAAAAAAAATCAACCATAAATAGAACCAGCAGAAAAAAAAGCAACCCGTTGAATATTTGGGAATAAAACATGTGACACCAGACATGTGCGACATTCCAGACATATAAATGGGTGTTTTGATGGAACTAATATAAAGTGAAAGCAACGTCTAATAATGGTTTATAATATTGAAGTACTGCAGCAGATAATACGTATTGTACTTTGCAATTTATACACTAAAATGATATAATACTTCTCACTGCTTATCAGAAGGAGAGGGCTGTGAGATTTCTGAGTTTCCTATCATAGTTCTCTCAATTGATCACTCAATTCTTATATCATAGTTCCCTCACTTGATCACTCAATTCCTATATCAATAAGGTATTGCTGAGTTTCCTATTATAGTTCTCTATTAGTTCCCTTACTTAATCACTCAATTCTTATCACAAGAAGGCAAAAAATATAGCAAAGTTACCTCAAGAAATATGAGTTCCTTTTCTTATCGATAGATTTGCCATTTCAAATCTTTTTAATAGGACAACTCTGAGAATAAGCACACAAACGCGTGCACATCAAGTATTATATACACAAAGTCTGTAGAACTGCGACGATGATAAGCTGAAATTGGCTTTGAATTCTCAGTTTGGAGAGCGCGATAAGCCTCGACCGTGCTCGTGGTCGTACAACACATGTAGCATGGAACTGTCTCCCCCTCTATTCCCTCTCTCTCTATCTTAACTTTATCATATAGACTCACCTTCCCGATCGCATTCAGGTACGACGCCCTCGTAGAGAGGCATATGCGTGACGCTGGGACTGTTGTCGCTGCTGGTGCTACTGTGCAGATGATTGTTGTTGTAGTTCGAGGCGACAATGTGATTCTGCGCCTGAGTGGGATATGGAAACACTTCAGGCATCTCGCTAACACGCTGCAGCTCCTCTTCCCGCTGTTGCGATGTGACGTACGATGACGACGCTGACGGCGGTGGCGTTGATCCATCGGTTGTTATCAGTGGCGGTGGCGGACAGGCCACACACGGTGGCACCTGCGGTCGTACACAGCCGGCACTGAAGACGCTGCCCTCATCCGTCACGGTTAACTGGAAATTCTTATGGGTACCACGACGAGCGTCGAAGCTGCTGCTCGAGTAGGTGATGCCGCTGCTGCCGTTGCCGCTTGCCGCGGGGCCGGCAGTGATGTCAATCGTTGAGGGAGCCGGCGCAGGGCTGCCGTTTGTGGCCAGCGCAGGTTGACGCAGTGTGAGATTAAGCGAGGTGAAGCTCTTCCGAGTGCTGCCGCTGCCACTGGGTGTACTTGCTCCGGATGTGGGTGACGGCGGCGTTGGTGATATCGCGGCGACGTTATTCAGGAATTCGCGTACATATGGCGGTTCTGGCTGTAGCGTTATAACTGAACGATGTCGAACTGGCGAACGTAATTGCGCATTTGTTGCTGACGTTGGCGCAGCAGCGTTCACTGCTGCTGTTGCTGCTGTTGACGTCGCTGCTGGCGTCGCAGTCGTTGGCGATGATAAGGAAACATTGAGCGAAAGCTCCGAGCCGCTGGAACTGAGCGGGCTGGTGAGACAGGAGGAATCATTGGAGAAACTGCTTGGCTGCTGCTGCTGTTGCTGCTGTGCAAAAGAGACGGCAACTGCTTGAGGCTTTGGCGGCAACGGCGGCAGAGGCGGCGCACGACGCAGTGGCTTGTACTGCGCAGTCGGCGTCAACTGCAGCTGCCTCTGCTGCTGTTGCTGCTGTTGCTGTCGTTGTTGGATTTTCTGCAGCAACTGCGCATTGACTTGTCGCTGCAGATTCAATGTAGTTGGACGCTGTGGTCGCTGTTGCAGCGTTGTAGGCGTAGCTGTGGGCGTGGCAGGCGTCTCGGGACTGACACCTTGCTGTGCGGACGGCGGTTGTGTGGGCGCAGCACGTGAAGGCTTTAGAGGCGTGGGCGGTTTGGCTTGTCGTTGCTGCTGCTGCTGTTGTTGTTGCTGCTGCTGTTGCTGTTGCTGCTGCTGCAACACCTTGGCTGGATATGACTGAACGGGCAGGGGCTGCAAGACAAGCTCCTTTCTCAACATCTGTATGCAATTCTCTCGCTGATGGCAATTCTCATTGACGCATTGCGTCACCAGAGCATCGGGCAGCGTGGGAAACTCCTGCTTCATCTCATGGAACAGATGCATAATACTTATGTTGGTGCACTGGCAACTTAGCTTCGCCTTGGGCCGCTCTGCTGCAGCTGCTGCAGCATCCTCCAGTTGCGCATTGCTGTTGCTGCTGCTGCTCCCACAGTTCACGTTGTTGTTGTTGCTCCCTCCCTGCTCGTCCGCGCTGAGTAGCTCCTTGAAGTGTATATGCTGCTGCAATAGATCGGTAATCCTTAATGTATTATTGCTTCTTGCTGGTGGTGGCTGCTGTTGTTGTTGTTGCTGCTGTTGTTGTTGTTGCTGTTGTTGTTGTGTGTTGTTGCCATTTAATTGGAAATTATTTGCTCCAGCCGGCATTGGTGGTGTAGCCGCCATTTTAGGCCATCATTTGTCCAAGCTGTAGACCTGCAAATGCAACAAAAGAAAAAGAAAAAGGGGAAATTAGTTAACAACACATTCCCCAGATATTTCCACGCTAATTGAATTAGTCAAGGGGGTGGGGAGGAGGAGCAAAGGGGGGGGAGCGACTTTGGCATCAGCACCACCTTAGTTCACATCTTGATTTAGCACAACGACTAAGCCCATCAAACAAATTACCATTTGGATGCAGTCTAAGAGCCTCTTCAAAATATCTTTGAACAAAAAAATAAGCTTCAAACAATTTTCGCGCAGCGTAAACAAATGACGGCGAATATTTAAAAATACTTATGACCGAATGGCATAAAAAATTGCCGCAGTCTCATCACTTTTTCAAACAGCCAAAACATAATACACATAGAGGGTGGCAGAAGGGAGGAGAGTGAGGAGGAGGAGGGGGTTATAGTATAAAGACATCTCGATATCTCGTGCTGCTGCTACGCGGCCAGTGTCAAGGATGACATAGATAAATGGAAATAGCACAGATCGCAGCACGCTGCACACACACACACAGGCACACAGACACAGACAGGCATACACACAAACACACTCAGTCACACTGTAAATCAAACACAGTATTGGCAATATTCATGTTCGATTTGGCAAACAATGCAGCAGCATCAGCAGGCAGATAAAACATATATAGAAAACACACTTTATTTATAATAAATACATTTCCATATGTGCCTAGTAACATCTCATAGTATTCATAATATCATTTATAATTAATTAATTATTTATAATATTAATTTCTTTATAATAAATACATCTCCATATGTGCTTAGCAATTCATGATATTTATTAATATAATTTTCTTGCATTTTCTCGAATATTTTCACTTACATTTTGAATTTCAATGCAATTATTTAAAATATTTATTTATTTTTTTGTTTGCTACGCGTAGAAAAATTCGTGGAAAACTTTTTGCTAATTTTGTTTATGCATAAATAATTATGATTGATGTTGTTTGTTATATTTGCACAGAATTTATGACTTCTGTTTGTCGGGTTGATTGTTTTTGCTGTTGTTGCTCAAGTCCGTTTTTAGTCGCAGTTAATTAATTTAGATTTATTTATATTTTAATAATTTCTTTGATTTGCTTGTTGAAACATTTCTTTATTTATTTTATTTATTTATTTTGTAGTCAAATCCATTTATTTATATTGAAATTATTAAGTTATGTTAGACTTGCTCACTTGTTTAATTTATTTTAAACTTAATTTCAATATTTGCATTCGTTTATATTGAAATACATTTGTTTATATTTAAATATGAGTAAATTGACGCGTGCACAGTGCACACAATGTTGATGTGCTAAACAATATTCTTTATCAAAACAGAGAAGAATCTCCCGCAGTTCGCAGGTCTTTGGACGCGTTTGAACGCTTTAAATGCCACAGATAAACTGAAAGCATTTTGTCGAAAACATTTCAAAAAGAGCCGACCGACAAAATAAAGAAAAACAACAAAATGCTAGAGCATACAAATAAATGCCTATGCATATGTATGTCTGTCTGTTTGAGAGATCTACAAAATACGAAGCATAACAAATTGTAATTTCCTTGCAGGGGAAACTCGGCTAACCAACGTGACGTATGCGCAATGCAATAACTAAAAATAGCAACAAACAATCCAGCCTTAAAATAGAAAACACAACAATAAAACAATAATATACTAAGAGAAATACTATTCCTGGAGTTGGAACCACAAGATGCGGGCGTAATCCATAGAATTTCTCTTTGTTCTTGTTGGGGTTCGTTTTATCTTGTTCTAAATCCCTTTTAAAGACCATAAAGTGAAACGAATCAATTAAATCATTTAATATTTTTGACACACGCACACAACTAACAGCAAAAGCAAAGAGAACTATTTGCCGTGTTTTCGTATTAAGTATACGCCACTCTCTCTCTCTCTCTCTCTCTCTATGTGCCTGCTTCGTTTTCTCTCTCTTGTTCTTATACGTTTTTCTTAAAAATAACCTTTAGTGTGGGCGTTGCACAAAAGCATCAAGAAATTGAATGAAATATCTGAAAGCTGGCAAAAAAAAAAGCACAGAAAAGAAAAGAAAGCAACAACAAAATGTAAGGCAAAAGAAATAAATGATATGCTGAGGTGCAAAAGTTGTTAAAGAATGAAATTCATAAAAAAACAGAATAGCAGATCTCACATAACTCAAAAAACTATCAAATGCCCGCTATATGTATGCGGTATATATATATTTCTTCTATGTAGAGATTAATCGCAGCCATCAACGCGGGGATTAATTCGAAATCAAATTGACAAGTATTGGAGCGACACTCGGAGGCGGGGAATAGAGGGATTTTCAGCTCACCTGAGTACGCAAGATAATCGCCGATATATAATATACGGACACAGTGAATAAAAACAAATAATAAACTTTGCGACTCGGTAATAAAATGAAAACATTTATGCACAAAAAACGCATTAATAATAAAGTATTGGCATTAAATTTGCGATGGTACATTTAACATGGCGCCATTAAAATGGCCTCACACATAAATAATATTTCACGAAAACAACCAAAGACACACACACACCACACTATATATCTATGTGTCTCTGCATAGATGCGGCACAAACATATCTAGCTGTATATATATATAGTCCAGAATTTGTTTATTCGAAAGTCTGCCCCCAACCGCAAAGGCAAACATGATAACAACATAGCGAAAAACACACAAAGAGCAATCTCAAAATTAATTATCAATTAACATAGAGGAAAACAACAACAAATTATGAAAAATCTCTTGCGTTTTTGTTCCATCAAATTCCAACACAAATTCTGCGGATACTTATTAACGCCAAAACTTTTGTGTGTTATTTGAAAACAATCTCGAAATAGTCTATGCGAAGTGTGAACACTCTTTCGATCTGTAAAAATATATTTGCATTGAATATATGAATTTAAGAATAATCTATAAATTATAATATTAAGAATAATTATATGTTACTTATGTTTTGCTCTAACCAGCTCAAGCAACTTCATTTGCATACACTGCAAAAATGTATAACACGGACGAAACAAATATAAACATCATTCTTAAAGGGGACGAGGGCAGGCGAACTCTTTTGCAGATCGACAATTGAGAGGCCGATCGAGGCAGTAATGAAAATGAGCTTCATTTCGATTATTTATCTCGTTTACGTTTCGTGTGCCTGCCTGGCCTGCTTTATAGCAAGGGTGTAGCACAGACAAACAAGCAACAACGACTGCAGACGTAAACGACCTTCACAATTAGCGATATACACATAAAAATACTATATACAAATGTATACACACTGTGTCTGTGTGAGCATGTGTGCAACAGATATACGAGATGTGCACGAGTTTTCGTCTGGGAAAGAAAAGGAAATCGACGTCAAAAAGTGCAGCTAGTATATACATAGAAGAACCTGAGAGTACTCGTGTATGCTAAAAGAAATATGCAGAATCGGATATAGACTATATATACACACACACACCGCATGTCGGACATATATTAACATATTTACATTCGCCTGGCAGCGCAAAAACTACCGTTACTAGGTTATGTTCAGGTAACAAATTTGATTTGTACAAAGAGTACAAAATTTCTCGAAGAGCAAAACGAAAACAAAACAGAAAACTGCAAAACAAACAAAGAGTTTACAAAGTAATTAAATTTATAGCAGCAGACATATAAGTTTTATGGTACATGCCGCTCTTCGAACGGAACGGAAAGAAACGGAACGATACAAAACGAACCTCAGTGGATCCTCTTGTAATTGCAGTGGCAACAAAAAAATTCCATTCATTAAAATGTTTTTGTGAAAGACTTTTGGCAACGTTTTATGCGTACTTTTTGTTGTAACCAAAGGAAAAAAATAGAAAATGAGAATCAAATTGGATTTTCCGAAACAGTCGTCGATCAGTGGAATGCCAAAGTGGATCATCCACATCGGATGTTTACAGCAAATTGTGTTAATTAGGTTTTTCCCGAATTTGGTGGTGGCGCCACCTTGTAGAGAAGTCTTACACACATGTCTACTGGGAATGATTGACAAAGAGGTATACTAAACTGTATACCATATATCGTAAGAACTATGTGAAATAAATCTAAAAACTCTGTTCCTTGATAAAGAGTTGTAAAGAAGCCACCTGAATTAAGCCCAGCCTATCTTTATTCGGGACTATTACAATGTGCTACTTATAAACAATATTATAACTGGCAATATTTACTCGGGAATCTAAAGGATCGATACAATTTCAAAAGTGGCAATCACCTGCAACGATTTAATCAGGGTGTCTTAATGTCGTAAATGCAGCTTTTGTATTTTATACGATTACCTTTTCTTCCTTACATACTTCAACAACAGTTTCGAATTCGTTAGAGTATTTGCTTGGTGCATATGTACGTATGTACACATATATGGAAGTTATCAGACACTTCAAATTGACCTTTAAAGCTACACGAGGATAGCTTTAATCATAAAGTATGTTTTTATCTATATCTAACCGCATTTATTACATTTATTTTTATCAATTGAGTTATCGCAATGATGGGGGTATAGTGTAGTCGTCAGTACGTATAGATTACCGTACCGTCAGCCTTTCTGAAGGACGACCGACGTTTTTGAAGTATCAATGCATTGGCCGGAAATCTCATTGTCTGCTCTGTCAAAAAAATAAATAAATAAATAAATTCTGAAACAAAAAATGTCGGTACACAAACAGAACCTGAATCTGTATACGATATACAGTACAGCGGGCGTATGTCTACGTATCGTGTATGGGTCTCTCTTTCCGAAACAGAAAACATACGGTTGCCGCCGCCACAGAAGACAATGCGTAGAAAAACTAGAATGAAAATAACTAGATAACTGTGCTATGGCAACACAACATGGAAAACAACTTTCACTTTGTGTAGGGGGAAGCCGACAAAAAATAAAAAGAGCACGGAGAATCTCTAAGTATAAACGAAATATTATAAATCAAATGGAAAGACATGAAATGGAATGGAAACAACACGCAAAAATGGAACGAAAATAATTTTATTTTATTTGATACATATTTTCTGTTCCTTTTTTTCTTGTTGGTGTTTCGTTTTTGTATTTGTATTTAGTGCGCCCGCTGCTTGCCAATAATTTGAAGAGGCGTTTTGCGGAATTTTCTGCAGACGTCAGGCCTTGACTGGCGTCATTGGCGCGAATTTCGAATTCGAATTGGATTGGAAACAAGACGGTGCAAGAAGAAGAAAGTGCGGAGATCAGTTCGCTAGCCGCCTGCCACAAAATTTTCATTTTCCGTCAGTCTATAGATGACACCAGTGCTGCAGCAAAACTATCGAAAGACCATGCGGTCGATAGTTACGGTAGTATCGATGTTTTGAATACTTTATTATGAGTATTTAAGATTCATTTCGATTTTATTAAAAGAAACGTTTAAGATTTTAATACATTTAAATAATGAATTAACATTTACTTGATTTATTGATGGTTATTCTTTATTGACCATTCGATAGTATCGTTGTGAACTATCGGCACTATTGAATTGGCTTTATAAACATTTATGAAGTGCTAATAATACAGCAGGTATTAATACAAACGTTATTTATTTATTTATGTTCTTTTTCTTTCTTTCATTTCTCTTTTGGGTTCTTTTCTCAGTTCTTTTGGCTCTTCAAAAATGTGCAAATAATCAAAGCGGAGTCAAAGACAACAACAAGGGCCATAATAATAACAACGACAACAACAACATTAACAACAAGATTTCGAGTTATATTTAGCCTCTGTCCATTTGGGCGTGGAAAAATAAATAAATGACAATCGGTAAGGGAGGATCGCGACAGACAGGGGGCACGCTTATCTGCAAAGCTTGGGAAACGCTGTTCTTGCTTAGCGACAGTCTTGATACCCTATATCTAAATTCTTGGTGAGGGGTATATGAACTTTGTGAAGGTAGGGATTGCGAAGTATTGATAAATTATATGACTTAGATATGTAATCTTATCAATCAATCTGCCAAGACTTTCCACGTAAAAAATATTTGGAAATAAGGGGATTTTCCTTGGCATTTGCTAATCTTATTAATATAATTTAGCTGTCTGATATGCAAAATACATTAAGTTCTTCCCCCAAATTGCCACACAAATTATTCCAAAGGGTATGTACCATTAGGCATAATGAATATAATTTCTATATTCGGCAAATATAAGTCTAAGGCTGATAGCCAAGTGGCACTATGAAGTCAGAGCAATTGTAACTATAATAAGTCGTTGAGTTCAAACTACAATACATATCAGTAGAATGTTTGTGTGTGTGTGCGATGTATGTAAGTGTGTACACAGTTATATACTGTGTATATACGTGGAGTATGCAGGGAAATTCCCGCAATAAAAAAACAAAGGCTCATCTCGCAGAGCAGCCCCCAATAACAGCAACAAAAGTTCATATAAACAAAGGCAAAAATAAAACAACAACATTGAAAACTTGTGCACGAATGCAAAAAGTTTACACGATGTCACAACTAGAGATGAGCTAAAAATAAAACATACTCTATATTAATAACAGAAACTTTATAGAGCAAAGTTCATTTATGTTAGTCAAAACTCGATAAGCGCTTTTGTGCCAATAATTTATCGGTTTCTTTTTTTATTAGTCAGGTATATATTTTCGCAACAATAACATGCTTTGTGTTTCACAATATTTAATGTTTTTAGTTTTATGAAATTCTTTAAGACTTTTCTCAGGTTTATGGTAAGACTGTTCATCGCTCTTATTAACACCTCCAAGATTAAATCTCCCATACAGACTCTTGACTTATTTCTTTTGATCTTCAAAAAAGCGTGACACGTCGTGTTGGCGTGGGCTCGTCGCTAATTGTGACTGACAACAACGAACCTGTCCAAAGTGATTCGAAATACAAAACGAACCAAACAAGAGAACTAAGCCGAAAAACAACGACGGTCATTGATAAAAGTGTGTTAAAGCACGAAGCACATACATACAATCGTACATAGAAAATCAATATTTGCACTTTTAGATTAGAAATTATGGGGAAAAATATAACCAATACACGCAAACAGATAATACATACAGTATATGAATATTTATACATCTACATTTGCGTGTGTATTTAAATATTTTCATAAGAATTAAGGCCATTATAGCAAATAGGCAATGCTTCTGCCCCGGCCCAGGCCCTGTCACAGTATGTCGTGTTATCATTCGCTAATGGGGCGGGGGGCGGAAATATTCATATAAAAATACGTACGCATACACATACTCACAGCCATACGTCTGCATCTACATACGAGTATGTATGTACGTGCACTTCAACACACACTCACAAAGTTAGAGTGCGAAAGAGACACGTAGATCGACAACAGCGACGACGCTGCTGTATTAACGGCAAAAAACGGCAACAAAAACAACACGACGACGGCAGTACGCCAAGATAAAAACCAGCCAGATCGTCTCTTTGTGTTTGTGTGTGTTTGTGTACGTTTGCGTGTATGTATGAGAGATAGAGGGAGAGCGAGAGAGCAACTGTATAAAAACAGGTGACATTGGCAGCAGCGCTACGCAATAATAGATAAAAAATACATAATTCAAATAAAATGTAAAATGCTAGTTGGGTTGAGAAATTACAGCGCTGAATTGAAAAGTAAATGCAAACATGGCCCAAATGCAAAGCCAGTGTGTACACAGAGATCACGCACAAACAAGTTTTTAATATGATTTATTTATAAGCGGGGGTGGGTGAACGCAACTTGTTGCATGTATCGTTGTACATATTTTTACTTATATTTACACTTACCAAAAAATAAAAACAATTCTCGAAAATCCGCCTTTTTCCTATGTTAAGTTTTATTCCTCTGTTTTGATATTTCACAAACTTTTTTTGTATTTTCACTTTATTTCTTTTTCTGGTCGTTTCTTTTGGACCTTTGTTTAGCTTTCACTTATTCCTTTGCACTTGCAGTTAAGCACACTTGCACTCGTACGTTTAATTACCGCTTGGGTCTCGCTAAACGTTTTTTTTCGTATAATTATTGGTAATTTAACAACATTTATTTTTATTTTCGTTCGATTTTACGCGACCCGATTGATCCGCAAACTGTGTCGCAAATGAAAACAGCTGATTAATTGATAACAGTGAAAAATATTCAACAGTCCGCTGATCTGTTATTAACAGTGATCGTAAATGTTTCTTACTAGATAACGACTTTTTAATTATTTAACTGCTGCACACGAAAACGTAAAAGTCTTTACCAGCTTAAACGTACTTGAGCTACAGGCTCGTGTGAAAAAAAAACAACAAATGAGACTTGCATTTAAATTTAACAGCTGCAAGCCCAGTGAGTAACTCTATATAACAGTGCCATAATGAGTAATGCTGTTATTTACATTCTTATCGATGTATTTAAAAGCTTGTGATATACTTATCGAATATAGCGTGACTACATCGTGCTTAACTATCACGATGTTTCAATGAGGTAGAGAACAATTTATTTCGGAAATATCGCTAATCTAATATATCGATTACTACAAAATTTGTTTAAATAAATGATTGCTAAATTTTACTGAGATGGCAGACGATTTATTTTAGGAATATTCTAACTTACGATGATTATCTTTGCGCAATTGATGAAAACACAATAATTAAAACAATTCGACATGTTTGGGAACTGAGAAATACAGTTAGTTCGTCTTATATTTTGTACTCAGAACAAATGAATAATTGTAATACCAAACCTTGATCAATTTAACGTTAAACATAAATATTATTGAGAATTCATCAACTATATTTAACATACACTCGCAGATGTATAATACGTCTAGATAAGACCAAACACGTAGTAAAACAAGGGCAAAATAAGGGCCGCCTTTGCTGCCGATATTCCGGTCACACCAACAATCAGCTTGAAGACGCCGTAGTAGAAACTGAGCTGCAGCGCGACATGAAGTCCAAGAAGACTGTCAAAACGAGAGGGTTTATTAATTTGGAATATTAATGAATAGCTCAAATAACTTACATCTTGTCCTTGCGACGTGCTTTCTCCAGATTCTTGGGCGATTCCTTACTAAGATATTGGCGCACACCTCGGATTGTATTGGCGAAGTATTCATCCCACGTCAGTTCTCCAATGTCAATGATGAACTTCTTCTTGTCCACGTGATCCAAAGACTTGGAGAGGGCCAGTAGACGTTTGCTGTCGAAATGCCATTCCGTGAATATGAAACGTTCCAAGGTGTTCAGCGAATTCCAGACATTCTTGTGCAGCCGGATCAAGCTGAGATAAGAAAGAGAAGTATTAGTATTCCAGTTGGATATAGACAAAACTATACGTACATGGGCCTGCCACCAGAGAGCTTGGTAACCAAGTCAAGGAAAAAGCCAGGAATGAAGTGAAACAGAATGGCTCCAATTCGGAACAGGAAGAGACTCTTCACCAGGCGCAAATTGGGATACCAGACGGCACTGTTCAGTGGATAATCGTGCAAGTAGCCATTGATCTTGTCTGTCAGAAACTCGAATCGGAATGGTTTGTAGGTGCTCGAAGTCAAGTGGAAGATCTGCAGCTCAGCAGGACGACCGCCGTTCTTGGCTCTATAAAGAGACGGATTTGTTAGATGGAAGCGCAATAGCTATGCCTGGTTTACCCACTTGAGCGAATTGACATAGTAGCCCGTGGTAATGATGCCATTGACCACCACATCGATGGGAATGTAGTCCATAATGAGTGTCGGATCCAAGGGCAGACGACGCAAGATGCCCTTCGAAGCGCCCATGAAGAAGCCTTGCGGTCCATTCTTCGATACAGTCCAGCCGGGTATGGGCTCCTTCCAAGCGGCGGTGACTGCAAGAAAACACATTGGATTACATCTGAAGCTTAGCTCATTCTACGACAACTTACTCATGCTGGGCCTCACAATGCCGCAGGCGAACTGGCTGGCTACCTTGGCCACTTCATGCTCGGCCAGATGTTTGGTGAACGTGTACGTATTGGGATGATCCTTGAGCAGTCTGTGGGAAATTTAAGTAATCAGTAACTTCCTTCAGGTCGCTGCCCACCAGGCAACTTACTTTGGTTCGAGCTCCTTTAAGCGCCTCATCGCTGAGTGTCTCCGAGAGCTGTATGATCTTCTCTGGATCATCGGGCGAGGGATAGAGTTTCTCCTCCACTTCGGTAATGTAAGAGTTCACATATGCGCTGGACACGTGCACCAGAGAGTCCAGATGACGCAACTGCTGGCACAGTTCCACAACGCGTCGTGTGCCGCGTAGATTAATGTTCGTTGTCTCTTTCAGTGATTGAAAGAAATCCAAAGTGGCTGCCGAATGGAATACAACGTTAACGTTCTCAATCAACGTTTCACGATCTGCCGGCGAGATGCCCAAATGCTCCAGTCCCACATCTCCCTCAATGGGGACAATTTTCGAGAAACGTGACTCCAGTTGCAGCTCCTTGAAGCGATCAAACACAGAGTTCTGCTGCAACTCCTGCAGACGCTCTTTCACATTTTTGCCCTTCTTGGCGCGCATCAACAGATACAGGGTGCCCACGTTGGGCACATCACGCAACAGTTTCTCAATGATGGTGACGCCCACAAAGCCAGTCGCCCCCGTAATGAATACATTACGGCCCGCATAGAAATCTGTAATGGGTGAGCTGCAACAGCCAGCAAAGTTGGTGTTTTGTTAAAAAACTATCAGTTTGTTTGTTTATGCAATAACTTTACAGTTATTTACAGATTCTCTACGGCTGCGTCTGCGTGTGAATGATCATAAAAAAAACTTTCCCCACTGGTCGCGTTTGTCGCGCTGGATGACGACAATAAAACATGGTTTGCTCAAGCAGCGCGTGCGTAGCGGAGTCTGCTGCTCCCTGAGAGTGGGTAAAACTAACTAGATTTGGCATCACATCTCGCACATTGATCCCTAGTCCGTAATACACATTGAAACCCGTTTTGTATTGCCTCAATCGTCGTGTCAATGTTTATGTAACTAATGACAATATTTTGTAGGTGTTACTCGTGGGTGAATTCTAATGGGATGCGAGACTGCGAGATGAGTAACCACTGACATCTGTTGTGAAGTGGCTGGAACTGAGACTGTGCGCGCAACAGGTGGAAACACTCTAAGCTGTTGTGCAGTGGAAACCTTTTTTGGGGAAACTCTAAACCGTACACAAAAACCAAATGTGATTTTAATTTTGGAAGTGGGTCACAAGTTGTTTGTACGATAAGTTGACTTAGTCTGTGACCCATTAACAAATGAATTGCAGAGTGTCGCGTCGTCACACGCAATCTTCAATTAGTCCATTGCGAACTCCAACTAATGATGAGCTGCGACGGCGTGCAGTCGCTGCTTCCGTGTCAGACACACACAATCTTTGTATGTGTTGTGTGTTGTTATTTTTTTAGTCATGGCAAATGATTTTATAATGAACAAATGGAAAATGATTGGTGCGTTATTTTCCCATATTTCTTTCATGGGCAATTTGAAGTTGTTTGAGAAAGTTGCGGAAATACACGCGGGTTAGTTTAGCATATACAAACACATGTGCAAAGGGGGCCCTTGAGTTCAAAGCTCAAGCCGCGTGTGCAGTGCAGCTGCTGCAAGTTGCTGCGTCATGGCTGCAACAGGCAGCAGATACAGATACAAATTTATATATAGATACAGCTACAGATGCATACATTGTGAATTGCAAATCGCGAATTACTAACTCAGATGCCACTCAAGAAAGCCCTCGACTAGCAATACATTGAGCTTTCACTTTGATACTTCATAAAAAAACATAGCTGGCCCCTATGGCACACACACAGACACATACATACATACATACTTAAATACATACATGTATTTAGTTTATCATAAATTGGAACACATTTGTTAGTTTGTTATGTTTCTTTATCTCTTTGGCAATTTGCAAATTTGCCACGCAGCCCTCGCGCCTCATTTTGTTTTGCCAATTTGCCACTGGGTCTTTTCGCAGACGATACACTAAATTGGGGTTTTATCTCGAGTGCGGTAGCGTTATGAGTTGGCAGTGATTAGATTTTCGCTTTTAGGGTTTCTTCGGTTCGGTGAAGTGGAGCGTAACACTTATCTCTATTCGGTAATTAATTGGGGGATTTGTGGCGCAAGAGCTCAGCTATTGCAATTTGTAAGCGCCTTAAATGGGTCGGTAGTGAGTAGAGGTAGTTGGGATTTTACAATATACATACATATATATAATATATAAAAGATGTTTGTTGTTTCCAGTAGATAAAGATATATAAATTGCATATAGAGTATGTAAATAATTTCCTTTCTTCTCATTATAATCAGGCACAATTTTATGGGTGAATGTGGAAAATGGAAACATATTTTCAATTATAGAAGTTCATACCTATCATACAAAAAGATATAAAGTATAATTTTGCGCATTTTATCTTATAAATTCATTTGTATCACTTTCTAGACGCTGTAATCCCCTTTCGCCCTTTGTAATCTCATTCGTTTCGAACTTAACGGATTGCCATACAAATTGTTGGATGCGCAGTAGAAACGCCCTGATATACGTATGACATATGAGGAGATATGACACGCAGTGCAGACAAGACGTAAGATCGCACGGCCAGTTTGGGTAGCTGATTAAAATGTACAGCTATAAATAGCGCTAATAAATCTTAATTCTAGTTGCAGAGACACACAGAGAAGGAGGCGTGTCTCAACCTTGTTAGGGGCCATAAACTTGGCAGCATTGGGAGTTTTAATAGCCCAACTACCAATTCAAAATTTGCAGTTTATCTGCGGACATAATTGCATGTAATGGATGCTTGTTTTTGACTGCACTTCACGGCGGGTCTTAGCAGAGAACGCAGAACTCATTGGAGAACTCATTAAAGCTCATTGTCTGTTCGTTTCCACTTGAGTTCCTGCATCGTCTGACAGGCAGAAGGGCAGCAGCTGTACTGAGCCCTGAGCGCTGTCAAGGCAACCAGTTTTGAGCCCAGTTATTAACGTCATTCTGACTGCGAATGCGAATATGAATGTGATTTTGAATGTGAATGTGAATGCATCGCAGGCGGTGCAGTAAATTGAGCCTCTCGCAATTCGCGTTGCGCAGGTCAAAGATCAAGGGAAGTATTCACTTTATACAAGGCATCTGGTACTGCGACTATATGGAATTAGTATTATGATCTTAACTTTAATTCACACCAGACAAAAATGCCAGCTCAATTACCTGTTTAAAAATCAAAACACAGTTATTATCCCCAGAGAACTTATGATTTTCAAAACAAAATTATAACTTTTGTTGTAAACTTTTTTAATTGTACCTGTACTATAAGTCGGGGATCGCTCATTATAAGATTAAAAAATACTAAGATTGATATCTGATATTTAATAAAAACTAACGTAATAAAGATGATGCGCAGAAAATAAAATACCACTACCAACCAATATGTAATATTTGAAAAATATAGATATACTAATAGGTAATATTCAAAAAATTGCTTTTGGAAGATTAGCATGGCTTATATTGTATATAGAAGTATATACTAAATGCCTGTTTATCTCTGAAGGTAAGTGTGAAGATTTGAGTAGAAATAAGGATAATAACGCCAGAAAAAAACCAAGAATTCATTAGGAGAACTAGACTGATAATGGAAAATTATGGGTACAATATAGTAGATCTGTTAGGTCGCGGTCGCTTTTTCTAAATATTATTAAATATGAGTTTTTATCTTTTTTTTAATTTACAATGAAAGACATAAAAAGTAATACTATAATATAATACACTTCCTTATTTATAATGTTATCATATCTCAGAAAGATGTTTTACTTCAGGCCTGTAATTTTCTATTTAAACTATTTATTCGTAAAGTCTTCAATCTTTAGAGATCTTTCCCATACTTTGCCATACATACAAGACTAGGTAGATCGATTTTGGGGCTAACTCAACTAAATCTTGCATCATTTGTTAAAATTTCGAAGGCACTCACACACACACACACATTAGAAGCAGCAGCACACATTCACACGGAGACAGTTAGCAAAAGCAGTCAAACTAGATAGAAGTGGTAAAGTGGTATTTTTTAGATGGGCCCGAGATGTCGGGCAGGTGGGATCAGATTCCCAAATGAGCTTACCTGGCCATTTTAGTAGGTGGAGCAGCCAATTACAGTTAAATATAGCTTGATATAGATGTAGATATGTATATAGAATAACTCTCCTGTGCCGATTCAGTACAATTGAAAATTTCTCTTTTTTCTCTCTCTCTTTTCTCTCTTGTTCTCCGTATCGCTCTTTCCTCTTTCACTCGCTTGGTGTGTTTGTTTTACGCGCAGTAAACAAAATGCACAAACACACATACACTTGGAATGTGTGAGTGAGTGTTCGTTAACAGTTACGTTGCTTTATGTGTGCGGGTTGCTCGTCAATGTGAACGGAAACTCTGCGTGGAACGCGTCCCCAAACCAAACCTCACAACTTGCACGTTTGCCGGCTGAAGCGAAACTATTCGGTCGCTTCGTTTCGTCTCATTGTCGGGTTCGTCTCTCATCGTCGCGACGATCGGGCCTCGCAGCTCGTGTCAACGTCTGAGAAGATCGTCATTACGTCGAGCTTCATCATCGCATTGTGCCGACAAACCGGTAATGCAGAGGCGTCTCGTTTCAAGGGGACCCCGTCCAGTTTGCTCTAGCGTAACGGTAAATCTAGTTTAAAAGTGTAACACACATACACACGTGTGAAGGCCTATTAACAATTTTTGGCTGTAATTCAATACAATTTGGTGTTAAACTGTAATGAACTAGCTCAGGCGCCAATAAATAATAATAATATAATTTACTAAGAGATCATTTAACCCAAAAAATTTTTATAATGGTTTAAAACAATAAACTATTATTACTTTTAAAAAGAATGGAATAATCTGGAAATAGTCATACAAATTGATTCTCTAGTATGTAAACAAATTAAGTATTATTAAATACTAATATTATTCATTGTAGAGTATCAAAAATTTATCAACTTAGTTTTTTCCGGTCAAAGACAGCTTTTTTCAAAATGTCATAGCGGGACGAACAAGCAAACAGACAGCGGGATATAGGCCTTTTTTTGTAATGACACATCGCTAAATGCGCCACCGGGTTGTTGCTGTGGTTGTGCACTAGCTAATTCAAATGTATTTTTGCAGGGCTGTTATTGTAACATTTTCATTGCATACTTTCGAGATTGCTTATTTACGTACAGCGAATGTTAAAAATGGTTTTTAAAAATGTTCCCAAGACACGATCCTATTTGTGTCCGGGATAACATCACTTAAGGCATATAAAATTTAAAATTTAATTAAATGTAAAAATGTATTCCAAGTTTTATTAAAATTCCAATATTTTTGAAGCGGAAATAGATTTTTAATGTGAAATTTCCCTCTCCTTTTACAAATTAAATTTAATTATAAAAAAAACTAAATTGAATAAACTAAATAAAATACATTTCTCTGGCTACTTGGCTTAATATTTAAATTGTCGTATTTATTATTTCAATAATAGTTACAATGTAGTTATCGTAATATTATTTAATGCTTTAACGAAGTTACGTTTATTAAAAAAAGAGTTTCGTAATTTACAAGTGCAGAAACATTGACTATTTGACTATAAACCAGGACTATTTTATAGTTAATGTAACTACGATTTGAGCTACCTTTTGGACTTGTTTGCATTGCTGTGTTGCGTTCTATGTGTGTGTGTTTCGTGTGTGTGTGTGTGATAGATTCTTTGCTATATATAGAGATGTATGTATATATATATATTTGTTGACTTGTACTAAAATACATGGAATAACCCTAAGAAGAATGACGTCTGAGTTGAAGGTGATCGTGAAGAATTGCACAACTTGAGCTATTTCATCGACTATCGACGACCTCTCTCTCTCTCTCTCACAACCACACGAGGAAGCCCCAGATGAGTAGCGCCAACGTTAGGCCAACTTGGAAGCCCAGGAACGGAGTCAGGGCAAAGTAGAGCACAGCAAAGATGGCAGCGAAGCCGGCGTAGTGCAGCACATTGAAGCTGAAAGGGGAAGGAGAAAGGAGTAGATAAGTAGAGATCCACAAGAGTTCTTCTGGCTACTTACACCTTCCAGTAGTTGCGATGCCATTCTGTGGTCACAGCCGACTCCTTGAAGTAGAAACGTCTGATGCCGATCAGGCAGCGATCGATGAACTCGGACCAATCGCACTGACTGGCATCGAAGTTGTAACGCTTGCGATCCTTTTCGTGGATCAGCGTCGAGACGCGCAGTGCATTCTTCATGGAGTAGCGGAAGTCCTTGTCCAGGAAGTAGTCAAAAGCCTTGGTGCCGTTCTGGAAGACGCGCATGTACTCGTAGGCGCTACAAGGAATAGAGGAGATGGGTTAAAGAAGATCTACAATCGCTTCTTTGAGGACTTACGTGTGCTGGGGCATGCCGATGCCGAACAGTTTCTCAGGTATGATGAAGATCATAGCGGGAATCAGATGGAACAGATAGAAGAAGAGCTCATAGCGCCAGCCGTTGCGCAGCTTGGTAGATGGCTTCCATACGAAACTATCGGGCGGGTGCCGTTTCACGCTGCTGTTGATGGTATCACAGAACTGTGACAGATTCAGGGGATTCACCTCGCCCGATGTGCAGTGTATGATCTCTGGCTTCTCCAGATGACGCGTGGCCACGTACCAGCCCATGACCAGGGAACTGTTGATCACATAGTCGCACGGAATGATGTCAATGATCGCATTAGCCTTGCCACACATCGTGCGGAAGATGCCCTTGACGAAACCGGCGAGAAAACCCAAATGGCCCGAGTTGGCATTGCCCACCCAACCCTTCATTGGATGCTCCAGTGTGCCGTAAACTGAAAGTAGTTGAGAGTTAACAGTGATCTCTATAAGTTACTGGTGATCACCTACCGATCGATGGCCTAACTATGGCTGCCGGCAGACCGGACATCTCTGCCATCAGCAGATTCTCGGAGAGATTCTTGGTGAACGTGTACGTGTTGGGATGATCCTTGAGGTATTCCTTGCACTTGGCCTCTGTGAAATCCACCCAGGCATCATCGCTCTCGGCCATCTTCATCATCTCGTACGGATCGAACTGTGACTTGTACACATCCTCGGTGATCAGGCCGCGATGATTGCTGTTGCAGAATGCCGTGGAGCAGTAGATGTAAGCCGAGAGTTGCTTCAGCTGCTTGGCCAGCTCAATGGTTCGCATGGTGCCAGTCAGGTTGGTGAAGATCGCTGTGCGCAGCGGCGAATTGAATCTGATCGTTGCCGCACTGTGATAGATCACGTTCACACGATCAAGTATCTCCTGAAGGAGCTCGGGTGCAAAGCCAAAGTTCGGTTCGGTCAGTTCGCCCACCACGGGCACGACCTTAGCAAGGGTCTTCTCATTGTACTTCTGGAAGATCTGCGAGAGGAGTAGAGAAGGGAGAATTAGAAACATCAAGTGATCTTTGAGTAGTAAAATTATCTGATCATATTTAATAAATATTTCATCTTGTCTGAGTCGAGCTCGATTGCATTATATGAATATTGAATATGATCACACGTTGTGTTATTATAGAAACTGGAATCTGCTTCCAAATGGAGCTGTTCTCCAAGATCTACTTAATAAAGATGGTATTTCAAGTAATTTCAAGTTGATTCAACCAAAGAAGCAATCTAAAATTATCATAATTATAATACTCAGCTCAAAATATGCATCACTCTCCATTAAAATCTCTTCTTATCCATATTTGTTACTCTTTTGTTTTTCTTTTTTTTTCTCTATTGTTTTTATACTTTTGTTATTACGCCATTAAAAGTGCGTTTAACAATATAATGGTTGGAAATAACCGAAAAGAGATCTAGACAAAAGAAATAAACTATGGAGTTATTACCGACAGGGGGAGGAAAGGGGGGCTGGGAAAAGGGGTAATACGCCTGCTAGACACCTCTCAGAGCGGAAGACACTTTGGGGTTTTAGTTTCGACAAATTAACGCGCTATAAAGAGGCTCGTAATTGCTCTGAGTGATGGTACCTCTAGGTGGAAATGGGTCAAGCCACGCTACAAGGTGCCAAAGGTGTTCCAAAGGGGTTTCATATGAACTACTATATCTTATGTACATGTACACGTTTTCCATTTTTTTAACGGGGTATTTATTTGCAAGTCGCATGTGTCAAGAACTTTCAAGTCAATAGATCGACCTCTATTTTACTTTACTTCTTTACATTGTATAGTTCTTTATAATTCACAGCTACATGTTATATCGTAACTTCTCAGGGTATTTCCCCGTCTACTCACCGGCTTTTGCAGCAGTCTCTTGATTCGCTCGTTGGGGTCGAACCTCTTCTTGCCGCGCACCAGCACGTAGATGGTACCGATGTCGGGATGTGTGTCCAGCAGTGCCTCGATGAGCACGGTACCCAGGAAGCCAGTGCCGCCGGTAACAAAGATGTTTTTGTGGGCAAAGAACTCGGGTATGGTGAGGGCGGTACTTAACTGACGCTGCCCGGGATTCACTGCGGATGCGCCATTAGTTTTCATCTTTGTGTTGTTGTTGTTGCCATGTTCCGTTATGACGGCCATGGTGTAGGGCTCTAGATTTGTGGGTGGCGCCAACTTGCTGCTGGATCTGTGCGGGTTGGAAAACTACAAAGAGAGAGAGAGAGACACAACGTGAGAATGGAGAAATCAGTGAGATGAACTCAAATAGAAAATGAAAATTAGCTCTGCAGCAGCTGAGCAAAGTAATCAAACCGCAGCTGCAGTTGGGGGGTCAAGTTTTCGTTCCATCAGTCGCTTCCATGTTATGAGACTACCCTTGAAAACGTTGCCCAAAGCCGGCTGAAGTCCAGAGAGCGGAAAGTAAAAGCTTTCTCATGCTGCACTCCGAAAGTGACAATTACAATAGATAAATAGTACAGCTACCTTGCGTAAAAGAGAAGCACATGATATTCTTTCCTATTCATATACAGCCACATTCACGAAAAGATCTCTGCTTCTATAAGGGCCAGAGTTAAATTGCCATATTAGCCATAAATACATGACTAACATATTTGTTTTAAATTTGCTACATGTAATACTGCGTCAGTTATAATAAGCTAAAATGTGCAATTTACTCTTTAGTCTACGTTTTTTAGCATCCAAACCTAATTAACTCTAGCACAGTAGGACAATATTGGGGGCATTTATGCAAAATAATCTCGGGCGCCTATTACATTACAACCTTGCTTTATAATACAGTATGTAGGTTAATTTATAAAATATTGTACAACATAAGAAACTTAAATCTAATTTCTCTATAATACTATATATTGATAAAATCATTAACAAATTATTCATATTCTTGTATCAGTGGGCCCCTAGCAAGCGGGCGCCCTTCTGCATAGAACACCCTGTATATGCCTCGCTACGGGCGTGAGCACAGTCCAATTAAAAGATAGCACTCATGTTACAAAAGTTTCTTTCAAAAAATTTAACATAAGAATAGGTATAAATATTGTTCGAATATGAGTAAGAGCATAAATAACTGTGTTATTACATTAATATTATTTTTAACTTGGAATCTCTTACGTATATTATTTATCAATGTCGTGAGATCCGACCATGAAAATACTAAGAGCAGAAAAGCAGTTTGTTGTTTTTAAACAAACTGAGCATGCCTTGAGCTATAGTTCAACTGAGGTCAGGTTAGGAGTCTGCTATACTGTTTAGAAGTTAGTTTAGAGCCTGTGTTGTATTCAGAAACATCATATCTTAGTTTCGGTCTGATATTTTTTAGAAATTTTACAAAATTTGGCATTAAACAATAATAAAACCAAATTGTTTTCTAGAATTACCGTACAAAAAAATATACGAAATTCTAATTTAGATCAAATAGATTTTATATATTTATAGAATTTTATTCTACAGTTTTTGAACATTAATATACAAAATGAGTACACTCGCATTATTTAGGCGCTTCATGCGCGGAATGCAGAAACGTGCCTGGTGTAGCTTTGGTAACTACAGCAGTAGAGGCTTTAGCAGGAACCTTCTGTGCCACCATGAGGGCCAGTGTGGCTGCGCTTTGTGCATTAACGAGCGTCGCAATTATAGACAGGATGATTACTATCCACATGATAGCGGCAAAGATAGTGACAATAGGGACGACCGTCGTAAGCATCCCTACACAAGACCCGAATATGGTGGCCTGAGCAGTACCGATTATTGGCGATCCAACGAAACGGAGCCAAGGCGACGCATTATACAGGACTCGTACGATCATCAGAAGCGACAGGCTCGCATTATTGCAGAGAATCGCGAACGTTGGATAAGTCGCACCGAACCAAAACCACATCCTAATGTCGATACCACTATGAACGATCCCATTACCAGTGACAGGGATCCAGCCAAGGAGTACAGTCGCCGCCGTCGCAAGCGTCGTCAGGACGAGGTGAAACGTCAGGAACGCGAGCTACGTGAATCCCGTAAGAACTACAAACTGCCTGGTTACAATGCTCCAAAGGAGGACGAGAAAGCAGAGCTGGACGATCAGGAGGAGCAGCAAGAGGATAATACCCCAACGAGGGCAATGGGTGCCAGCGACGCTTGGTTAGAAAAGCGAGCTAAGGAGGAAGAGAGACACTACTGGCACTCATGGTACACCTGCCCTAGGGAACGTGATGATGAAGCTGGTGAGGTTAAGGGTGAAAGCAAGGAGAACACCCAAGCGGATTACCAGTCCACGAAGCGACGTCGTCTGGCCAAGCCACCACAATCGTACGATGGCAGTGTGCGTCGTTTTCAGACCTACAGCCATCAGACCACAAAATACATTAGGACAAAACGCAAGCCGAGCGGCTTGGAAAAGCAAGTCTCGATGGCTTACGACATAAAGTTTCCTTGGCGGTCGACCGGAGATCGTAGATATCTATCGCATGGCTCTTTGGCTCCTTCGAAAATCTTCTGGGAGGCGAAGCCTATCAAGAAGCTGAAGCCGCCTGCGAGAGACAATCTCGATTGGAAGGGTATGCCCAGTTCCATTTACAAACGTTTCGGCAACATTAAGAAGTCGATTGATCGAAAGGAGAGCAAATGGCGGAAGAAAAGCAGAAGCACAGTCGCAAGGGACACGCGAAGAATCAGTGCCTTGTGCCACCACGCTTCAGTATGACTCGACGCAAGTTGGGAACACGTCCACGCGTCCCTATTGATAGCTTCTCCAGCAGAATTCCCATTAAAACACAGTTCATTCCGCGCGTGGAGTACCTTGGCTATGGCAAGCAATCTATCCTCGATTCTTGGGTGAACTACCAACTCGAGAAGAGGAACGACATGAAACGAGCACCGGAAGATCGGCCGTGAGTGGAAAACTGAAAGGGTATACAAATAAATTGAAAATAAATGTTTAATGTTAAATAGCCAATTAACAATGTTTAATATCGAACAGTGTTTTAAAATATATATCGGCCTTTTGAATTGGCTTTTTTCTCAGATCGAAAATGACCTAAACTTGCATCTTTCCTCCTGATCAACGAGAACTTCTTTCGAATTCTTCAGTGTCTTGATCTGTTGTCTTCGCCAGATACACCCACACAAAAGGTCATTGAATACTTTTGTCATTTCTCTCTCAAGTTTGTTTCTATTTTTCTCGTTTGTTGTTGTTTTTGTGTCAAGGCCGCGTTGAAATGTACCCAAGTAACTCTACAGGTCTTCGTGCTCTGACGTTATACGAATTTTGTCAGGTCTCTTTTGTTTTTATTTCTCGATAATCAATGCAAGTTGAAATGCACGGTCACGGTCATGTTCGCATCGCATGCGTATTGAACTTCGAATTCCGAATTTGAATTCCAATAAGCGATCAAACGAGCTTTGCCTTCAGTTGGCCGATAAACTGATGACTTTCAAATGGGTCTCTGGCACAGATACAAATAGAGGTAGCGCTTATCGATCAGCTGCGAAATGTGCTTGCGATTAGGTCGAATAGGTCGATTAGACTTATATGTCACATTTTTCAAATTATCTACGTCTAATATTATAAGCATTATTTTTAATGAAACTTAAACTGTTTATCCATTGCTATTTATGCCTTACTACTAAGCTCTTAATCTTTAAATATATTTAAAACTTTCGCTATATTCTTGTGAAACGATAAATCAATCCCAAAAATCTTTAACCTAATGCAAACTATTTTCAACTTGTGCGCAAAGTCTGGGAATCTTTTAATCTTTTGTTGGCCGTAAAATGCATTAGGCGCTGCTTTGCTGTATCTCTATCTCTATCTCAATCTCGATCATAGTTTCTGTATCTCTACCTTGCGGCAACTTTGAAACCCCTCTGGGTTTTTGACATCTTTGCGCTAATTGAACATGTGTGTTGCATTTGCTTAATTTCGGTGGTTTCTTGTTGCTGCTGCTGTTGTTGTTGTTAGGGTTTCTTTTTTTGTTGGTTACTTTGCTCATGATTGCGCTTTCAATTTAATTAGCCAACTAATTTGAGAGACTCTGCGCAGGGGCGTGCGCTAAAGCCAAAGCGCAAGCGATTTGGCAACGACTTCAACAGCCTTCGCTCACTTAACAATTTTCACTTCGAAAATTTCAAAGGTTTCTCGGGTAGTTAGTCAACTCGAACTCGAATTGTGGAGTTTGGAGAGACCAACACTCAACATTCGAATAGTCTCAACAGATTCGAGTTAGGCTCTAATTGCCCAATGACTTGAATGAATTTAGTGTTGTTCAAGGCGTTATTCGGCTTTGACATTGACTTCAGAATTATGTAAACTCCGATTTCAATGGAGATCGAAGCTTGAAATGCTAACTCAAGATCGCATGATCTCTGCCAGAATGCTGCCTCATGCTGAAGCTTCACAAAAGTATTTGTTGAACTGGTTTCGCGACAGCCACAGCCACAGCCTCAGTCATTCAGTCTCTCTCTCTTCCTCTTTTCTAGGTCTTCGCTGAGAGATCAAAAATCAACATAATTTGAAATGACCTAAAGCGCCATTTTGGTAATTCGCTATCGATGAAGCTCTTGCTAGACGAAAAATAGAAGTCAATGAACTATAGATGGATGGATTGATGTACGCGTCGTATCTATAGGAATTCCTGATGGACTTACAACAGTTGGGCGTGTACTTCACCAGCTGTTGGTTGATTGATGAAAAACCCAATGTTAGTCTCGACATTGTTTTGCTTTCAGAGAACACGATAGAAAACTCACGTAAAGGCGACAAAAGCTGCTTAGAATATCTGATTGGGTCTCTGTTCTCTATTCTCTATTCATTGTTTTGCTTTATTTATTTTCTGCTTTTAGAAAATTTACGGAAGTGAATTTTTTTCATAACACCTTCCTATTCTAATAGATCTCGTTTTGAAGACTCTTCGGTCATGGAGGTGTGGTTTATTTGTGTAGATCGGATATGGATTCTGTTTATGATATTTCTATACTTCGTTGATTTAACTTTGAAGAGACTCATGCAGGACAGCAAAGATGAAAACTATATAGAGTAAGTTACATGACATTCCATTTTAAAGTATCACTTTGTAGCTCTTTTCTTCATAGATAATACAGGGTATACATATATATACGCAGTATGACAAGAATCATTGCATGCATTTGCCATAAAATCAATGAATTGTATGGAACGTTTATGGATCGGGTTCGGTTTATGGGATATAGTAGACGTGTGCGTATATAAGCAAACAGAGACAAGCATGTGCATCTCTCTCTCTGCCTAGCTACACACACTTACATTATATCACATATACTAGTATTCAAATTGTTGAACGAAAAAAAAATATATTTAAAAATTTGCATAATTTTGCGTTTGTGTTTCGCTTGCTAATTTCGCCTTAAAGCGCGTCCGTATCTGTATCTGTATCTGTGCATGTAGCTGTATCTGTATCGTATCGCTGGCTTTTTTTTTTTTTTGGGGGTAATCTGCGAGAGAGCAAAATCATTTTATGCATATTAAATCTTATGAAATTTCTTTGCGAGCTTCGCGTATATCTATCTTTGGCTATATCTGACCTATTTCACAAGACAATCGAACGGCATTTTGTGACGTTAAAGGGCTGGCAAAAAAAATGTAAGAAATGAGAAAAAACTGTGACGAATATAATTACGAAAAATGCTACGAAACTACTTTTTTGGCACTTTCTATTTTACAATTTGAAAGACAGAGAGAGAGAGAGACAGAGAGAGGAAGAGACAGAGGGAGAGAAGTAGAGAAGAGTATCTCTGTGTGGTTTTCTTGCTCTCTGATGTTTTGTTCAGATTTTGCTATACTAATTGAGGCATCTTCCGCCTTGACAACGCGTAGCTGAACTTGATAGCGCGCTTTGGGGGCGGCCGACAACAACAATGACAACAACAACATTATCAGGTTTTCAGTGTATATGTAGTGCGTATTATGTGCGCATCGCACTTTACTTTTTCGGGCCTGGCCACATTTGTTTTAGCTGCTTTTTCCCCTCCCATTGTTGTTGTAGTCTGTCTGGCATTAGCATATTGTTGCTAGACCTTAACATTGAAATGACAAACGGTCTGACGAGTTCAATCGAATCGTATGACTGTCTGTGTATCTGTCTGTATTTGTATCTCTCTGTGTGTGTGCGTGTGTGCGCGCGTGTGTGTCGACGCTTTCAATGTCGCGTGCAGAGGAGGCAAAAAAAAAACAAATGACTTAGACAACGAACTTGCCACGCCTTAAGTGGCAGCCACAGTGGCAGTGTGAAATAGCGGATCTTATTACAGCCTTCTGCTACTCGAGCAATTCGCACTTGCTCTGCTACCTACCCCCTTCCCCTGCCAGCCTCCCTATCCCTCTGCCCATCTTGTCAAAGTCGAAAGAAATTATAAATAAATATAAAGGCGACTTTTATATGAAGAAGGCCTAACCGGTTTTCGAGCATCATCAAATTTATTGCCACTGGGCTCGAGCTCAAATAAATCATAGCCGAAAAACATAAGAAGAAGAAGCAGAAGAGGCAGAGAAAGAGTCAAAAGCAGAGGCAGAAGGCAGAGACAAGGCAAAGCTCAAATCACACACAAGATTCGCCACGCTGTCGCTGTAAGCTAAAATCGAAAACTGAAAACCCAAAAACCAAAAAACTGAATACCTCCCAAAGCGAAACCTTCAAAAATACCAAAAAAAAAAAAAAAAAAAACAACTCAAAATTAGAGAGCAAAACACAAACGTCAATGAATTTTCCAGCAAGAGCGCGAAAAACGTGGAAAAACAACAGCAGCAGCAACAACAAAAAAACAACAACAACAATCAACTTACTCAGAGCGCGTAGCTTTTCTGCACACACACGCACACACACACACACACACACACTCTCAACTGTCGCAACTGAAAAATCGTTGGAGAGGAGGCAAAGTGAAAAGGCAGCGTGTCAATAGCGAAGAGGCGGGCGAGCAAACAAAACAAAGATCAATAGATCAGCTAATTTTCTCTTAACGGTGCACAGGTGCCAGGCGGTGGTTGGGTGGCTGGGCCTCATTAAACCCACGCGGGGGCTTAAGAGGGGGGTGTACGACTTTCGTCAGAGCGTGCTTCCGTTCGTTTTCGGTTTTTAGCGAGTGGTTTGGCAATCGATTCTCGAACTCGATTTCTCGATTAACTTTCAGCACTGATTGGAAATCACAAATCAATTTTCAAGGCAACCACGCGACGCGACGCGCAAGTTTCACTTATGCATTATAATGCATTATGTATGATATTATATCTGATGTTACAGTTAAAACGAAAAATGTACAACAACTAACCAAAAAACTTTGTCAAGTGCTGCTAGCAGGTGGTAGGAGGAGGAGGAAGTTGCTGCCAATGCCGACGCACGCTCAACTCTAACTGAAACCGAAACTGAAACCGAAACTGAATGAGACGCAGACCGAGACTGAGACTGAGACTGAGACCGAGACTGAGACCGAAACTGAGGCGGAGATTGAGCGCAGCGCTGCGCGTCGTCGCGACATGAGGAAATTTTAAATAGCCAACGCAGGCGCAGGCAGAGCAAAACAACAGCAACAATAACTCGAACAACAACAACAACAACAGCACTAAGACGTCTGCATGGCAAACGAAACCACGTAATGAAAATCGGAACACACTAAAAAAAAATAAAAATAATCAGCTCAAACAGCTCAAAGCGAGAGCGGGCAGCAACAGCGACAGAGGCAGCGGCAGAGGCGGCTCTCATCAATAGCCAAGTCAGCACAAGTGGCCACTGAGAGCTAAATGCAGTGCTTTGTGCTCTTTGCAACAACAACAGTGGCTCAAGAAAGTCCCGCTACGCTGGCTAAGTGAGAAAGCCGCGCTGCGTCGTATCTATTCGTATCATCTCAAGTTCCTCGTGTGCTTGAGTGGCTTAGCTTGAGTGGAGAGAGACAAAGAGAGAGAGAGAGGGACAACATGTTTGAGTGATGTCTTGGAGTGTCTTATTTTGGCACCAATTGAGTTGTTGTTTAAATGAAAACATGGCAAACGAAATGAAATGTTGCAAATTTCACGCAATTACGCGGAACTCTGTTCTCAGTCAGCAGTTCTACATTTTATGGGGTCACCTAATAAACGCGCTATCGAAATTGAGAACCACCTTGAGGTCAATTCAACTCTTTGTTCCTCTGTTTTCGCTGACTTGGTCGCACTTTTTTGGCTGAAACGGCAAACGAACGCCCGCGTGAACATATATTGTGAACAAAATTTTGGTTTTTCGAAATAATTTCCAACAAATTCGTCATTGATCTCTTTTGACAAAGCACAGCGATTTTTCACTGACCCAAAAAGCCCAAAGCCCACATGACTGTGTAATCTCAAACGGAACCCGCTAACAAAGGTTGCTCTGCCTCTCTCAGCTGTACGGGGCAATATAACATAATCTTTGTGCCATATATCAACAAAAGAAATGCCAAAAAAAGACACAGAAAAAAAGAAGAGAAGAGGGAAATAAAAAATAACTGCAATTTTGACAGCAACTTGTGTGTTGCACGCAAAGTTAGGAAAACCGCCTCGAAAGGCGTGTCGACTGGGCGTGGCATTGTGTCTATGCGTCTCCGCGTGTGTTTACTTTGCGTGGGTTCAGAGTGAGCTCGACGTGTTTTCGATTGAGCTGCCGCTGCAGGCAAGGCCATTCCAGGTCCCAAACAGCAGCTATAATTATAAACTGTAAAGGGTTTCATTATAACGCCTTAATATACCAATTATGCCATAACTGTTTACAACGTTTTAATTAGAAAGTATTCCTGATAAAGTTTGTTTATCTGGAAAGTTTTTCCAAGTACTGCGACTAGCATAAATGATTAAGTGTCTAATTATAATGTTTCCATGACAGATTAAATCTATACGACGTAATTGCTATCATGTTTAACGCCTTTCCGATTGATTGAATAAACCCCATTCAATACGGTAGCGCGTGGCGTGAGAAGTGCAGGAAAAGGTGTAGGGAATTGTCAACAAACCAATTGTATAATGAGTTGACAATTCCGATCTCAGCAATTCCATTATTATCATTACAGGCTAGAGCTTGTGAGAATTGCATTGAGAGACAAAAATGTCGAATTTTCTGTTTCATGGGGTGGAAGAAAAGTTTTTCCTGACTTTCATGGTTATTTCACTAGTTTTATAAATACATAATTTATAGATTCACTAGAAATTGATCAAACTTTGGGTTTTCACTTTGAGAATTAAATAGAAAAGCTTTGGTTTCTTGACTTACCTAAGAGAATTACCTAGAAAGGCACAATCAATGTTTATTTCCGTTTTTTTAATATTAAATATTTTTGAGAATCGCATAGAGAGCTGCACTCAACTTAAACAAATGCTTTTTAATCCAGAATCTGAATAAATCACTTACCTGAAGAACGTCTTTATTTGGGATTCATATAGAAGAGTGTATTAAAAAACGATTTCTGTCAAAGGAAAGGCTAACTGATTTCCCTTAACATTTATCAGGTCATGTTGATGAGAATCACAGAGAGGCACAAACACCAACTTCATGTTAAGCACGCTTATAACTAATCCATCTTGTAAAGCCCAAGTCAATTCATTCATCCAGCAGTGTCTAATCGCTAATCGCACGCAAATGATCCATAAATCGATGAAATCGCCCATTGGCAATATAATTTACATCAATTTGCATTCGATTGGGCGTTACAAAGTGCATTTTCGAGCAGACTAACCACAAAGCGCTCTTAAGCGACACCTGGCGGCCAAGTCTGTGCCACTTACTTGCCGGATTTTGCCAAGTCACGTCTCACTCGGCGAGTGGTTCCCCATCCCCAACTGCTGCACTGCACCAGGGGCTGGCGTCATTGTTGAAGACGTCACACAATCTGCATGAGTAATGAGTTTTTTGTTATTTGTTTATTTATTTTCATGTTGAACGGAACTAGAAGCTCGTTTGCTGTCACACATAGCTGCGGCTGGTTAAGTTATTAGCCAACGGAATTGAGTTTTGAAATCCAGCGATAGTTTGTGAATACTATCGGTAGATGTAGTTGGGGTATTTTGTATGTAAATACCATCGATAGTTTTAGTAAAGTACTTGCTAAAGGTTATGAGGTATGCACACTAGCGATGGTAAATACGATAGTATGTGAATTTAGTTTGGAGTTGTAGATATTAGCCAAGAAAATTAAGTTTTATAAGCCAGCGATACTATCGGTAGTTGTAGTTAAGGTATTTTGTTTATAAATATCATAGATATTTACAATAAAGATTGTATTCAAGGGAAATAAGGTGGCAGTAGGTAAAGACGATAGTATTTGATTACTATTGGAATTGTAGTCAAGTTATAAGCCAAGGTATTTGAGATTTGATAGCCAGCGATGGTACCTAAGTACTATAGATAATTGTAGTTAGGTTATTAAACACAGCAAGTGAGATTTATAAACTGAAATCGTTAGTAGGCCTATGGTAAGTGCATACTGTCGATAGTTCCTCTAATAAAAATGAGTTTAAATATACGAAAATATTTGAATTGAAAAATAATGTATGTTACCGATAGTTGTGATTAAGTGATTAGTCACGGAACCATCAGTACTCCATTGATTTAATAATTTAACTACTTTTAATACTTTTAGTTTTGACATTTGTTGCTATTTATTATTGATACATTTTCAAGCACTATATAGCACAATGACAGTTACAAAGTAAAAATGAATAGTTCCTCTTCAAAGTTTGTCGATAGTATTAAAGTACAGGGTATACGCAGAACGACATTCAACACAACCAAATTGGGATCGAGCTTTGTTTTAAACTAAATGGAAATTGATTATTATGCGGAGTGGACCATTATTATTATGCCGACTCTTGAAAAATCAGAAAGCGATGACAGTGCACATATCACACACAACACATACACACACACATACATTCAATGCAGCTGTGTACGACCTTCAGTAGTGTCCAAATATTTACGAGTTGATCGAAGGTGAGGTTAGGTCTGACTTGGGCCACAGATTAATTGAAATTGATGAAGAGATTAATATCGTAGAGGGCCTCCACCTCATTGAATACCGTTTTCGGGCATCAGTCCAATTGGACTGTATGGCAACGCAGGTGGCAGCACCGGGGCGCGTGCAGAACATGCAGTGGCAACGCTGCGTACGAATTTCAAACACAGCATGCTCAAAAAATTCTCTGATTTCCGAGACGACAAATATCGAGAACAAAAAAATATTTAGATAAACTAAATTATTTTTTGTCTCTCGTGTTTATGTAATTTGAGTGTTCTCTATACGCTCGGTCTGCTGCTGAAAGAACAATAAAACGCATGCGCTATCAAGCACAGACATTGCGAAAAGTGTATTTTCATTCAATAGGAAAACCTCGTCGACGGCCAGCGACGGTGGTGGAAAAGCGAGCGAGGAGCGGTCACTGCAGGGGAGCCACAGGCTGAGGCAGAGACTGAAGGGGAGAAGCCGACAACGACACAAAAGGAAGACGGAAAAAGCACGAATAACTGAGACTGAGAGAGAGAGAGAGAGAGCACCAGAGAGAGTGGGCAAGTGAGAGAGCAAGCAAGCAAGTGAGAGAGTCAATCGACGAGGGGTGTCGCCGTGTAATAGAAGAACTCACCACCAGCGACGCGCGAAAAGAGGGTGGAGTTGCGCTGGTTATTGCGAGCCCTTGCAGTGTGCGTGCGTGCCACCCTTCTCCCTCCTACACCCTCCTCCACATACCACCTGGCTGGTGTGTGTTGTGTCTGTGTGTCTGTGTGTGAGTGAGAGCTTGGTGAAATTTTGTGCTGGCGGCCCGGCCCGGTTTTGCGGCCCAGTTGCCTGTCGCCAGTTGCCCGTTGCCCGTTGCCAGTCGTAAGTCGCATTCGTGTCGTGCCGTGTCGTGTGTTGTCGTGTTGTGTCGTGTCGTGTCCGCGTGTCGCATCGTCGTGCCGTGTCGAGGAGTCGAGGAGCTGCGCCTGCCTGATCCCGTTGAAACAGCAGCCAAACAGCAGCGTCTTTAGCCTTTTTCCCTCTATCAAAATTATTCAAATCGTTTGTCGTGCGCGTGTGAAATTTGTGAGTGACAACAGCAACAACAACAACAAAATATTCACAATAGAATAAAAATAAAAAGAAAAAAAAAGAAGCTCAAACAGAAGCAAGTGAATCTACACACACCCACGCACACTCTCACAGTCAGTACGATTCATCATTCAGCATCATCGGCTCCAGCTTCAGTTCCCCGTGCAGCCCAGCTCTATCAACCAACCCCCTTCAACCCCCGCAGGCCAGCAGCGTAACGGTGTCCGTTCCTCGCTGTTCCGTTCCTCGCTCAGTTCAGTTCAGTTCAATTCAATTCAGTTCCGTTTCGGTTCTCGGCTATCGGTGCAGCATCCAGCGACGACGATTCCAACCTCACAATTTTGTGCCGGTATGTACAACGCCCCTTGCCACAGTACCTCCTACACCCCGCATCACCCCTTCTACCACGCCTCCCCCTCTGCCTGTGCAGCCCCTCTGTATTTATAGCATTATTATGCGCTCAGTTTGTTGTCAAAATTTGCTGCCAAAAAAGAAAAGAATATTTCATAAAGCATCGGTTATTTTTAGAGGTCTCGCGGCACCTTTGCAGCCCGCGCGTGTGTATGAATGACTGTGCCCCAGAGAGAAAGAGAGTGAAAGAGAGATAAAGAGAGAGAGAGGGGGAATATATGTCGCTGGGTTTATTATCTCATCGCTATTGGAAACGGCGGCGCTCATAAAAAATTTAGCGCAAAATCTGACATTTCCGTTGCTTGCTTCCGCAAACAAGTGCAAGAGAGAGGGAGACAGGGAGACAGAGAGAGAGAGAGAGAGAGTTGGCGAGAGAGCGCCTGAGTGGGGGAGTGGAGCGCGAGTTGCTCGCGCAATTCAGAGAGAGCGCAGCAGCAGCAGAGGCAGCAGCCTCTCGCAGTGTTGCTGTGTGCGCTTTGAGTGTTTTTCGGCCACAGCCTGAAAGTATGTGTCAAGAAATTAACAACGAATTCAATTTGCATATGGCGCGGACACTCCTCTCCCACTCTTTCTTAATTTCTAACTCTGTCTACAGCTGTAGCACGCGCTGCGCTTCACTTAACTCATCGGCGATAAAGACAGAGATAAGATAAGCAGGCGGATCAATCAATAGATACGACACAACGATACAATATATTATATAACAGCAGAGCCAAAACGCCGGCTATACGGATAGTGTGTGTGCGCTGCAAAATAGCAGTAGATTAAGTACAAAATAGTAGCAGATAGTGACAGGAAGTAGTAGTAGATTGCCAGCTGCGCGAGAGCGACCATCCCCATGGCACTGTCTGTGTATGTGTGTGTGTGTGTCTGTCTGTGTGCATGTATTAGTGAGAGCAGGCGCGTGAAAAAATCTTACAAGGCAAAGGAGCAGTAAAAAGAATAAAGGAAAAAAACAGGCATTTCCCCAATTGATTTTCAAGGCGGTCGACGTTCGTGTGTGCTCAAAAGAATCGCAAAACTCACTGTATATAATGCGATATATCAATTACGGCAACCTCAAAGAAAATAATAATATTTAATTCACTGAGTGTGGAAGGAACTGTGCCTGCCTGTCTGGGGCTACCTAGTGAAAAATGTATGCAAAAATGCGTGACAAATATTTGGCAAGCCTTGAGAGCAGCAACGCCAGCAGCAGCAGCAGCAGCGCCAGCGCTACCGACTGAGCTGTGCTGCGATTGCATAAAAAATATGTGTGAGTAGCAACTAAAATGACTGACTGACCCAACGACCGACAAACCCACTAAACCCACACTTTGCCTGCGCCAAAAAGTATGCTATATTCGCCTCCGCAGTGCACTGATATAATTTCGATTATTATTGATTAGTTTGTGCCTCTGCCTGTGCCTGTGTCTGTGCTTGCCTGTTGTTCTTGTTGCTGTTGCCGTGTGTTAACTGATTAAACGTTACACTGTGAATCGGTTTCATCATCCTGCTCGTCCTCCTCCTCCGCCTCCTGCCCATCAACGTTATCCTCATCATCGTTGTTGTCGTCGTCGTCGTCGGCACGAGGTGATAACATTTCAAGTGCATTATGTCATATCTCTCTCTCGTTTTGTGTGTTGTCTACCTGCCTACCCAGTGAGTGACTGCATGTGTGTGTGTCTTTGCGTGTGTGTGTGTGCTGGCATGAGTGTTTGCCATTTTGCCAGTCGAGGACGCGTACGAGGACGAGGACACACACAGCTCAGCACAGCGCTGTGTCTGTCAACAGGGCGCCATTTAGTGCGGTAACTTTGTGTAATTAAAAAAGGCCAAGCAACAAGGCAGCGGGTGGGGGGGGGATTATGCCCACCTACACACACACACAACAGGGACATTGACACACATGTTATTAATATATACAAACTGTAATTTCCGCCCCAGCAAGCAGCTGAAACTGATGTAAAGCTGAAATTGAAATTTCCGTTAGTCGAGGCAAGTCGAGGCGTCATCGTAATGATTTAAACGACTTGACCACACAAGCAGCACCAGCAGTGTGTGTGTGTGTGTCTCCTATGTGTGTGTGTGTGCGTTGAAATATGGTTTGACGCGCTGCTGGGCCAAAAGGGTCACAAGTGCGGCACTTTCAACATAAATAACAAAGCGACAGGGAGAGAGATAGTAAAGCGATAGAGTGAGGGGGAGCAAGTGTGGGAGATAGAGGGAGAGAGAGAGAGAATGAGAGGGAGAGTGAGGGGAGAGAGAGTGGGAGCGTGTAACTATTGAGAGCTGCCCGACACAGTCTTCTTCTTCATTTCGCTCGGCCTACTTCCGGTTTCAATTTGAATTAATGCGCGCTGCCCAAAAGTAGGCAACGATTTCTGCGCTTGTTATTTTCACTTCGCGACACACTGAGCGAAATAAGCTTGCACATTCTGTATTTGCTCAAACAAACTAAACAAGCTGAGCGGCGATTTCCGTTTCTACACGCCACTCTGCTCCCTCCTCCCTTTTCCTTTCTGCGACTTCTCTTTCCCTCTGCCTCTGCCTCGCTCTGTCGCTCTTCCCGTTTTGAATTTTAGGCCAACTTGTTAGCAAATTCAATTATCAAGTCAAATATTAACCAACAGATTAGCGGATTAGCCAGCCGGGGCACGTGTCTGCCAACGGGCGCCCAGCCCATCCCAGTCCCCAGTCCCATTCACAGTCTCAGTCTGAGTCCCACAGTACTAAGCCCAGCCCAGTCGAGCTTGGCTTATCTCAGCTCGAGCGGGGCGCAAATAAATGAGTTAAGTTGAGTTGAGTCCGGTTAAGAATTACGCGCTGTGTCCTTGAGTTGTTGTTGGTTTTATTATTTTTGCATTCAGTTGGGTAAATACGGGTACTCGAAAGCCTGCTCTGACGACAATTCGACTCGTTGAGCTGATTCACGTTTTCTAAAAAGAAAACACACACTTTGCTTGTTGTTGTTGTCGTTGTCGCTGTCGTTGTTTGGTTGTTTTGGTTGTTTGGCAAGCTCAACGTTCAAGAATCATCTGCCCCACCCTCGCTACTCTTGCCTACCCCCGTGCCCTTGTTGAGGCTGCCCCCGCCATGTGCTCTCGAGTCTGAGTGTTGTCGCTGTTGACAAATAAAGCCCGCTGCAATTGCCCAGGCCCGCGTCAATTGGCCATAAGAGCAGAGCAAAAATAAAACCACTGAAAATTCCCAGAGTGCCGTTCCACAATTGTTGTTGCAGTTTCAGTTGTTGCAGTTGTTGTTGTTTGTCTTTCGATGAGGTCAGCTGAGCGCTGAGCGGGTGCGCGTAAAGTTTACACTAGGTCAACAACTGGATCGGACTGACTGACTCTGACAGCCCTTTGGGGTCGAAGTCAACTTGAAATGGAGCCGCACGGGCAGGGAAAAACTGTTTATGCAATTTATTAATGTATTTTTCCCATTTATTGTGATTAATTTCAGACGCGCACGATATGATTTATTTATTTATTAATTTAAAGTCGACTTAATAAGATGACATGTTATCTTTACTGTTGCCAGATTTAAATCATACACAAACATTTAGTTATTATTAGTTCGATTAGTTTATAAAGTTTGCAAGTTTATTATAATTAAAAACCAGAAAGAATGGCTACCTTCTTGCAGGGTCTTATTCCTCCCATCGTTTCTATACGAGTGAAAGATATATATAGTGCAGAATTGAATAGTTTTGTATATATTCAATATTGTGTCCAACTTCCATTGGCTCTGCTGAGTTAATATATTTTTAAAATAAAACCAATAACTTCATTTTAACCGATTGTTCCTATGGCAGCTATATGTTTAAGTGTTACAGTGTATAGAGTTGGGTCTGAGATGTCTTTTAAGGTGTCTTGCAAACTCCTGGCCACTATTAATATACTCTCGCAAGGGTATAAATAGTATCAATAAAGTCAGTGTTGATTCTATCAGAACCTATAGAATGAGAAATAAAAAAATAATTATTTAGTAATGGATTTAATTAATTAATCCATTATAATATGGATTTAATTAATTAATATTAAAAAAAAAAAAAAACTTAAAACTCTTATTAATTTACTTTTATTTAATTAATTATATATAATTTCAATTCAAATTCATATGTTAGTCGACTCTCATTAGTTGACACTAAGTAAATAAGTAAAACAAAAATAACATGGAGGTGCCCTTCCTCCTTTCCCCTTATCCCTTTTGACCCATTTCTCAATTGTTTCAACTTACTCTAATTTGTTATTTATACTCACCCAGTTTCCACTGTTCCATCATCAGATCAGTTTGTTCCATTTTACTCTTATCCGATTATCAATCCTCATCTCTTGTTCTCTCTCTCTCTCTCTGTCTCTGTCTTGCTTTCTTTCTTTCCATTTCTTGCTTGCACATTTTCCCTGAGGCTCTCAATCGTCATCGTCATCGTCATCGATTACCTGTGCCGCTGCAGACTTTTCCACACTGGTTCAATGAACTGTCGTCTAACTGCCAGCGGCAGCTCCTCAATGGGGCAATTCTTCAGTCTTCCAGTCTGCCAGTACCCCTGCCCCTGTCTCTGCTCTTACTCCTGCTGCAGAAGCGGAGGCAACTCCCTCGCATGTGCCACGACTTTTAATTAGGCACGCGGTGAGTGCTGACACCGTTACCAAGTGCAAGCAAAGACACTCACACACAAACACACTGGCACATACTGCCACACACACACACCTACTGGCACTGACACAGTCGAGTGAAGCTTATGCGTGTACTTTGACCTCTTTGGCCGTCAACCGCCGTCGTCTTGGTCAATGTCAGTGCTGGCCCCATAACGGGCACCGGGACTACGAGTGGGACCTGTAGTGGCTCCAAGACGGGTCTCTCTGTTGGCCAAAGATTGAATTTCTTTTGCATGCTCATCAGGCAGGTTTTCCACACACACACACACACACACACACACACATCATTTCCACGAGTTGTTTTCCACAGTTCTTTGCGGCTTTTTCAATTAAAGCTTGTTGCATGCCACCGTCGCCGTCTCAGTCGCAGTCGCAGTCGCAGTCAACGTCGCCGTGCGCTGCGTTATCGTTTACGTGTCGCTTCCCCCCTTCCCTCCCTTCCTTTCCATGTTCCCTTCTTCTTCCCCCTCCTTCTCTTCATGGTGCTTTCTTTTGTGCGCTTTGTGGCTGCCTTTCTTGTTGTCCACAAAAGCTGCCCCTCAGTCACAGTCGCAGTCGCCGTCGCCGTTGCCCTTGCCGTTGCCGTCGCTGTCAGCGTCGCTGCCTCAGTCGCTGTCGCTGGCTGACGCTGCATAAAGTCTTTCACTTCTTTGCCATCAAAGTTTAGTTCAGTTCCAGCCGGCGTACGTAGCGCACGCGTCTTGCGAGTTCCGATCAGATCCGACGATCCACCCGGGGGGCATATCGAGACCGAGACCCACAACCGAAACCCAAACCGAAAACAGAAACCGAGCGAAAGAAACAAAAGCCGAGCATAGAACGCAGCGTGCGTGTGTGAAACTCTCTCTCTCTCCATCTCTTTCTCTTACTCTACTCTCTCTCTTACAAACTGTCGCTCTCTCTTTCGTTCTGCTTGCTGTGCGTGTGTGTTTAGTGTGCGAGTGTGCGTTGCTCTCTTTGGCGCGCGTGCTCTCTTTCTCAACATCGCTCTCTCGCTCTCTTTCTCTTTCCCACTCTCTCTCACTCTCGTCGGTTGCGCGCGCGTGCTCTGTTTCGATTTCTTTGCGCATGCGCAGCGCGCTTCCAAGTCAAACCTCACGCATGCGCCGCCGTCTCCGTCGCCTACGTCGCCCGCCTCCTCCACCTCCACCTCCCGCTGCCGTCTGTGCGCAAAAGTGAAAATATTTGGAGAAATTTCTTGGGCAGAATTTTTGTGTGTCAGCTTTGTGAGTAACAGAAAAAAACAACAAAAACAAAGAAAAAAAAAAAATAAAACGAAAAAAAAAGAAAAAAACAACAAAAACAAAAACTACGTTAAAAAGTCAATGATAAAAGCAGTAAGAAAACAACAATAACAACAATAAAGAAACACTCGTCAAGCCAATGTGATAGTCAATATACCCTGTTACACACACACACACACACCATACTTGCCACATGCCACCACCAGCCAAGCCCAGACCAGCCCAGCCCGGTTGGCCTTTTCGACCCGAGCCCGCTCGAAACGAAAGTGTTTTCAAAGCGAATTCGCACACAAAATGTCATTGACCCAAATCGAAGAAGAGCTGTAAGAGGCAGAGCAAGAGGAAGAGGAAGAAGACAACAAAAGGGGGCAACCTGCAACGTGCCACCTGCCATCAATGCCGCACAACCTGCAAATTGCACTGCGATTTGCGGCAATTTGTTAATTTGTGTTTTATGTTGCTGCCTCTTCTTGCTCTCCCTCTCCCTCTCTGCCTCTGCTTCTTCCCCTCACTTGCCACTTCTGCCTCTCCCTCTCTGCCACTGCATCTTCTCCTCACTTGCCACTTCTCGCTTCTTTCTCGCTCTCAACTTAGTTTCGTGGCTAAAAATAAGCAGCAACACTCGCAAATATTTGGCTAAAAGGGTAGGGCCAATACAGGTGTAGGGTATATAGGAGAAGATGGCAAGGGGCAAGGGGCAAGGCAAGGGGGGGGGATGCTGCTTATGCAACGTTATATTGACGTAATATTTAGTCTAAAACTAAACGTCAGCATCGCCGTCAACGTCGCTGCCAGCATCGCGCGAGAAAGTTGCGCGACGGCGTCGACGACGAAAATATTTTCGAAACCTTTTTTGTATTTGTAATATTAATCACTGCATATTTACAAATAAAATTTGCACACACACACACACACACACTGAGAGTAGCACACACTCACACACACACATCGCATTGCTCGTTTGAGCGAAAATGAAGACGCAGCATAATAAATAAACATGGATCACGGTCAGCCACAGAGCGCGCCAGAGACCGTAACAGATACAACAACTAGCTATGGCAAGACCTGCCAGACCTGCCAGACTTGCCAGACCCTCTAGAGAGCTATAGAGCTATAGCGCTTCGACTTCGACAGCAACAACTCCCCCACTCCAAGTCGAGGCAGACCCGCATTGCAATTCTGTTTCCAAATCACAGCGCATCTGATGGCGTATTTACCCTTTTTGAATATATAGTATATGCAGTTTATAGTATATACTATATGCAGTATATGTAGTACTGTCATATATGGTATATATACTGTGACAATCAGCGTCACAGACTCAACGCATTGACCCACTTTGGGGACTCAGCTTGGCACAGCGCCGGCGTAAATGCAGTCAAAATTCCATCATGATGGGGGCATGGGGGCTTTCTAGCTGCTCTTGCCAAGAAAAATGTCCACCGAACATACCCCGAAATATACTATATACATATATATGCGCTATACATCTATAAAGTATATTTATTATACGGTACACTCGATTTCGTTAACTATTTCTATCGCGCTTACGTGCCGTGCGGCTTTTGGCGAAATTTCTTTCTCGCTCGCCTCGGAGCACTTTCGCAATTATGAATACCGATACCGAATAACGAATATACTGACCGAATATATGCCGCGCATACCTCGTATAGACTTCTCGCACTGGCACTCTCTTAGAATTTTTAATGACCCTTCTAAATGGGTTATGGCAGCGCCATAAAGACTTGACACAGTGAACAAGGGGGGACGGTAAGGGATTACTGGGTTTCTGTAAAGGGGCTAACCTGATGGGGTAACCCGATTTGAATTCTTGATGACCCAGTTGATTGCCTGATCGCGTCTGACGCAGTTTGTCTGGATAGGAATATAGGAAGTTACGGCAGTTACAGCCTATTGTTATTGTTTTCAATCTACTTTACAGTATATTTTGTTATATATTGGTGTTTTAGGTTATGTGCGTTATTTGCCATAGATTTAAACCCTAATATAACAGTATATTTTGTTATATATTGGTATATTCCAGCTAATGAGCTTATTTGCCATAAAATTATAACCTATAATAATAGATTAACAACTGTTTTGTACGAAGTTTTAGTATATTTCATTATGTTTCATAATATAACTGTATATTCAAACATTTGAGAGTAATTTGCTTTATAATTTTCTATAAATGAACAGAGTTTTGAAAAATTAAACGTATTTCCCATGGAAAGCCAAATATAATAGCCAAATATAATAGCTCTACAGCTGTTTTCTTCAAAGTTTAAGTATATTTCATTAAATTTACATATATTCAAACATTTGAGAGCACTTTGCTTTGCAATTTGCAGTAAATTAACACAATTTTGAAACATTGAACATATTTCCCATAAAAATACAGCTAATTATAATAGTTGTACAGCTGTTTTGTACAAAGTTTAAATATATTTCATTAAATTTTGGTATATTTAAACATTTGAGATTATTTTGCTTCATAACTTAAAAAATACAATCAATTTTCGTATGTTTTTAGCATATTTAATTCAGAATACACCAAATACTAAGAAAGTAGTTTCTGATAAGAAGTTAAGCCAACTTTTTTTAAGAATTTTATGGTATGTTTCTGCACTTTTCGGTATATTTCTGTTATGAGCTAGTTGCTTTTCAGTGTTTTCAAACTATAATTAAGTTTTTAAAATGGTATCAGTTTATTCACAAATATTATCAAATAAAACATCAGCTCCAATATATATGTTAATGGTAGTAGTATACTGTATATATGTTACCGTATACTGCACAATGTTACGGTGAACCTAGAACTTTATCGGCATATTCCAAGGAACACGCGTATTTGACTTCTGCATGACTAATGCTAGCTGCTTATCAAACTTTTGGTAAAGTTTATTTTGAAATAATTCAGTGCTGTAAAGCAAATTATGTTCTCACACCATATGCGTCACTCCCTACTTGGAAATATCTGCTGTTTTATTCAAACTCTCTCTCTCTTTGCGGATTGCCTGTGCCAATCCCGCATTAGGGTTTTTTTCATATTTCAACTATAGAACTACTTGTTTCTCCCTCTTTTTTTTGCTGATAATATTTCTAATATCTCCAAATTCAGCCCTTCCTGTTCCCCATTGCTATTTTCAAGTTTGGCCACATCATGTGGCTTTCGCATTTCTTATCTGAATCGGGCCTGGCATGCCCCTCGTGGGGAGTCTAATCAATCTCACGTGTTGTCGCATATGGTACCATAGACTTATAAATCTTAATTTCTCATAAAATTGCAACGCAATTTCATAAATTAAGAAAGCGAGAAGATTGTTTCAATCTCTATCTCTCGTATTTAGTATTTTAGTATCTGGTTAATTAGTCGCACTCGGCTTTAATTGGGCTACGAGACATGTTGCGGCATGTGGCCGATCTTAGGTCTTAGCTCATGAATAAGAAGAGGCGTCTATAAATAAATACATATATAAATTCTAATTGTAAATTATTTAATATCTAACTTTGAGAGAGAGGCCGTCAACGTCAGCCTCAGCGTCAGCGTAGTCAGCTGAGCTGCTCAATTGGGGCGATGGAAATTGGGGAAGCGGACAATGTGTGGGCGGCAGTGTGTGAGGGTATAGTGGAAGTGGCTGGGGTGAGGTAAGGGGGCACTCACTCACACACACACACTCTGCCGGGGGCCCCATTATACACACTTAAATTTAACTTTTATGCTGTAAACTGCCAAGCGCGCTTTGTTTGTTAATCAAAACGCAAATTATGGGCTCAGTCAGGTTGAGGATAGGGGGTAACAGGGAGGTACCAGAGGAAGAGGAGGAGCTGGACAGGTCAGGCAGAGCGCGTACAGATTCCAGCGCAGATTTGATTCAATTACACACAAAGCATAGACAACTTACGATAACTGTAAAAGCAGAGAGAGGAGGAGGAGGGAGAGTGGGGGAGACATAGGCAGACGAGGGTGGAGGGTAGCGGTATCTGCTGCTGCTCTCGTCTGGGTCCGAGTTCAATAGAATAGAGGGCACAGACGCATTACGAATTGTGGCGACAGCATCCGCTGCGAGAGATTTACATAATGAGGTATACGGGGCACATATACTCGTATTCCTTCCCGGTCGTAAAAAGTGAAAACTTTGGGCGCCTATTTGAACTTTCGTTACACTACCGAGACTGGTGGAGAATGGAGGAGGGTGTTATGAAGGCGGGTGTAAACCTCTTGACAATTGCCAAAGCAAACACGAGACAACAGCAGCACATTAGAATGACGACTATGGTGACAAATGTTTCTACATGTCTCTGATTCCATCTTATTCTGTTTCCTCTTCTTCTTCTCTTTCTTCTTCTCCTCGTCTTCGTTTGCTTGTAATCCGAAAGCAACAAGGTCTCTGTAAATGGGGAAGAGAATCGAAACGAAAGAGGCGACAACTTAGCAGCACCCAAAGCGGGAATCAGAAAGCAATACAAACTATTTGCCTCCAGCACCGAAGCGTGAATACTCTACCTAGCAAACGATCAGTTGTTAGTTGGACTTTACTCTCAATAAACTCTACTTTCTTTTGGCATTAAATTATATTTCGTTAGCGGACCGAAACTAGTTTAATTGCCCACAACTAAGCTTGCCGCGTAAGCAAACTGAATTACTTAAGAAACTGAGAAAAGAACTGTAAGAACTGTAGTTCTTAACGTGCACACTATTTACATTATTATCTCTTCAAAGTGTTAAAATAAACCTTATCCGAACTTAAGTTATTGTGAACTCTTATAGAAAGTGCTGAGAGAAAGGACTTATAAAATGAACAAGCCAACAAGGTCCTGAAATGTATAATTAAAACAATTTTTTAAACTTAAAAAGCTTTAAGATTGAGAGAAAGAGCAAGAATTAAAAATCTACCAAGCGTAAGATCTATTTAACTTTAAGGGAAATATCAAATAACAGACAGAACTGTATGGATAATAATAAATAAAACAGAAAATATAGTACAGGTAGTACAGACAAATCTTAAGACACCAAATCTGAAGTTTCCCAAAATACTTCAAAGAAACCTCTTGACTTAGTTAAACCTATTTAACTTTAAAGAAATTATTAGATAATTGTATAATAACTAAGGGAAAATATACTCCAGATACTTTTATGTTGTTTATCAAATCTCAAGCTAGAAAAATTGTAATTCTTTGTTAAAGTTTTTCCGAAATATTCCAAGGAAACCTTTAATAAGCCTAAGATATTTAAATTTATATGGAGGAAATATAATCCAGATACTTTTATGATATGTTTCCCATTATAAAAATGAATTTGCTTATTAAAGTTTTCCGAAAGTTACTCCAAAGCAACCTTAAGCTAAAGACCTAATCGATTGTTCTGCAATAATTGAGGAAATTGAGGTCTTCGTTCATTGGGAAACTACACACGGTATGCGTTAAGTTGTCATAGTCCGCTTTTTGCAAAGGGTATTGGCCTAAAACGTTGCCAGTAATGGGCAGACAAAGACGGCCAGCAACGACCAGGGCCAGTTGTTGTTGTTGTTGTTGTGTTGCTGTTTCTGTTGCCGCTGTCGAAGTCGATGACGCTGACGATGATGATATGCGGCACGATTATAGGAAATGGGTCAGACAATACTCGTACACGGGCGAACACACACACGACGGTGTAACTACCTTGTCAAGGCAGGTTGAATGTTTACCGTTTAACAGCACTCACACACACTAGCACACACTCGCACACACTCACACACACTTACAGTTAACGTGCTGCAGTTACAGATTGGTCTTCATGTTTGGTTAACACGCGCAGAGGCGTGGCTCGCTGCGGCTCTTCGAACTGGGCTCGAGATCGGGTTGGGGCGCTTTGGGCCTCTTTGGCTTTGCCTTAGCTTAGGCGCGCGAATTTCCAAAGAGCAAGCCTAAGAGAGGAGGAGGATGGAGCGTGCGGGGAGGGGGGAAGAGAAAGATAGGTAGGGGGAAAGAGTGGCAGCGATAGCGTGCGAGCAAAATAAGTCGATGAAAAAGTTGATTTTCAAGAAATTTCACTTTAGAATGAGGAGGGCAACAGCAGCAGCAGAAGCGCAACTGAGGCAGACGCGGCAGCCGAAGAAGAAGTTGCTGACCGAACCGAAAACTGGATTCCCTGGGAAGCTCCATTGATAAATTTACAGTTACGTGATGCGAGAGCGCTGCGACTGCGTCGAGATTGTCTCGCAGATGTTGCTACCAATGCCGTTGCTGCTGCTGCTGCTGTTGGGCAGCCTCATCGGGTTGTTTCAACTTTAATTACAATCCAAGTTTAAACGGCATCTCTAGTTGGGGGTTCGGAGATGCAGAGACGCAGATGGAGCCGGGGTCGGGGAGAGTCAAAGTCGAAGTCGATGTCGAAGTGGCCAGAGCGGATATGATTCGATAATATCGCGTTGTGCCAATTTCGTGGGCCATTTTAACACATTTCGACAATAACATTAACAATAAATGCTGCGTCAGTGAAAGAAACCCAAAATGATCAAAAAAGAGAGAGACAAAGATGCAGAGAAAGAGAGAAAAAATTAAAGACTGAAATTAAAATCTCTCTCTCTCTCTTCCTTACTTTCTTATCTCTCTTTCTCTCTCTTGCTGCCGTCTCTGGCTTCTCTGTCTTACTTTTTCTCTCTTACTTCTCTCCGCTTCCCTCTTGAGTTTCTCACTCTTATTTCTCACTCTCTCTTTCGACCTTTCTCCCTCTCGTGCTCTCTGAAAATAGTTTTCTGTTCGAACCTTAAATGAAAACGAAAGTTTGACCAAAATGTGGGGAAAAAATTACCAAATTTAAATACGAAATACGACGCAAGAAAAAAAACATATTGCAGAGTTTAGATATTTAAAAGTGAAAGCCATGGGCTGGCCCAAGTTCGGGTCCAGCAGCGCGGCATAATGCGATGTGAGATGTGACGATGATGATGATGATGTTGTTGATGTTGTTGGTGTGGAGAGTGAACAGAGAGTGAGCAGAGATCATCATCAGTTCCCTCAGACCACATCGTAGTTCGCAGTTCCTGACTATAATCAATATTTGGACAGTGTTTAATTTGAATTCAGCCTTAACGATTGCTCTTCCTATTGCTGCTGTTGTTGTTGTTGTTGCTGGCGTCGTCATCTTTCTATCTCTGTCTGTTTTTTATGGTAATTAGTCAAGACAATTACGACAATAATTGCTCAGTTTGCATTCGCAAGGTGTAAAGTTTTCTCCGCCAAAGAGGAAGGGGAAGTCGCTGAGCTAACGCTGCCCAGCTGAAGTTGTAACCGTAAACGTGGGTAGGGGCGTGGATGCGGGGGGCGTGGAGCTATTTACAGGCGACGACAACTTGAACTCTGATCGATATAAATAAAACGCCCCAAATAGGTGTGGCCCTTTTTTCAGCTCGTCGCAGGTTACGATACCAACGTGATTCTAGTGAAATGTTGACTTTGATACCCTACACCCTTTGGCAATGAGTGGCCACGGGGTATGCTCAGCTTGTAACATAATCAGCTATTAATAGTTGTGATCTATATCTATGCTGAGTTGTTCTTTATCTATAAGACAGGCAGTATATATATTTTCTGGATCTATACCATTCAATAAGGCAGTTTAGTGCCTTGGCAACTTACTCTGAGTACAGGGTATTGTGACAGTCTGGTATTCTCAACGTACTTTGCCTACAACCCTTCCCTTTGCCGTTTATGTGTTGTTACTTAGCAACATTTGCATTGGTTGTTATTGTTGTCGTCATCTTTGTTGACTAAATACGACTTCAACTTTGGTCTGTCTCGAGTGCGCTACCTTGTGTTGTATCGAGCATGTTAGTTGTGCTGTGGCAACGATAAACACGTGAGCTTTTGTGCGACGTTAGCAGACAAGAGCTTTGGCTATACTATAAATAGGACCAGCTAAAGCTTAAAAGTAGAACAAGGCAAAGCTTTGTCTATTAATGAAGTTAGCTCAAGTTTTTGCAATTTAGTAACTGTTCTTTATCGATTTTTATAATCTATTACATATAATCTGAACTACAGAGCTTCTTCTTTATAAAGCTCTACAGCTTTATCTTAAATTGAGCGTGGTTTTGTTTTGTTTTAATTAAGCTTTGGCTATATTTAAAGACAGCAGTAACTTTGCATTATTTCTCTTGAGCTTTGTCAGCTTTAATCATCTACTTACAATATCTTTAATAAACTCGTATTAGAACTCTTGTTGTATATTATAAAAGACTACTAGATAAGCGTAGATTTTATTGACGCTTAATCGAAAGCTCTTCCTTAAAGCTCATATGTTATTCAGGCTGGCTCAATCTACCTCGCACTTGCTTGAAGCGCATCTCACTTCCGGGCAGATCGTCAATCTTTTGGCTAGCGGATCTTCCGTTGTTGTTCCCACTTCGATGATGTGTGAAAATTTGTCGTGAAAACGTCGAATACGTCGTTGCCCGCTCAGTCGGCTCAGTCGGCCGATTGGGCCAATCTGCTGGCCATATAGAATGCCCCAGCACGATGGGCATCAAGCGCATTCGTAATCTGTCATCGATAACGACAGCAGTGTCCCAGTTGTTGTGCTCGGTGCGTGTTTTGCTCGGCTGTTTGTGCCTCGTTCTCTTTTCTCTTGTTCTTTTTCTTCTTTTTTCTCTCTGTTCTTTCTGTCGGTGTTTCACTAAGTCGCTTGAGCTCTTTAAAGAGCTTTGCATATTTAGTTCTATTGTGCGTTTAATTCGATTGAAATTCATGTGTGGAATTGTCTCTCTGTGTGTGGTGTGTTTGTGTTTGTAGGGATAAAAGTGTTGCAAGTTGCCTACGTCATGCTGCACAGCCATTACATTTGGATTTGTCGTGGCTTTGGCTGCCTTCCAAGGGCAAAGAAATCACAGCCAAAGACGTCACTAGAAACGGCCCCAAGTTGTGGCCCCAAATTGATGTTTGCCCATTGCCGGTTTGCGGCCCCGCTTGGAGGCTGCTTCCTCCTCACGCATCTGTCGCAGTGTCAAACGTGCAACTATTTTTAGGCTCTCATCCTCGCCTGACACACTGATGGACAGCAACAGCAGCAACGGTGTAGGCCAAGTGAGCTGAGCTAGGTGTGACAGTTGTGTGTGTGACGGTGTGTGTGACGGTGTGTTTGACGGTGTGTGTGACAGTGCGTATGAGATTTCTGCTCGACAGGTCCTTCTTCTTCTGCCTCCTTGTTGTGCTAATTATAAAACGCCTCCAGCCTGTGTTCAGATCATAATTAAGCAGCGTTGCCAATGTGTCAATTAATGGAACGTTTTTAGATCAAGAGAAAGTTTTGTGCTATGCGAATTCCTCTTCTAGTTCTCAATAATCATTTTGCTATTTATATGTTTATTCTTTAGTTTAAAATTGAAAACTTTGAATGATTTCCTAAACGGTTCAATCATATATCTGTACTCTCAGGTTATAAAGCAGGCAATCGATAGAAGATTCTAATAATCTTTAATACAACTTTTCTATCTTACTTACGCTCTCTCTTGAACATATTCCATATGATTTATGCCAAGCAAGCAGTCTCGGCTTCCCATATGTATCTCTTTCCATTCCTTCCTTTTCCCTGTTAGAGTAAACTAATTTTCATTTACCTTTTTCTCTACTCTCATCCACAGCTAGCAATACATAAAGACTAAGCAGAACTAGTTCGCCTCTTCCACACACACACAGAGACACAGGAAACTCTCACATAGACACACTTAGGACACACTTTGGATCCACGAGCTGCACACGCAAAGCTTCTGCTTTTTCTCCATCAACGACGACGACCATCAACAGCAACTGCAAAAGCAACTGCAACAACAACAACAACAAGCACAGCCTGTTCCCGACCAACTGAACTTGAAAAGAGGAAAACGAAAATGGAAAAGCGCTCAACGGAGGCAGCAGCAACAACATTTTCAATAAACTTTTGTGCAATTTAATCACATCATACTAATTCATATATATATATAGTATATAAACACACATATATACATACATATATATACACACATATATATACATATATATATTTCCAATAAGCAGCAAACAAAATAAGGAAAACAAAAACAGATATACTGAAACCGATACCGAAAATACTTCCAAGAAAGAAGGAGAAGGAAATTGAAAGCGCACATCGCAAATGAGAAAATTGCTTCCTAAATAACCTAAGCGCAAGGGATAGCATAAGGGTTAAACGTAAACAAAACACAAAAACAGAAGATAGAAAAGAACAAAAACAAAAACAACACATACACACAACAACAACAGAAAGCAAAAAGAACGCAACGAACATGTCACACGCCGTAGCCAAGAAAACGGAAACGGAAAACTGCATCGGCGGCAGCAGCAGCAGCTTTAAACAGTCGCCACAGTCGCCCGCACAGCAGCAACCGCACAGCAGCAACACTAGCACCAGCAGCAGCCAAACCAACAACAACAACAACATCAACGGAGATGCAGCAGCGTATACGGCCCTGCTTAACGGCAGCCACGCCTCATCACATCAGCGCAGCAATGGCCTCACAGCAGCGGCGCATGCTGCGGCAGCCGCGTACGCCAGCAGCGGCAGCAATGTCGCCAGCTCTGGCAACGCTGCCACCAATGCCACCTCTGCGGCGGCGGCCGGCATCAATGCAGCGCTGCTCAGCGCCGCGCCGGCCACAGCGCTGCCCAGCAATGGCGCCCTGCAGTCGCCCTACGAGCGATACGCGGCCGACGATGCCAGCTACGTTCCCATCGGACAGTTCTATGCCGGGCGCAGCGTATTCATCACAGGCGGTACAGGCTTTATGGGCAAGGTGAGTTCACATCGATAGGGATTAAGCTTTATAGATTATATACATAACAGAGGCAATGTCATTAGTTGTGCTTAAGTGGAGTTGTAAAGAACAAAAGATCTTTCATTGCATATGGCTCCACGATCTGTTGCTGTCAACGTGGATAGGTTCTATTATTCTACTTATTCCTTTTATCTATCATCTATATATTTATTACTTAATGTAGCCCATAATCCAACAATTTAACGAATGAATATCAATATCTTTCGATTATCCTATCAAATTATTTTGAATGCTATCAAAGGAAGGAAAACTTAATTAACTTATTGATATAAATATAAGTTATCGTTAACGTTAACGATCGTTATTGTTATCTATACGTTTTATTCAACTCGATTGATCGATTTATATCGATTGTCTATATAATTCGCACAGTCTTTAGTTGTGGTTAAGTACAGTTTTAATTGCTGGATTTTAAAGGCCAAAAAATCTTTATGTGCACATAACTATCGATATCGATACGTTTTACCAAGTGACTTATACTTTCAATGTCTTTTCAAATTAGTTATCGTTTACCATTTTCTCTTAAATGAATTTCTATTGCATTCAGAAAAGTCAGGAAACTTAGAAATGATAGATTATCTTATAGATATAAATATATTTTGATATTTCCACAAATTGTGGTGCACAACTCAACAATTTCCATCGATATTGTTAAGTTTCCATCTTTTATTGATACTTATATCACCTTCTGCAGAACGGTCAGAACGTTAGAGTCCGCAGCTTAAATAGTCAAAAGAATATCGATATACATATATTCATATCAATTATGTTCTACTATGTTATATATATATATATATATATATATATATATATACACATATATATATGGGATATACAATTAGACAATTATACAATTATAGATGCCTATATATGCATTGATCCAAAACCAACTCTACAATTTTATTGCGCACTCAGTTCTAGTTAATCAAGCATGCACAAACCTTATATAAGCGGAATAATGTACCATATAATATACCATATAATTTACCATATAATGTACCATAATATAATGTACTTTATAATGTACCATAGAGTTCGTTCTCAAACGATTCAATATTGACCTCCGCATAGGTTAAATGGTACCGTGAAATTTGTTAACGAGCTGCGAATTTCCACCAAGTATTTTGACTATGCGATTGACAGACAGACACACACACATCATGCATGCGGGGCGTGTGTTTTATTCGCCATGCAAGGCTCCGTTTGCATAGTTTGCATAATTCGCATTATCGTGAACCGTTGAACTATCGCCGCACAGCGCCCAGCAAGAGCGCGTAATGAGCTCGACTCGACTCGCCTCCTCCCCCCTCCGCCTGGCTAAATACTCTTCCTCTCTTACTTAGTTTTATGCAAATGAACAGCTCTTCAAGTGCTGCAGGAGGAGGAAGGAAGGCAGTTAGGATGAGGAATAGAGGGGCTGCCAGGGGGAGAGGGGGGATGGCAAACAAAATGCTGCCAGCGGCGTAGCCGGAACTGCAGTGGGAGCTGCAACGGCTGCAGCTGCTGCGCTTTGTTGACTCATCGCACACATCAGCTCTAATTGTTCGTCAAGTGGGTGAGCGAGGGGAGAGAGAGAGAGAGAGAGAGAGAGAGGACACACACACACACACACACACACAGTCATCCAACTTCGACTTCTCTAATATGTCCTGCGGCTGCGTTGTGCCAATTTCAGCCATTGTAATGCGCATTGTGTGCTTGCATGTGGCATGTGGCAAGAGTCTGTCTGCGTGTGTGGGGAGTATTTCTCTGTTTGTTGCATGCCTCCAGCCAGCGTCATTATGACATGTAATCGCTGGCAAAGGCGCCGCTCAGACTGCAACGCGACACAGTGCGCCGCACAGTGTGGCAGGCGCCATTTGCCTGCCTTGTTGCCTTGTTGCCTTGCGTGCATCGATTTTGTTGCCCCACACACACACACACAGCAATCATTTGAAATGTCATAACCCCCGTGCAAGCAGTACGTCATAACTAACCACGCCCCGCACCATCTTGAGCCGCCCCACAATTGGCCCTTACACGTGCTACTCCCGCACTCCCCCCCCTCCCTGCTTTTGATCGGGTGTGTCCAGCTGGCAGGTGAATCGGCTATTGGTAGCACTCACTTTGCCTTTAACCACACTCATTGTCCACACTTGACTTCACGCGCCTGTAATTACATGTGTCCCCTCTGTCCTTTGTCCTTTGTCAGCAACGGGGGTTACTTTTCGGCCTATTTTGAAATTGATTGGTTAATCAATCCACTCACAATTAGAGGGAGAGTGCTCAATTCACATTCATTATTCATTCGTATCAATTTGCAGGTGCTTGTCGAGAAACTGCTGCGCTCATGTCCGGATATAAGGAATATATATCTGCTGATACGACCGAAACGCGGTCAGGAGGTAGCGGCGCGCCTCACGGAACTGCTAAATGCACCGGTAAGTCAACAACTAAATACCCTGTAAATATACAAACTTATTCTTTGATATATTTTATACCTCTTCGCAGCTTTTCGAATCGTTGCGCCGAGAGAAGCCCAAGGATTTAAGCAAAGTCATACCCATATCCGGCGATATAACATCCGAGGAGCTGGGCATCTCAGAGAGCGATCAGGTGGGTAAATTATACAGTTATCGATGTAGTATAAAACAAAAAACATTATAAAAGAAACTTTGGAAAGGATTTTCCTTATTTATCTGGTTACATTAACCTCGAAGGTTGACTCCAAGCTAATTTTAAATATGTATTTAGATTTATCTTGTTGCTCTAACGTCAACAATATCGCACCGTTTTTGAATACTTTCTAAGAAATACCGAATTCCTAACCTCAATCCGTTTAAATTAGGAAAAAGTTTATTGATTGAACTCTTTTCCATAACCTCAACTCAATGAAAGTTCAGAAAGCTTTCTTCATTGATTTTTTTTTAACCTCAAAAAAAGTTTAGGAAACTCTTTATAGGTTATATTATCATACTTAGGTTATATTATCATACCTAGGTTATGTTATCATAACCTTGCTTAGTTGTTTACTACATTCCCTCTGTATTTCCCTCTTTAAACTCAAAGATATGATATAGAAGCTTCTTATCATCTTGTTCTTCTTCATCTCGTTACCTTAACCTCAATTTCAATGCAATTTCTCTCATTCATTACAGTCTTTACTCTGTCGCAACGTCTCCATTGTTTTTCACTCAGCTGCTACTGTGAAATTCGATGAGAAACTCAAACTGTCAGTCACAATCAATATGTTGGGCACGAAGCGTTTGGTTGAGCTCTGTCATCGCATGATGTCCCTAGACGTGAGTACTCTATATACTTATAACTTCTTATATTGAATGATTATCGGAATTCGGATGATCTTTTACTTTGCCAGGCATTGATTCACGTCTCCACTGCCTATTGCAATTGCGATAGAACCGATGTATCAGAGGTTATCTATGCACCACCCTATAATCCCGAAGATATCATCTCATTAATCAATTGGCTTCCGGAGGATATACTCGATCAGGTGCGTAGATTGAACAACTTTATGGATATATTGACATATATAACTCTTTCTCTGTATCTTTAGCTGACACCACGCCTCATTGGCAAGCGCCCCAATACGTACACATTTACAAAAGCCTTAGCGGAGCATATGTTACTTAAGGAGGCTGGCAATCTGCCTGTTGCCATTGTGAGGCCCTCAATTGGTGTGTAGAATCCCCTTGGAGACCTTAGCACTTCAATAACTTATCGATATCTCTCTCTCTCTATCTCTCTATCTTTGTGCAGTGACTGCCAGTCTGAACGAACCGTTTGCCGGTTGGGTGGACAACTTCAACGGGCCAACGGGTCTGGTCTCGGCGCTGGCCAAGGGCCTGTTCCGCACAATGATGTGCGAGAAGCACTATGTGGCCGATATGGTACCTGTAGATATTGTGATTAATCTAATGATCGCCGCCGCTTGGCGCACAGCGACGCGTAAATCCAATAATTTACTCATATACAATTGCTGTACCGGTCAACGTAATCCAATCGTATGGTCCGAGTTTGTCAAGTTTGCCATGTCCAGCGTGCGTAAACATCCCTTGGGTGAGTCGAAACCGCGCCCAAGCACGGCTAATTAGCTCATTTCTAATGATGCTGTATCTTCTTTTTGGCACTGTCTCTCTCCAGAGGGCTGTCTGTGGTATCCAACGGGCGACCTGCGCATGAATCGTCCCATGAACACGCTGAACTGTATATTGAAGCACTATCTGCCGGCCTACCTAATGGACGGAGTGGCGCGCCTCATGGGCAAGAAGCCATTGTAAGTTAAAACGGAAGGGAAGGGTACTTTGAAGGGTACTTTAAAGGGTACTCGGCATGCCGAAGGCTATATATACACTTGCAGGTTTTGGCAAACGCTTTTAATAATTGTTTCTGTTTTTAACTATATAGAATATAATATTGTTTTGATTTTAGTTATCCAGGTTTGTTAGAAGAATTTACGAGCTCTATTTATAATAATTATGACTGTGAAATACTTCATATACGCCTGGTTTTTCTTAAAAAAATCTGCTAGAAAAAGTCATCTTTAAACTCAATTAGAATACATACGCTACTAGGCAACAATAATTTATATACTTGTAGTTAAGTTGTACTGTCTAGACAAACGTCATTTTCTACTAGAAACTTAATTTTTTATGTTATATTACTCCGATTTTTATGAGTTCTGAAAACACAAAATGTGTTGATTAATTTTAAAATATTAAAGAGGGTTATATAGGCAGATGTGGTGGGAGTGAATAAAACAATACAACATATATTATAATATTCATAAATATGGAGCCTTCTATGGAGTCTCCATCTATGCCTTGTCGAACTAAGTGTACCCAATGCAAGGGTATTTGCCAAAAGCTCACACCTTAAAGCTTTCGCAAGCTTAACAATACACTAATGCTCTTGTGTGTTCTTCCCAACCAACAGTGTTGTCAACGTACAAAACAAAATTGCCAAAGCTGTCGAATGCTTAGAGTACTTTGCCACGCGCCAATGGCGCTTCAAGGACGACAACGTGCACGGGCTGCTGAACACGCTCAGTCCCAAGGATCGTGAGATATTTGTGTTCGATGTGCGCAACATTAACTGGAACAACTATGTGGAGCGTTATGTCTTGGGCTTTAGGGAGTTTCTGTTCAAGCAGCGTCCCGAATCGCTGCCAACCAGCAGAAGCAGGATGGTCAGGTAAGTCCCACACTATACTCTATATAGAGCTGACTCTACAATAACTCAATATATCGTTCCTTTTCAGGCTGTACTATCTGCATCAGTTGGTCAAGGTGGTCGCTGTGCTGCTCACCTGGCGCTTTCTCATGTCTCGTTCGAAGCGCTTAAATGATTTGTGGAGCGCTTTTCTGGAGAACGCGCTGAAGATCGCACGCTTGATACCCTTTTTTGTAATCGTGTAGCGATCGGCAGCAACAGCAGCAGTAGAAGCGGCAGCACGTCTTGTCTGGTGATGTTCTTCTTTGCAATTTCGTATTGCTTTAAACATGGCGTACATTCTAGAGGTTTTTAGCAGATTATTATAATCATATTTTTATATATGTTAAAACGAGTAAAGCCGCAACAAAAACAGTAACAACAATCGAGTTGCCATTTGCGACACCAATACCAACACACACACACACACACACACACACACACACACACACACGCACACGAGATGAGCTGCAGGTGCGACGCAATTGTGCAATTTTTGAGATACTTTTTGGGCTTCGCCGGGTGGTCGGGGTCGTCAGTTCTCTCGAGTTCGGCGAGTTGAAGACGTAATTTTTGTAAATTTTGTGCAGTCAACTAAGTAAAAGTAACAGTAACAGTAAAACTAAAACTAAAAGTATAAATTAAACTAACACTAAACCTAATACTAATACTAAATAAATGGTATATAGAGAATACGTATACAACAACAAGAGAAATAACAATAACAAAAACAAAAATTATTCCACCTTTGCGTAAAAGAGAATAAAACAAAACACAAAAAACGAAAACCACTTGGGAAGATCGACGATAATTTCGTACTAAAAAAATCTATTATGGTTTATATAGATTAAAAAAAGAAAAAGCAAAACAAAAACAAAAAACAAAAATGATAAACTATGTCAAAGATAGTGAAGCAATTTGCAGTAATTTAGTGAATTCGAATACTTTTGAAAACAAAATGAGAATATTTAACAAACGATTAGAGAGACAAAACAAAAAAAAAATAAAAAACAAAACAAAAGCAAATGAAAATGAAATTGTAAACGGAAAAAACCCTATAAAAATGGCTTGTTATTGCTTTAAATTACATAAACGTAACGTAAACTATGCTAATTAATTAATTATAAATATTATTACTAGTTTTAACATTTTTACAATTATAATTAAGTTTTCAATTTATATATTACAAAGACAAAAACAAAACACAAAACAAAACAGACAAAACAAAACAAGCAGAGAACAAAAGCAAAGCGAAAAGAAGTGAAAAGAAAAATTTCGAAATGACATTTGGGATAAGGAAAAAACCCCCGCAGATTATGAATACGCGAAATTCAATTTATATGTATATGTATATTATATATTTGATGAATATGGCGAATGATGATAATGATAAAGATGATGATGATGAAGCAGACAAACCAATAAACAATTCAACAAACAAAATTATATTTATATATAAACATCAAAAATAATTTCTTAGCATTTGCAGCCTAAAAAATTAATGCGTTATCCACAAAGAAAACGCGACACAAAACAAAAGAAAAAAACAAAAGAAAAACAAAAAACAAAAGAAATAAGAAATCAAATTATATAGTATAAATATATATATGGTATATACATGCATATATATGTATATACATATGTTCAACTGAGCAAAGTTTTTGACATGAGATTGTATACAACACAAGAACAATTAGCGAAAAACGGCATTATTAAATTTATATTATAAACTAATTAAACTGAAAACTAACAAAAAGCGAAAGCGAAAGCGCATGAGAAACATACAAAACAAAGAAACAAACATATAGTAAGAACATTCCATCCAGTCGATAGCGGAACGGGGCATCCAATAATCTTCTCTAGAACTTTCCAATGCACCGCATCCCCCTTCTCCCACTCTCTCTCTCTCTCTTTATCACCACCTCCTTCACTTATCTATCCTTACCTACTCTCACTGTCTTTCTCTCTTCATTGAAGCTGATATCGTCGTTGTCCGAGTTACGAATTGAGAGAATCTCTTTGGGGTCTTCGGACAGGACATTTCGTGCAATTATGTAATATTTTTTATGTTATGCATAGAACCTATTATATATATAAATATATATATATAAAGAGTATGTTTTAGTTTAAAAGTTTTTTTGTAAATTGCAGCGCATCAATAAAAAATACACTTCCAAAACAGAGTCGAGTGATTTCTTCATTCTTTCTTTCCGTTTGATTTCATTGTATAACAGTTATAGAACAGTTACAACTAGCGACTAGACAAAGATATAAACTAATAAAATCTATAACAAAATAAAACCGATAATACAATTCGAAATTTAAATCGAAATCTGTTTAAAAAAAGCGCTATCTAACGGATTTAGTTCTTATTGGCATGCGAAAAAATACTTGAATTTAGAAATTTTCCATTAGAGACGAAGATGATGAAAACTGAATAAAAAACTATTAAGGAAATTATAAAAGAACAATAAAACTAAAGTGTTTTAATCGTTGGGAAGGGGGAAGGGTAATGTAATGATATATTTATATTTCCTCTAAGAAAAGACACTTTCATTTTTGTACACATGAATTCTCATTTATTATTATTTATCTTTCACTTCGGTTTCGGTCACAATTCATGCGCTTACACGCTACCATCTTTAAAATTGTCTTTTACTTTGGCTCTCGTGATTCGCAATATACGTAATACTTATATCTGTTATATATATAGTATATATATATATATATATCATATCGTTTGTTTTTCTTTTTCTTTAGTTATCTTATTCGTTTTGTCGCTTGTTTGTGAGATGTTTTCTGTTGTTGTTCTTGTTCTTGTTCTCGATTCTTGTGATTATGAAGCATAAAGAGAGCGATCATAATATTCTAACTCGATGCTTCACAAAAAATATGCTCGTTTAGCTTGAGAGGGATTTTGTTTGTGTTTCAATTAAATTGCCCACAAACAGTTTCGAAAAGACGGGCAGGGGCATCTGATTACAGTTTGAGATCATCATCGATAGAATTCATCGGTGATCGATGGAGAATGCCATTCGATTGAGATTTGTTCAGAATGTTTTCCTCTTCAGCAAAACCTTAATTTAGTAGGGTGTTTATGCAATTTCATTTATTGTTTATCTTTCAATTTGTTTGGCATGTGAGCTTACTAAATGGACTCGTTATTGTAAGTGTATGCTAAGGTGCGGCTCAATTTGTTTTTTTTTTTCTTTTGTCTCTCATCTAAATCTTCCTCAACTGTCTCTTTAAATGCACCTGCCCCAGATTTAACAATTTTCTTTTACTAAATTATTTATTTTTTGTTTGGTATTTGTTTTTCTTAGCATTCTTTTCACTAACTCTGCCTTTGTCGATCTCTTCTTACTCACATTTCTGCTTTACAAAATGTTGTTCTAGTCTTTACGTTTCTGTTTCTTCTTCTCCACGAGCTTTAATCGTCGTTAATCTTCATCGTTTTCGCCTATTTGTTTTGCTTTAAATGTAACAAAATAAATTAGCATTTAAATGAAAACCTTAGATTTGTTTTTACTTTAATAATGTTATAGCTACAGTTAATTTACGCCTGGTATTATTATATATTTTTTCTTCTTCTTTTTCTTTTTCTTTTTGTGTGTTGTTTTACTTTGCGAGCATTCAACAGGGATTTTCATTCAGTATATAAAAAATACTATTTATTGTTGGCCTTCCACTCATTATATACTTATGTATATATCATTATATATTCGCTTGGTTAATTCTCTCAGCGTTACAGTTATCTTTTTGTTTTATCTTCTTCTTCGTTTTCTTCTTGTATATATTGGTATCATAAATTTTCGTTGCGACATTTTATTGTTGAGTGTATTCGAAAAACTACTGATATCGGTTGGCGGCGTGTGTATATTCTTTCAAAGAGAGAATACACAATGGGAAATGAAGATAAAAATTCAACGATTCTTTCAGAAAGAGTTGCACACTCTTAGGCGCAGCGCAAAACTGGCCAAGCCATCCCAGTTTTGTGGTACCTGCGCCGAAGAGAGAACCGTTTCCCCACTTTAAGATGAATAAATCTGTCTGTCTGGCCAGAAGTGGATGGTCTGCACTGAACTGAGGATTCGATACGAACTGCACTGCCAACATTAACAATATGTGTGTGTGTGTATGGTTAAATGGTAAATATGTATTTATGTAACTCTTGTCAGGTGCTAGACTTAGGTACACAAGGTATGAGAGATCAGGGTACAATGTGTTGGTCAGAACTGAGTGCAGAACAAGCAGCCAATTGCAATGAGGCCCAACTTCGACCCATCCACTGCATATTCGCAGAAGCCAACTGAAGAGATAACTCTGTGTGTGTGTGTGTGCGCCAGTGAGTGAGAGTGTGTGTGTGAGTACGAGCCGTACTATATCGAGAATTCGCTTACAATTAACGCGTATTTGTAGGTATGTATTTAGACCGTACATGCCTCGGCACAACCATAATAGATACACATATACATAAGTAAGTAAGTACATAAATGTTATTCCATACTAAGTTTGCCTGCTTCCTCTTCTTCTGCTCTTCTTCTACTCTTCTTTCTCCTCGTCTAATCTTGGCAAATCAATGCAAATCGTTGCTGCGATTGCGCGCACTTTGAGCAAAAAGTAAGTTAAAGTTAAGTTCTGAGATATATTTGAAGCATAATTTCTTTTTTTGTTTTTTTTGTTTTTTGGGTCATTTTTCTCGTATTTTGTGAATTTTAATATGGAGCATATTTATTTGTTTTACTTTTGGTTTTTACACATCTTTCGAATATATGTATATTTTTTTGTCGTTTTTATTGTTTGGTTTTTCTCACTTACAATCTAAATGTAATTTACATAATCGATTATTATGCCTTCGGTATCGGTTTCGCGTATTCAGCATTAATTGCTGTGTTTCTTTAGTCGAACATATATGTATATTGTTAGATATATGTAATACCATATACTATATACTTGTATTCATATATGCGCATTTATAACTGTTGACTGTTGTACATAAGCATAAAACATATACACGTACATATCGTAATTGTTTATCATTATCTCATTGTTTGGTTTACTATATTTCATATATCATCATCATTTCATTTACCATATATCGTATGCTATGTATATATATATTGATGCTTCTTGGCAACACCCACACATGCTTACATTTAATATACATATACATCATATAAATTAAATGTTTCGTCAATATTTTTACTAAGCTTGCGCGTGTGTCTGTGTGTATGTGTGTCTGTGTGTGTGTGCCTGTGTATGTGTGTGTGTTTATAGTATAATTTATCAATATTTCTTATCGTTCTTCTTCATGTTTAATATAAATATGCATTTATTTTATTTTTTTTTTTTTGTTTGTATATCGTTTTCTTTTATATGCCATGTGTATATATATTTTTATAAAAATTATATAATTTAAAGCTTGTTTGTTACGTCTGAACTAAATGTAAAACTTGAATAACCGACCCGTGACCTCCGGTGACCGACTGTGACCCTCGGCCCTCGGTCCGTATAGCCCTTAATTATTTAAACAAATGCGAGTTGCACATTTAAAGCCGCTCTCGCTTTGGTCAACGAGAAATGTGACAAAATACTTTACAACAATTTCCTTTCCTTCCTTCTCTCTCTCCCAGTCTTTCTTTGACGGTCTCTCTTTCCATTTGTATCCTTCTTGCATTTCAAACTCAATATGGTACCCAAATAAAATGTTCTCTTATGTTTTCATTCCTTTCCTTTTTGTTCTTTTTTTTTTTTTTTGGTAATTTGTTAATGCTAATCTTTGTTTTTCAAACATACAACTGAATTTTCATAAAAATCACCCTGTAAATTGTAGTTTTTTTTCTTCTTGTTTTCTCTTTTTGGTTTTCTCATTTGTCAATATTCGTTATATAATAATATGTATGTATGTATGTATATCAATTACTGGCTACCAAATTAGCTTAGATATAAAACACGTAAATTCATATGCTACGACGGAAGCTTTTATTTACAGGTTAAAACAAAGAACAAACAATACTACAAAAAAAATAAGGAAATTCTAATTAAAAAACTGTTCGAAAAGTATTCGAAAAATACACGCGCGCTTTCTCTATTTGTATATATGGACTACGTTGCTGGTTATAACTAAAATAAATATCGTATAATAGTCGGATACTCTGGACACTGTTCGTGTATATGTGTGTGTGTGTGTGTGTGTGTGTATAAAATATAATTGAATTTTTGCTCTCTTTAGGAATATTGTTTAGCATTTCAGTCGTCAAAATACGAAATTACGAAAGAACTAATCGAAAATGAACTTAATTCAATTACACGAACTTATAAATAAATTGAATCGAATACATTTTTGTATTGTTTTATATATGTACAACCTCTCGCAATTGGCAAACTAATCGCTTACAAAAACTAAGCTAAACTAAACTAATCTCATCCCAATTCTCAACTAATTCTCGTTTAATAATCTCGTGTCTTTGTGGAACTACAAACACAATATTTGTGAACATCTTTCTCACTCGATTTTTGGTTTTTATATACTCGTAATGCGCATTAGCTTGAAAAACAAATTTCGCCATCGCGATGGGGGTGACCCCTTTTGCACCAAGTCAGCGACTGTTCAGTTAGCAGCAAGCTGAGGCTCGAATCTGCAAACTTTGAGCCTGCAGAGGAGAGCAGCAAGTGCCGCCCCCAACAGTGAGGGGAGACATGCACATGCCCGACAGACAGATACCCCGTAGTCTATGGACTACGGATTTAACAACTGATTTCGGAATGATTGTTGTTGTCCTTGTAGCGTTCCGCATATCCTTGAATGGTGAAGGGTGAATCGTTCCCTGTCCCCACGGCCGTCGCATCGCAGTTGAGGACGACGCCGTTGCCGGTGGGCAGAGTACCATTGCCCATCTTGGGCACGCACTGCTCCCTGTCCGGATCGACCTGCACATTGGCATACGACTGCTTGACGCCTCCATTGGGGGTGCCACCATTAACCAGGCTCTTCGACAGGGCCGCGGGATCTAGCGTAATTCCGTCCAGCTGCGAGGCAAACGACAACGGGGGCTGTATAGTCGTGGGCGTCGGTTGCGGCGTATCCAGACTGATCAGTTTCGCCTCATCGCTGTGCGTGGGCGAGCGCAACACGGGTGTGGCATGCGCCGAGGGCGCAGCTGCACCGGACGCCGCTTGTAGATTACGCTGCGAGTCGCCATTGGCCATGGTGGTGATTGCTGCGGCGCTGAGCAGTGGCTGATCGCTCTTCGAGTTGGGCAGAATGAAGGAGGTTTCCCAGCAATCGCCGCCGGTACCAGAGGCAACAGCTCCAGCTGCTCCTCCGGCCTCCAATGGCTCTTGCATGGGCGTGGGTTTAGGTGCGGCGGGTGAGGTGACAGCAGGTGGTGTGCAGGCGTTCTGATGGCGCTGACCACCACTTGGTGCATACAATGCGGCACCGGGTACACCATTTCCGGGTGCACCAGTGCCGGGCAAGGGGACCAGATAATCCGGCACTGCCAGACAGAACTCCTCACCGTTTGGCGGACGTATGACAGTCTCATCCCGCTCCGAGGCTGTGGGACCCAGTATATTGGGCAATGGGGCATTCATGATGCTTGGATCCTGCGTGCAGGCGGTCAAATGCTCCAACAGGCTGGTGAAAGTGGGTCGATCCTCGGGCGTGGGATTCCAACAGTCGGCCATGATCTTATAGATGGAAACGGGGCACTCCGTGGGCGAACCCAGGCGTCCGCCTCGCACCACCAGCTCCATGACTTGGGTATTATGCTGGCCGGGATAGGGAGAACGACCCAGACTGAAGACCTCCCACAGCAAGATGCCAAAGGACCAGACGTCGGTCTTGGAGGTGAAAATGCCATCGAGGAATGCCTCCGGTGGCATCCACTTGATCGGCAGCATAGCCTTGCCACCCTTGCGATAATAGTCCGATCTGTAGATGTCTCTGGACATGCCAAAGTCAGCGATCTTCACCACGCGACCAGGTCCCTTGCTGCTGAGCAGACAATTCCTGGCAGCGATGTCACGGTGAATGAACCGTTTGCTCTCCATGTAGCGACAGCCCTTGGCCACGTCCAGAGCGCAGAAGAGTAGATCCTTCATGGTTAGCAGCGATGGTCGTTCCGGTGTGTTTCGATTCTCGCGCAGAAACTTCTGCAGGTCGCCGCCGGCCAGCAGCTCGAGCACAATGTAGTAGGGCTGGCGATCAAAGCAGACGCCAATGAGATGCACCATATTGGGATGATTGAACTTGGCCATGATGGCGGCCTCCTTCAGGAAGTCCTCCTCCTTCTCACGCTTCGGATCCTCACGTAGAGTTTTGACAGCCACAGGCATTTCCACGGCGTCGCCATCGCGATGACGATAGAGTGCCAGGTAGACCTCGCCAAAGGCGCCTTTGCCCAGTGCACTGTGGACAGAAAAGGGAATCAATTGAAGCTAAAGCTGGGCAAGGAAAAACAACTATACTCACTTGACCAGTTGGAGGCTCTCGCGTGCCACCTGCGGCAGACTGTTGACATCGATGTGTCCGTTCAGAATGCCATCGCAGCCATAGTTGGGATTAAAGTTATTCAGATTAGAGTCATCGATGTTGTGCCGGAGACGGCTAAGCTGCAGATCCTGCTCGGCGAGCATTTTGTGGCGCAACTTGGCCTGCTTTTTGCGCTGGTATCGATTATCTGCAAGTGAAAGCAAGGATTAGTGGAATCACGTGAATAATCCCAAGATTCTCCTCAACTTACACAACATTAGGATAAGCCAAGCAATAAGGATGAAGAGCACAGCCAGAGAGACCATCAGTATAGAGACTAGATTCTGATAGGATGACTTGCCCGCTCCCTCTTGAATCTCGCAGGCAGTGTTGTTGTCCCTCTTAAGGCTCCAGCCATCTGGACAAATGCAGCGCACCTTCGACCTGAACTCGTCCAGGGCCACACAACGATAGTCACAGCCACAGCCCTCAATGGCCGGTATGATGATGATGGCACCGGGTCCACTGCTTGCTCCTGCCAGTATTTCACTTGTGTCACGCAGGCTGCGACTGCCGCTGATGTAGGAGCTGCCGCCTTCGCCGTTGGACTCGGTCAGATAGACATCTCCGCCATGGTAGCCACCACCACCGCCACCTGTGTTGCAACCACCGCCACCACCACCGAATCCACCCTGGCCATGTCGATGCACGCTGGTGCCATTGTCCGCCAGCTCCACATAGCACGAGTGCCCGCCACGTCCCCCCTGCAGCAGAGCAGCGCCGTAGGTAGGACTCAATGCCTGATCCTCCTTGGCTCGCCAACCTCCACCGGGTCCAGCTGTCTTTTTGTTCAGCGGTTCCCCATTTATCTGTCCACTTTCGGGTGCTTGCCATGGCTTGGCCTTCTGCCCGTGTTGGAAGTCCTCGTCAATGTACCGACCAATTCCCAGACCACCTCCACCGCCAGCAACAAGCAGAGGAACTGCTTCGTTCTTGGCCTGATTCAGCAGGAAGACAAACGAGCCACCGCCTCCACCACCCGCGCCATTCTCAATGAAAATGTTCTTCACCATATCCGTCTTGGAGCGGAAACTGTATTGTCCCAGATCCAAGTCGTGTTCAGTGACACAGCCTGCTTCCTTGTGGATGCCCATTGATTTGATGCAAGCATTCTCTCCCTGCTGTCCCACCAGGAAGTACAGTTCCTCGTTCTTGTGCAGCTCCAGCACCGCCACGGACACAGAGCCACGCGAGCTGCCCACGCCACCCGAGCCGAGGCCTCCGCTTGCCCCCCTTGGCAATGATACTAGACGATTGTAAAGAGAATGGATGAGCAAGTGACGATAGAATATGAAGAAGTTATACTTACGTGTAGTGTCCCTCGTTGGGCACCTTCCACTTCTGCATGCCCTTGTAGGTGCTCTGATCCTCCACCACGTGCACCTCGCGCAGCACGTGCGTCTGGTTCTGCTCCTTGTAGGCGGTCTCGCATTGCGACTGTGTCGGTCCTATCATACCCCGTGTATCGCAGGTTGTCAGTTCTAAATCTGTAGAGTGAAGACAGCAAAGTTGGATTGATCTTCTAGAGAATGTTTAAGTTTATCTCTTACAGTTCGTATGCTCAAAGTCAAGATGCGTGGGACTCTTTTGATTTGTTCTAACGTTCCAATAGTTGTACCCATTAAGATGCTCCTCGGGAATATTGAGACCAAAACACTCGGGACTAAGAGAGAAGTCATCGACGGCGACATCAGAGAAGATGCGCATGCCCATGCGAGCCTCAAACTGTAGATAGTATCTGTCGGAAAGAAGGGAGTTAAGAGCACACTCCTCATTGGTTTTAACACCATTCTTACTTGGACGTTATGTTGGGCAAGACATACTCCGCACGCAGCCAATCGCTGCCCTGGTTCTTGGTGCTCCACCAGAGCGTTGTGGTGATGTTCTCCTTCTCCTTCATCTCGGCCACTGAGAGATTGATGCTGCCTGGATTCTTGCCGAACTGATGAATGTAGAAACGAACCACACACGAGTTGCGATACGGCGAGTCAGGATTGCCATGCACCGAAGGTGGAGGGTTGAAGGTTTTGCTCAGCATAATGGCATTGCTGGCAAAGCCAATGATTGAATTCTTCTCGGAGTTGTTAATGTGCTGATTCATGTTAACGAGCATGTAGTATCCGCCAGTGCTGTTCAGCAGATGCTGCTGCGTGTGATCTCCATCGGGGCCCGTGTCGTGGGTGGGTGAGGCGCCTGTGTGACGGGACCAGGTCAGCGTGGTCTTGCCTGAGTCGCGCCAGCCACACCAGTCATTCTCAAAGTCACAGCGGCCACCAAAGGGTATCTTGTCTGCAATAGAGAGAGATAATATTAATAGCAACAATGAACTTAGGGAACTTCCTCATCGTGGAATACGGAGGGAATGGGGCGGGGAACTTACCGCATGACTGCTGCTCGTCTTCGGCATCGTCGCAGTCGCGCGTTATGTCGCAGATGCGCGGCAGTGGAATACAGACAGGCACTTTGTTCATCATGCACTTGACCTGCGACGTGCTGCACTTCTCCGACTTGGTGCCCTCGGGGAAACAGTTGACCATGCGCAGATTATCCAGAGCCACATGCGCCTTCTGTCCCGGCTGCAGTTCCGGCACAATTTCAAAGACAATGCGAAAATCGCGAGAGATGCGTCCCAAGCGAAACAGTCGATGCTGCCAGGTGCGAAAATTGTCACCCTGTATCTCGGCAGGGACCCAGCTACTCTCCTGCGGATGGAGTGGCTCCACCACAACACGTGACAGTCCATGACTCATGTCGCTCTGATGCATATACACCTCCAGGAAGCATTTCTCCAGTGTTGTGCTGAACGAGGGCGACGTCAGGTTGAGCTGTCGCGTTGTCGGCTGCACTCGTGCATACAGAAAGTGTCCATTGGCGTCGTCAATATTATCCGCAACGGGGCCGGGCATGAGACCAGTCATGTTCTTCTTTGCCAGCTCCGTGCCACTGATCACCTGAAAACCGTCCGAAAGGTTCTCCGTCCATGCCCAGGCACAAGGCGTCTCGAAGTTGCACTTGACGCCGAGCAGATCTTCGATCTCCGACGAAGGCGTTGATTCCGTATGCGGTGCATAGGTGTTCTGCGCAACAGCAAGCGTAAAAAGGATATAAAGAAAGCAAATTGCAATAAAATTCAAAGTTAAAATTGAAAATAATAAATTGCACTGCAGAAACGAATATGGAGCCATTGGCAATGACTCTTATACACATAATCGATAGCTCTTATAATGCGATGTATTGCATACACAATCGATTACTGAATTTGTTTAAAATATTCAAATAAATACTAAAAATACCAAAGCTATTCATAATACAATCGCATATCGATAACTTACCGGCCTCGGCGCCGTGTCACGAATGCGTTCCTTTATCTGTTGAATCGGATCAATGCCGTCCGTCTCCGGATCGATGTCGCCCTCCATGTTGCCGTGAGTGACTCCACCAGCGGGCTCGTCCGCTTGATTGAAACTCTTTTTCAGCTTGAGCAGCTCGCTGATGGAATTCTTTCGACTGTACGGTCGTTGTGGCTGGTTATCAGTGCCGGCATAGAGCGGCGGGAAGCGAGTCGAATAAGGTCCCGGGACAGCAGGTCCCGCTGTCATGGCCGCAGCACTGTTCGGTTGACGCAGTTTCTCGCCATACCGATCCGCTGAACCGACGCCGCCCATGCCGTTGATCTTGCCAATAGACGAGGTGGCCGAGTAGGAGGCGTAACCGGAACTGCTGCCCGATATGCCGCCCCCGGGGCCACCAACCGAAGGACGCATCAACTCCTTGCGCAGCACTTCCATGCCGCGCTGCCCATTGTTGCGTTCGGGACGTGGCAGGCCGCCGGCTCCCACCTGCGATAAGTTCTGGCGGCGTCTCGTATCCCGCCGACTGCCCGGCGGCGGACGGGAGCCAAAGGTGCCGCCACCACCACCGCCCGCACCTGCCTCACCCTCGTAATCGTCATAGCTGTGCACCGGCTGTGCCAGGCCCGGCAGTGTTGGCAGCGGCAAGGGATGCGGCTGCTCGTGCAGGCGTCCGTTGCGCAGCTGCTTGCCTGGCCCCTGGTAGTTGTAGTTGTTGTAGTTGCTGCCCGCGTGCTGCGACATGGGCAGCGAGTTGAACGTGTGGTTCAGCAGCGGACGCTGCGCCAGCGCCAGCACCACGCTGCACAGCAGCGGCAGCAGCAGCACCAGTGGGAGTGGCATGCTGTGCGCCCCCCTTGGTGCATGTGTGTCGCCGTGTGTGTGCAGGTGTGGGTGTGTCGCTTTATGTGTATCTGTGTGTGTATCAATTCACGTGACTTAATTCAGTTGTTGTTGTAGTTGTTGCAGTTTCCTGTTGCTGTTGTTGTTGTTGTTGTTTTCACAGTGTGCTTGGCAGCTTCTGTTAGTTTTAAGCCTCGGCCGGATGAGGTGGCGCCTCAACTGGTGGCGAGTTTAGCTCTTGTGGCACGTGGGTAATGTTTTTCTTGATGACCGCGAGGCGGGCAAACGAATCGCGCATTTAAAGTTCTTCAGATGCAGGCAGCACATTGCTCTCACTGTGTGTGCGTGTGCGTGTGTGTGTGTATGTGTGTGTGTTTGTGTGTGTGTGCAGCAGGTGCTATTTCACTTGATTTGCTTGTGTTGCTTTCTTCAGTCAACAATCTGCAAAGAGAGAGAGAGAGAGAGAGGAGGAAAAAGGAAGAGAGCGAGAGAATATGCAAATTAATAAGGCACTTTGACACTTGACTTTTAGAATACATCGCATCTATATATGTATCATGCCAATACCCACGGCGCCTCGTGGCATTTCATGCAAGTAATACGGCATTTATTACACCCCCGTCCCGCCCTCTTTTGGCCCCGCCTTATATCAGATTTATAATACCCCCCTATTTGTATCGCCCACACGACGGCCCAACTCAGCCCCAGGCGGCGACACAAAAATGCAATCAAAATCGTAACCTGTAACGTGTCTTTGCCTTCTTCCTGCCTGGGGGGGCGTTCCACCTTCTTCCTGCCTTAAGGGCCAACTAGTGCGATGGGTCAACATTCCCCTAACTGCCTTAGCTGCAACTGGCCTAGAAAAAATCAATATTGGCCATTTAGTTTTTACTACCTTTTATTCAGTATATGAACATAAATCCATAATAGTAAGGCAAAATAAGGGTTTTGCAATCAAACTAATTAGGTCTTGGATTTAAAAACTATTAATGGTATATTTTGATTGTGGTAATGTGAAATGTGCGTAACAGGCAAAAGAAGACATCTCCTTCTTTATAAAGAATATACATACATATATTCCAATCTGCATCAACAGATAAGTGAATTATGGCCATGTTCGTCTGTCTGTTTGTATGAGCGCCTATCTATCAGAAACTATAAAAGCTAGAGCCATCAAATTTTGTGACAACATACGTGTGTATTGCCACCCTGTAAATCATTTAAAACTACATATTTAGAAGCTACATTACAACTGCAATATGCACTTATTATATGACAAATACTTTTGCGTGGATGTTTTGTGACAATTTCATTAAGATCGGACTATACTCGTAAATATAAAATTTTGAAGATCTTAATTCCCTTAGTAACTACTTAAAAATTTGCAAATCCAGCTGTAGTTCTACTTTTTCTATTCAATTATTTATTTCTAGATCTTAAAATGCATATAAACTTCTTCAAATTGCCTTAATGTTCCAAATCTTAAGTTTATATTTGAAATATTACGTACAAATAACCAGTAGATTATAAATATATACGTATATAAATAATCTCTAGAATTCCTAAATGTCAACTAAATCGATCTCCAAAATTGAATTTAATCGATTTCGCATAACCTTTACAAATGATATTAAATTTTAAACACCACTGGATACCAGGTAACAATTAGATAAGTTCAATTGATTTAGCAACAGTTTGTGCAATCCTATTGCATATAGTATATTGAAGTTGATTCGATGTGCATTTCAGTTTCACGTATTTCAAAGCGCATTCGATTTGTCATTGGAATTGTCTGGGTTGATTAGGCTTTAGTTTGCGCTACACGTACAACGCAGCAGCATCAACAAATTTATTGCTAATGGCAATTTGAAGTGAAATTTTCTCGGAAAATAAAAGACAATCCGGGAAATTGGAAATTGCGTTAGCATAGCGAAAGTAAAATAATTGGCAAATTAAATTAACGTAAAATATGGTAAAGCTATCAGTGAAAAACATGTCCAATATATAGTATATGCAAATTCTACATATGTATACACACACACACACACACACATAGTGTACACCGTAATTTATTTACACATCTGCGGGCACTCGCTGCGAATAATACTACGAAAAATACGAATACGAATACGAATGCGAACAGTTTCTAGGGGCGTCGCACAATTTCACTTTTAACATTTCGCGGTGGCCCTGCACACACACACACATACACATTAATATACACATACTCATTTCTATATGTAACGCGATTTCTCTGCAGCTCAGATTGAGCTGCTGCAGGCGGAGGCGCATGGGGGGTGAAGGGGTCACAAATGCATTTGTTGTATTTGCAATTGAAATATTTTTGCCCAAAATTCGATAGTTGTTGTTGTTGTTGCTGCTCCTGTTGTAAGTTCATTGGCTAACTGTTGTTGTTGCCCTCTCGCCGTTTTTCTCGCCAGTTCGATGGTTTGCAGAAACGTGGAAGATGCGCCGAAAAAAATATAGAAAAGAAAAGAAAACACTGGGAAATTCTGTTTGGCCAAAAACCTGCGATATGTCAGTGTGTCTGTGTGTGTGTGTGTGTGTTTGATGTGTGTGCGAGTGCGCGTGTGTGTTGGTGTGTGTAACTTCATAGTACGCTAAGTATGCTATACAAAATGGCTGCCTCAGTTGTAGAACGCGCAACGAAAACAACAACAAAGCAGAATCGTAAATACGCACACAGATGAGAGAAGCGAAAGAGAAGCAAGTAGAGAATAGGAGATGGAGAAGGAGGGAGAGCGAAAAGCAGCGAGTGGAACGGCAGCAGCAACTCAACTCGGTACCACATCGCGTATACGCGACGCGACGCACAGCGAGTTGCGAAACGGAAACGCAATTGAAGTCGAAAGTTATTGCGAGTAGCTGCTGCTGCCCAGAACAAACTGGGTGCTAACTATTCAGTGCTGAAACTACGTGCTTGCAAAAGGGGATGTTGCAACAGCAGTGGGAGTGTGAGAGGGGGGAGGGAGAGGGATACATAAGCGGGTTCAAAATACGTAAAAGTGCATACGACACGACACATGAGACGAAGAATGGGGAGGGAGGACGCTGTGAAGTTGTAGTTGAAGTGGAACTGGGAGATCATCAAGCAGGCCACAGGAACTGCAGCAAATATGTCAATTTGTGGCCAGGCAAGTTGCAGGTAGAGGGTGTGGGGTGTGGTGGAGGTGGGAGGTAGGAGGGAGCAGAAGGAGGCGCAACTGCAGCGTCAGTTTATCTGAAGCCGCCACTTTGCGCAGATTTGCGGGGCGAAACTCTCGAGCGCATATTGCGGAGCCAACTGAAACCTTATTGCGACTTAATTAAAAATGCCACCAGGTAATCTTTATCACTATATAGTATATGCAAATATATGCACATATGTATATGCACTAAAGTTGGCATGCGTGGGGCCCAGTTGTAGTTTTAGCCAGAACAACCCGAAGAACTTTAGATAAGCGCAAAAAAAGAAGAGTTTCTCGATGGGAATGATGAAGAAATTATATTGTATTGATATAGTTAAGTAAAACTGAGTATAATATAAAGGGGAAGCTCGTAAATTGTGAAATATATTGGAGTAAACTTTAAATTAACTCACTCATTTTATAAATAGTACGTATTCTCCATGAAACTCCAAGAAAATGTTTATAATATAATAAGGCTCTACACAAACTCAACATTAATAAACAAAATGATCTAAGTAAGTCTAAGTAATATTGAATATAAGAAAGTACAAAGTAATACTCTTTCAATGGAGCGAATCAAAAATATAAGAGATTTTACAACTTTTAAAAGTTGATTTACATTTTGAAAGGTATTTTTAAAATTAATTTGAAGGTAAATATGTAAATGCAGTGAAAACTTTATATAAATATAATACATTGATTAATCTCTGTCCTAAGTATCTGAATTATGACAATGGAAACCAAAACTCTAATATGAAGACACGAAAAAAGTTCTGATGATATTCAGATATGAAGATTGACAAAGTTGTTAGGCAACTTGTTCTATGGAAACTGAATCAAGATTATTTATAACAATATAACTATGTCAAATTATATCTGGTGTAGCAAAAGTAGCTGTAAGGCAAACCATAAGTAGAACGGACACACATTTATTATTCTAAGATATTATAATTAGCTGGTAAACTTGTCAGATTAAGATCAAACAAATCGAGATGGCAACACTAATTAAAATCGATATTGATAATCGAAATAAAAGTCAATCGCAATTGTACCGCACTACACTAAATTTACAAATTTAATGACAGTTTATCGACTTCAATGGAAACTGCAATTAGTAAAACACCTGAATAATTCCATATAGGGCTTTATGTCTGTCTAAATGCAGCTGTGCACTATAATTACATATATTGTTTCGAACCCGTAACAGATACTGATTCTGCTTATTTTATTGAATTTCTGCGAAAATCTAGCCAGATATATTTGGAAATTATTCGCATTATTCGGAACTGCAACAACAGTTTATTAAATAATTGTCACCAACAGAAATAATTTAAATACAAATTAATCACTTCAGTTTTTGAATAACCTTTGCCTGCCCTCAGCACCCACTTCGTGGAAATAACTAAAGCAATTAGATTTAATCCTCTTCAATAGTTAAGGATTCCAAGAAGTGAAACTGGCGCAGGATTCAGTTGTGCGAAAGGAAATGCACACGATACTCAAATACTGCTAGTTATGGTCAGAAATTGGCTGGATATAGCTAGGTAAAGCCTGATATAGTAAGAAAAAGCTAGATATTGTTAGATGTAGCCAGAAATGGATGGATTTTAATTTAAAACAAACAGAAACTGTTGCAAAAATTCAACGTGCCCCAAGCAAAGAGCGAGAAAAAGAAAGGGAGAGAGAGAGAGAGAGAGAGAGAGAGTGAGCGAGAGGCGTGTATATGAGAGCGTATTTTGCAGATACACACACAGCGCCAGCAACAACAGCAATAACAGCAACAACGACAACAATAAGGACGACGAGTTGAAGCTGCGTCAACGCCGCAAATGTTGTGCTGCTCCCGCTGCTGCCAGCGTCGTTCCTTGTTGCTGTTGTTGCTGCTGCTGTTGTTGCTGTTGCTGTTGTTGCTGTTGATTTCGCTGTCTCCTTTAGGGCTCCAAGGCTTTTGGACCATCACCAGCCCCAATACGAAACGCAGCTACAGCGTCGTCGTCGTCGTCGGCGTCGGCTGCTGTGCGCAGGATACACACACATGCATGAGCACACACACACGCACACAGGCACAAGTACACACATACACATACAGTGAAGAGGAACGTTCGCTACTAATGGCGCAGACAAATTGTTTTGCGTATCTCACAGATACAGCGCCGTACTAAAGATACTACACACAAAAAACACACACACACACCACACGCGTACGTACACACACACAAGCATAGCAAAATTTTCTCAAAAGAATTTTCCATTATATTTCATATGATTTTCCTTTTTTCTAACAGAATTGTACTTGCAATTTTCCAGCAACTTTTCGTTTTTACGTTTCGCTTTTCCTGCGTTTTCTTTAGCAATTTTTCACAGCATTTAAAGCTAATTTTCAATTACCATAACCCGCACATTTTGGACAGATTTTTCAGCACTGATTTAGGCGATTTTCCGGGGAAAAATACAAATTTTCAATCTGCAGGAAGAAAAGCTTTTGCAAACATTTGCGAGAATTTTCTTCTGTTGCACGACACTTTTCACTTTTTCCACAAAAATTCAACTTTTTTTCAGCTTTTTTTCTGCTGCTACAGCTGAACAGAACTTGTTGTTGTTGTTGTTGTTGTTGTCGCTGTCGCTGTTGTTGTTGCGGCTATTGTAAATGCTGCGCTGTGTGTGGCAGATTGCATCCGTGTATCTTGTGGATACTTGCGCGCACGACGCTCGGCAAACGAAGACTGAAGCTGGGAAATTCTCGTGCGGGCACAGTTCGCAGCCAGCAACGGCAACGGCAACGGCAGCAGCAGCAGCAGAAGCAGAAGCAGCATCCGGAGGCAGCCCAGAGGCGACATCGGCAACGGCAACGGCAACGACGTCGTGCTCTCGCTAAACGAATATCCTGCGCTGTAACCGAGCCTGTGCGTGCAGGATACACAGCGCAGGGCAGCACCGTAGGAACGAAGGCAAAGGGAGGAGGGAGGGAATTTCTTGTCGCTACTCGTCGAGTGGCAAAAGGAACTCGCTGCAAACGTACTGGCGGCAAAAGCTGTTGCTGCTGCTGCTGCTGATTGGAAGCTGGTGGCACGGGGCACGGGGCACGAGGCAGGAGGCATAAGGCAGAAACAGGGACTGAGAGAGACTGAGGCAGTCCATGGCTGAAGCCTGCTCAGTGGCGCACTCTGGCGGTCGTTGTTTTGGGAAATTAATGCAAACTGCTGGAAATTTAATTTGGCTGCCAGTCGTCAGGGCGGCTGGGAGCTTTGTGGGCATGGCCAGCACTGCGTTTCCTATACGCATATCCTGTAGACTATTGGCAAGCGGGTATGTTGAACTGCAGGAGTTGTAATTTGGAATGGATAGGATATATAGGATATAGATAATGGTCATGATATGGCATCTTTATGCTATTAAATTATATTATTTACATAATATAAATATATGTGTATATATTCACATCTTGATTAGCATCATCATTAATCTTTCTGTTGCTCTTACTGCCAAGATCTCTCTCATTTTAGAATCCAGCTAGATCAAATTTGGCTTGGAGATTACTGTATATCTTGCTTAGCTGAAAACTTATTTGAATGATACCTTCCACGTCCTCATTTAATAGTATCATATAATAATTATATCATATAATATCACCAATATAATCTCAGACAAATAAAATAATATTGTGCATTTCTTTTATATTGAATAAACAATATATGAATGAGATATTTAGAAAAATCTGATTTTTCAAAGGGATTTAAATAAAATTATTCAACATTTTACAATTTCTGCCATAGAAACCACGAATACTGAGTTAAGCTTGAAACCTATAAAATATCTTTGTAAATATATAAAGTAAATCCTTTTGTTTCTTAAATAATTGGAATTTTTTAAATTTTTCTTTAAGTATCATAAAGGTTAGATATGGCAAATATAGTAAGTATGTAGATTGGTTGGTGTATACTTTATCTCAATGATGTTGATGTATATTCTTTCTCTTTTTACATGTACATAGCTGTAATATAGCTATTATGCCTACTTCTTGTTCTGTAACCAGTAAGTGTCTACAGGGTATTCAGCAGTCGACTACCTTCTCATTTAACCGTCTTTAGTTATTCAATTTGCCCGCCGCAATGCGCTCAAGTGCAAGTGGGCCCAACGGCCCGTTGTACAGAGTGTCCATAGTGTCTCACCCCCGTCCCGCTGCCCACTTCCTCATAATGTTGCCACCGTATTAGGTGGACTCGTGTGCAGCGTAACACACACTGCGTAGCTGCTGTCGCTGTCTTCCTCGCTTCCATATCCACACTTCCTTGAGAGGGCATCCTGCTGTCCTCTTGGTCTGCTGCTAGGCGCGTGCATCTGTAATTTCATCTAATCAGTTACACGGATGCCACACAAATGCATTTATCATGCTCCTATCGCGTGCAAGGATAATCTACGGCTGCGTTTGTGACCATAAGTGCCACACGAGTTTGGCGGGCTTCTTCTTCGAGTCTGCGGCAGCTGCGGCAGCTGTGGCATCCTGTTGCCTGCTCCATTGCTAACTTAATCAGGGGGCGCAGGATTGATTTAGCAATGAAGCGAGTTGTCTTCCATATGCTGCGAGAGGCGGCAATCGAAACATATTTGCTTATATCAAACGGAAGAGCAGAGAACTGATTGGGTATCAAATTGACTGGGGCCGGTTAAAGGATGATCTGTTTTAATGTTCACAAGTTTTGATAGTTATAAGAAAACTAGGATAAATTTGACAAACTAGAATGTGTGGAGAGATAAACTGTCGCTCTTTGTATGGAAAACTTAAATGTGGTAAGGCTTATTGAGAATATATAATGATATGATAACATCAATGTCCTACAATTGTGATATTTACTATATTAATAAGAAGAAAGAAGGGTTATCTTCCATATACTTAAAGAGATTCTTCTTTCGATTTTATTATATACAAATAAGAGTTTTCGATTATATCTGCTGAGTGTTTTTAAGAAATGAAATAATTTTGATGAAATTAAGAAAATAGATAAATTATACTCTAAAATTTAATTATGCTTATGTTCATTAAGGTAACTTTGATAATAAAAAAAGGTATAATTTATATATTATTATACATTATATTAATATATACAAGAACCTTATAATACTCATAAATTCTAAGTAAAATTCCAACAGTAAACATATAAATAACATACCACACTAGACTCGTAAAAACCATCCTAACTGCTTCTGTTACCCCAGCCGCAATCCACTTAGCCTTTTATAGTTTCCATTTGTATTTGCACGAGAACAGAAAACAGACGCCCCACATTAGTCCCTGGCATTAGAAACGTATTTCAAAAGATCATTTTAATGCCCATTCCCCTTTCCATTCCCATTTCTATTCCGGTTCCAAGACAAATTCAAATGGCAATAAGTCAAAAATGCAAAAACATCGAAATCACTAAACGGAAATGATAGAAAGAGACAGAGATAGACACAACCTCACAGATATGTCGAGATATGGGACTTTATTTATATAGAATTGCGCAGACTAGCATACATATACACATCCGTACATGCGCTTAGCATATATATTTATTTAGAGATCGGCGACAGTCGCTGACAAGAGCAGACCGAACAAGACGAACACGAACACAACAACAACAACTACAACAACTAGAAGAAGAAGAAGGAACAACGACGACGTCAAAGACCGATCGCAAGGCAAGGCGAGACAACTTTCCATGTACTTCTCAGATACTTTTTAATATATATATATATTTTGCACTAGAAAATCCACATTTATGTTTCTCTTTCGGTTTGTGAAAAGTTTTAGAGCTGCGCAAATTGCAAATAGCAAAAATGGCACCATAAAAGCGTCACAAGTATCTCATGGATACGGAGTGCGCGAAAATAAGCACGTTTATTTATAAACTAATTGGGGGAGAAGTTGGGAGGAAAAGAGGAAGTAAGGGGTAGGCGGGGCAACTCACAGCAGCATTCGACGCGTGCCAGACACACGCGCGCCCTTCAGTCTTCAATCCACTCCGCGATTCTATTGCGAATCTTCTCCAGCTGCAGCTATATCTGTAGATGTATCTCTAGATGTGTCTGCGAATGCATCAGTCACTGTCACTGTATCTGTATCTGTATCTGTATCCGCACTTGTATCTGCGTCTCTATTTGCGCTTGTATCTTGCACTTTTCATTCAATTATGTTCACTTAAATCCGCGCCCGATTCGTGTTTTTCGCACTTTTGTGGCTTGCAACGTCGTAGCAGCTTTGTATCGCCTTTGCCGACTGAGAAGCGCAACTGAGAGACGCGACCGTTCAATGGCAACTGACTGACTGAGTCTCCTCAGCGGGATCGAGACAAATCCCAGCGCTCTTTGGCTGCTGCCTCTGCCTCTGCTGCTGCTGCTGCTGTCTTTTCTTTTTCTCACGGCGCTCGCCATCCCTCGTCATTATTGCCCTCTCTCCCTCCCCCGCCTCCTACAGTGTTTGTTTGTTTTCACTGGCGTCGCGTCAAGTGGATTCAACGCAATTGACTTGTGTGCGTCTGTCGCACGCGCAGCGGGGTATGCGGCGACTACTTGAGGTACCGTGCAACGTGCAACGTGCTACATCCTTTGCTACCTGCCGCAGACAGTCCTGCCCTATCCCGTCCATTAAGGCCATTATTTCTACGTGCATCCGATCAAATCCCGCCTCGTCTCGTTCTAGATTTATGTGCAGTTGCAACCGACGAGCAGTTATTTTTAGTCGCAACCCGCAACGTCAGCGTGCAACGTGCAACGTACTGCGTGCTGTGTATGCCTGCCTGTGACATTATTGCTTGGGGTAGCTGCGAAGGAAATTAATGAGCTGCGGCCACAGAGGCAGCTCTGCTCGCTGCGCTCCTCACTCTCACTTTCACTTGCTCTGTCTCGCTCGCACACTCCTACTCAAAGCGGAAGCAAGCAGCGAGATCGTAACATGCTACAGTGGGACAAGCTGCGCTTAAGTCTGCTTAAGATTTGCAAAACATTCGATTAAGGAATGAGATTATCGCATGAAATTCGCTTGGATTCAGTTCAATTTAGAATGAGATTAAGTTATACAATATATATGTATAATATATATAAATAATATATATATAATATATACCATATGTCACAATTAAATGTAAGGAAGTACAATACAATTATATTTTTACTCTCAATGGGGTTCAAGGTTTGCGTTAATCAGTAAAAAAAAATAACTACAAAATTTATACAGAAAACTAACATAAGATGTAGAGAGTATTTTTAGAATTAAAATAAAAAAAATATACATTATATTATATAGAATCTATATATAATATAAATATAGAATATATGGAATTATATTATTATTCATCAAATATTAATATATTATAACTTATTTATCGATATTATATTATAATATATAAATTTGTTCATAATTAAAATAATAATTAAATTATCCCATAATAAAAATTAAAAGTGAGTACAAATAGGTTTTACAAAATATTATTTTATTCTTTATAGTAATAAAAGAAATAATTATATACAAAATATGAAATTTACAGTCATAAATATAAAAACAACTAAAAGAACGATAACTTGAGGCATACAGATATAGATATATTGTTTACTGGATCTGTCCTTCAACTTAATAAACATCACAATTCTTTACTTATAACACTTTGCTTAGTCTTTTATAGCTTTCCTATTATAGCAAGTGAATCTACAAAGAATACTTTCTACAAAATTGAAACTCTTTAACAAATCTAAGTATTTTCAATTTCTTAATTCAAACTAAAGTTCTTCCACATTCTCTCGCTTTTTGCCCACTGTAGCTGTATGCAGATCACTTGCTGATAATTCCGTTTTGTGTGGTCTGTTTCTCGCCTTTGCAGCATCTGTGCCACGCCTCTCGCCTGCTGCCCGCCTGCCGCTAGTTGCCCCTATTCAAGTAGCCGCAATCTCAAGTGTTGTCAGTGTTGTCACCAATTTGTTTGTTTACTTTTTGAGCCCTGGTCCTGCTACTACTCCGGTTATCGTTGCTCGATGCAGCCCAACAGAAAAAAGAGGCGCCAGCCAGGGCGCATGTCAAGTGGCCGCGTGGCCCAGTGTCGCCTTTGTCCTGTGCCCTGTTTCCTTTGTATCCTGCTCTGCCCTGCCCTGTCCTGTCCAGTGGTGGCTCCGACAACTGTCAACTGTGGCCGCTGTCGGCGCTCGGCTTGGCTCGGCTTCCCTCGTCGCTTTGTTTACGTTTACGGCACCTGCGCACTGGACACATAAACAACTGTACCACGGTGCGCGTGGATGCAAACAAGTGGCTGCCGCCCACTGTGCCACGCAGCACGTTGTCCTCGCCAAACGCAGGACGCAACAAACTGTTGCCGCCGCGGGCAGAGAGCGGGTGGGGTGGCAATGAGTGAGGAGGAGGTTAGATTCGTTTGGGATTTATCGATTGGTGCTGGACATGCGCATTGTGGCCGCCGTCGCCGCTGCTTCTGTTGCTGGTGCTGCTGGCCGACATATCGAAGGAAACTCCTTTTGATGTAGACACAATAATTGCGAGTGAGGCGACGCCAGGCGAGGCATGCGAGTGAAAAAGTATCTGCTGCGTGTGCAGAACGTTCCTGTGCTTCGTGCGAAACGGTTGATTACATTTTACTAAGCGCGTGTGCTCTACACAAGCCTCAACAGGAAGCTTCAACACGACAGACGACAGAGTCCTCACGCACTCACGCACGCACAGTCCATCTTGCTCACGCTTACGTCGCAGACTCTCTATCTCACTCTGTGTGTGTGTGTTATTTGTGTCTGTGGAGATTTAAATCGAAGAAATTCGCAAATAATTTCATCATTTTTCGACTGGAATCAACACGAGAAACTCCTGCCTTTGCTTTTTGTGTCCGCGTTTCAGTGTGTGTGTTGCTTTCTTTGCTTTCGTTGCTTAACACACACTCACAGACACCCACACACACACACATACACATATATACAGATAGGCGCGCACTCACACAGGCCTTGTGAAAAGTGAAAGTGACGCCCAAAAACGCAAGACACACTTTGGAGAAGTTTTGCCAGCAGAACGAGTCGAGCTAACCAATTTTCTCACACACCACGCAAGGCTTAGTAAAGTAATTTTCCCCTATTACATTACGCGCTGAGCGTTTTCTTTAACCCAATTAAAATCCGAGAAGCTGCTCACACACACACACCCGTACACACGCACACCAACGCATCCGCACAGCCCCCGCCACGAGAGTTTCTAAATTTATGCGAAGCACATACAAATTTTGCACACACTTATACACAGCTCATTTTGTAAGCACCCCCCACACACATACACACGCACACACCACAGCTACCCCCCTATACCATCAACCCACCCCCCCACCCCACTCGGCATGCTGTAAATTCAATATTTTTCGCATTTTCTTTGCTCATTTTGTACAATTTTTCTCGATACGTTTTGTGATTTCGTAATTCCGCAACATTTTCCAGTCAACATGATTTAATATTAAGCACGCAAACGGATCATGCAATCCGTTCTAAAAACTAAATCAAAATTAATCGCACAAATTCAAACACGGGTGCCCGAGATCGAATTCCAATTGCAACAGGTAAGTACTGCATTTTTTTTCTCGCAATTTTCCAATTAGTTTTCTTTGGTATTTTTAAAAAATTCTCTCGAATTCTCTCGAATCTCGCAGTCGCATGTCTTCTCTCCCTTCCTCTTTCTCTCTCTCTCGCATTGCGTCTAGTAAAATTAGTGTAGCCTACTTTTAACTGGTCGAAAGTATGCTACGCTTTTAATCAAGTTCGCAGTTCAGCAGGTAACAAGCTAAAATTTCTAGCTAAAAATTTTATTAACTTTATTTATCTCAAGTAAGTTTTGCCAACCCAACCCCACCACACCCCTTACACACTCTGCATGCCTTACGCCTGGGGTCATCATGGGATGCTATGCATAGCGTGAACTTTAGCATTCCTTGGGGTATTGAGAGCAGCCTTTCTTTCAGTCACCGTCGACCACAATTGTCCCGCTGCATGGGAAGGAAACTCAAGTCGTAACCCTGAAAGTAGGCAACACTTTGTTGCTCTGCTCCTCTCTCGTTGTTGTCCTTCTCTTTGTTGTTATTGTTGTTGTTGTTATTGTTTTTGTTGTTGTCTCTTGTCCATATTTGATCCTTGTATGTCGCGACTCAGTTCGCCATTGTAACTGTAATTTATTTGCCCTGCTCCAGCGTTCAAGGACACCTGCCCAATGCAGGTGGTCCACGCACGGCTGCCCACAGACAGACAGACAGACTCTCGCTGTGTGTGTCTGTCTGTGTGTGTGTGCTGCTGTGTGTGGCTTGCTGTGTGTTCCTTGCTTCACAATTACAATTTAATTACTTGAGGCCTTGCAGTCTTAAAGGATCAAGGCGACACCCAGCGACGAGCTGCAGCTTTACTGCTCGTATTTTTAGCACGATTCAATTAAGTTAAGCCACAACATGCTGAAACCACAAAGAACCCTCAGCTCTCCCCCCCCTCCCCTGCAGCTTCGCCTTGTCTTGTTGGCTTCCGCAATCGATGCTTGAAATGTCAACTGACGCCTCTCATTGCAGTAAACCCAGATGCCCGAGGCTTTGATACTGCTCGGCATGGCTGACGCAGAGCCGGACCTATCGACGTTCGAGAACAAAACAGGACTCGCCGAGGACATGAAGTTCCTGGCCTCCATGCCCGAGCTGTGTGACGTTACCTTCCTCGTTGGGGACACCCGTGAGCCCGTCTGTGCTGTCAAGGTAGGTGTCTCTCTGTGTGTGTGCGTGTGCTGGAATCAGGTCACTGCGTAATCTACACAGCATCATCATCCTAGACCTGCAATTACTCTCCCTCTCTCTCTCCCCTCTCTCTCCCTCGCAGGCTGTGCTGGCGTCGCGTTCCCGAGTGTTTGCCAAAATGCTTTACGCTGCACCATCGCCGCAACGCAAGCGGGAGACAACCACCAAGGAGAACAAGTTGCGACTCTTCCTCAAACGCTCCTCGGAGCCCCTGCTGAACCTTCAGAATGCGGCACAACAGGTTCGTGTTCCCTTCCTCTTCTTTTTCCTTCAAACCAATCGATATGAAAGCCCACCCACACACAAACAACACACACACACACACTCTCCCACTCACGCTCTGTGTATGCGTGTGTATGTATATGTGTCGGTGTAGGTATGCTTGTGCGCGTGTGTGCGTGCGTGTGTGTGTGTGTGTGTGTGTGGGAAAGGGGAAACACTTTATGATACCAACACACATTCAGTGCTGCTCAATTGGTTCCGATTATATATCTTATGATTTCTGTACATTTCTGTAAATATTTATAAGAAATTCAAGGAACATGGACAATCAACATAATTTAATAATATCAATGTTACCTTTCTGTGCATTCTCTGTTGTGACACTCTCTCTCTCCTCAACACCACCACCACCACCCCCCCAAAACCTCGCCCCGCATATGAATACCATAAAAAACCCATAAAACTAAAATAGAGAACCGGTTTCACCCAACAATTAGCTCCGATACCCGAGGTAAACGCCCAACTAACTAACTTACTAACTAATCCAAGCGACATACATTGCTACCTCTATGTGTATGTGTATGTGTATTTGTGTGCGTGTGTGTGTACCGTAATTGGCTTTGCAATTAGTTAGTGCTGCAAGACGTCACGTGTCCTAGTTAAAACACACCATACGATATGTATCCAAAATTCCTTATGTATTTGCATTGTATGTCAGTGTGTGTGAGCCCTGAGGGAGCTAAACCTGCATTGTCATGCAATATCGATATCATTAAGGTCACAACTTATTTGTATATATCTAGAGCACTCTAAGAACAACTAAATATCTTACTGGAATGCAGTTTCTTCTTCTTTCCCAGTTTGTGTAAAGTTCTCCCTTTCTGTCTATCTATCTGCATAACTATCGCCTTAACTATCTGTATTTAAATAAAAAAGAAAACTGTTTATAATGCACTTTATCAATGCTCGAAAAATACTTCAGCTTAAGCTGTCTCTGTCTTATAAATATATTTATCTCATATTGTACATTTGCTATGTCTTCTCGTTCTTCCGTGTCATTTCTCTGTCTACCTTTTCCGAATATCTTTGTACATATTGTACATTAACCTGTACTATATAGTCTGTAAATCTATACTTTAAATCGATCTGACACCCACTTTTAACTTTCAATTTCAAAATGTTACAATTAAGAACAGTCTGTTTATTTTCTCTATGATTCTGTTATGATCTTTATCTCTAACCTTGTAGAACTGGTAGTAAATATCACTGAACCGCTGAACCAGTTACTAACTTTGGCATATTTCCCTTTAATGATATACAAGTGTAATTGTTGTAATTGCTTTTAGCTGTCTGTTGTATTAGTATTGCGTACTTAACCTCTAAATTTGTAATGATCTGCTTGCTGATCTTGCCCTTGCACTGATCTTACAGCCCTCGGGTCAACAGCATCAGACGCTGATCATTGAGGAGTTCGAACCTGATGTCTTCCGTCAGCTAATCGAGTACATTCACACGGGTTGTGTGACCCTGCAGCCTCGCACATTGCTGGGTATCTGTCGACTCTATACACAGAGAGATCATTTTCCAGATTATTTAAGTCTTTGTCCTTGCTCTCTTTAGGTGTCATGAATGCCGCCGATTATTACGGCCTGGAGGAGCTGCGTCGTGCCTGTGCGGGCTTTGTGCAGTGCTGCATCAATGTGGACACAGTGTGCGCTCTGCTGGCATCCGCTGAGCGTTACATACAATACAAGTGCACCAAGACGCTGGTGCAGAAGGTGCTGGAGTTTGTGGACGAGCATGGCAACGAGGTGCTCAATCTGGGCAGCTTTACACTGCTGCCCCAGCATGTGGTCCGTCTGATACTCGCACGTGAGGAGCTGCGAGCCGATGAGTTCACCAAATTTCAGGCGGCGCTTATGTGGAGCAAAAAAGTACTACGACAACAATCCGGTAAGGCTCAACTAAGAGGAGAATGAATGAGGAAGAAGGAAGAGCTAATCACTCCATCCCTCTATCATTTTCCTTTACAGAACATTGACATCAAGGAGATACTGGGCACCTTTCTGGAGTACATACAGTTCCACAAGATTCCTGCCAATGTGCTGATGCGAGAGATTCATCCGCTCAATCTGGTGCCCTATGCGATCATCATGAATGCTCTGGCCTACCAGGTGGGTAGTAGCGCTAGTTCGCCTAATTGTTGTTGGCTTCTTTGGTGTTTAACTCAGTTCTCATTCATGCCACATCATCTATCTATCTATCTATCTATCTATCTTTCTCTGTCTAACTGTCTATCTATCTATCTATCTGCATTCCTATCTGCCTGTCTGTCTCCCTGTCTGCCTGTCTGTCCGTCTGCCTGCTTCACTGTGTGTCCGCCTGTTTGCCTGTTTGTCTGTCTGTCTCTCTCTGTCTCTCTCCATCGATGCCTCCATCTGTCACTTATCACCCACGCCATCCATGCTATCCATCCTTGTGTCCCCCTTTATGTCTGATTCTACAAATTGCAGGCAGACCCAGAAAGCATCGACCCCGGAAAGCTGTCTCCCAACTCTAGCCGAGTGAGGCGCGCCCGCCAGAACCAGGGCCGATCGATGTCCGTGCAGAGTTCGCTGGATCCCTACGGCTCGAATACCACACTCAGCTCCAGCGGCAGCAGCGATCCCACGAGTGGACCGCATCACAGCAACTAACATAGGTTGAACGGCCCCTCCTCCTCCTCCTCGTCCCACAACCAGCCACACCATCGCCATCGCCACCACCATCAGTCGCTGCCCAAGATCCGCAAGGCCAAATCACAATCATTCCGCACTCGACGCAGTCCCTCCGAGCGTCGCAGTCCCAATGCGCCTCCCCTGCTGACCCTCAACACCACCAGCGGCACCGCTGCCAATGGCGACAAGAAACGCAGTCCCCTGACACCCAAGAGTCCCGTTGGCCCGCCACCCGAGTCCAAGAGTCCAGGCAGCAGCTCACAGAAGACTCCGACAACGACGCTCTCTCGCCAGGGCACGCTGCGTGCCTCAGCTCGCCGCAAGAACAGTGGCCAGCTGAGCATCTCGCTGAGTGCTCAGAACCAGGGACGGCGCAGTCCCGTCGGCCTCAACGATCGCAGTCCGCAGGGCCGGCGCAGTCCGCACTTTCCCAGCAGCCCCGTGCAGCTGCCCAGTCCGTCGGCGCGCAGTCCAACGGATTCACAGCGACGCAGTCCCACATTCAGCATACAGATTCATACGCAGGAGCGTCGTTCACCCCTTGGGGCAGTGGCACCCTCGGACTTCAGCTGCCAGGCGGGCCCGTCGGGCGGGTATACACGGCGCAGTCCCACGTCCACGGTGCATGTGCAGGATATGGCCACGGAGCCGGAGGAGGCAGGATTTGTTGGCCTCAAGCGTCCGTCGATCAGTCTCTTCACCCCCATCTACTTTGCCAGCGAGAAGCGCAGTCCCATGGGACCCATACCGCCCATCACGGTATCCAATCCCACCGAGACCTACAAGAGTGCTGAGCGGGAGCGAGAGGCCGCCGAGGCCTTGGCCCGCGAGCGCGAGAAGGAGGCCGCACAGGCGCAGCCACCGCCGCCGGAGAAGAAGAGCGTAATGAGGGAGATCTTGGCCTTTGTGCGCAAGCCATCGAAGCACATCTCGACACGAACGAATCGCTTTGCCAATGCCTTCACGCGTGCGGAGTCGGGTTCCTCCGGTGGACCTCTGATCCGGCAGAGCACCTTCTCAGCCAGCCCCGCTGCCTCGTCGACGGCGGCCAAGAGCGCCGTGCAGAAACAGATGTCCGAGGTGGGCTTCGAGCCAAAGATGTCCCTCAAGTTTGCCCACTACACCAAGATGTCCCTCAAGCTGCGTCGTTCCACGCGTCGCGAGGAAGAGGAGAAACAACAACAACAACAACAACAGCAGCAGCAGCAGCAGCAGAAGGCGTCGGCGGTTAACTCGGCGGCTGGCTCGAAACGGGCCAGTGCGGACTCGAATGCGGAGCAGGTAGGTGGTGGATCCGGTGCCGAGGAGGAGCTGCCATTCGAGCTGGCGAATGTGCACTTTGAGAAGGTAGGTGAGTCCTATATCAAGCACGAACGACTGCGCGAACTGGTCGAGCCCGAGCTGGAGGTGGCCGAAGCCGAAGCAGAAGGAGTAGAGGGAGCCGAACCGGATGTGGCGATGGCACAGTTCGTTGAGGAGGTGAGCAACTCGTTGAAGGTGGTCGCCCTCAACGGCGATGGCGCTGTGCCTGTCGTACATCACTTCACACGTCGCTCCGAGAGCCGCGAACCGATTGAGCCGCGCATCAGCGAGGAACGCGAGTCCGACTCCAATGATCTCTTGATACCTGAGGAGCTGCGCGCCGAGCTAGTGCAGATTTTGAAAGCCTATCCACCAGAGCCAATTTATGTTAATCTGCAGGCATTGCGGCGTGAAGTAGACGAGGCCGAGGTGGTGGCCGAGGCGGAGGCACAGGCGCCGCCGGAGGAAGCAGCAGAGCCGTTGCGGACGCCGTCGCCACCGCCACCGCCCGAGAGGCTGCCGCTGCAATGTCCTACTATTGAGTTTGAGCCGCCATCGCGTCGCTCGTCCTTCGATCCGCCACGCTCTCCGTTTCTCGAGCAGCTGCGCAGTCCGGGCGTCGACACCGAGACCGATCTGATCAACCTGCAGCGCCTGGACTCGGGCGGCGACTCCTTTGAGCTTGTCGACGGCGATCGCAAGTCCAGTCGCGCCGAGTCCAGCTTCGAGTGTCCCTACTCATCGCGCGACACCAGTTTCGATGTCTCCATATCCCGCTATCAATCGACCAGCTACGAGGATCAGACCTCCAGCTTTGAGATTGTCGACACCGACGATCGAAGGCGGCACATCGATTTGCGCAAGAGTTCCATTGAGCTGGTCGATGCGGAGACCTTCCAACGTTCCGGCTCCTCATGCGGACGCAAGTCCTCGCTGGAGACGCACTTCGATTACACGCCCTCAGAGACAAGCGGCATGACCCCAGCACGATCCCCCAACTTTCCCATGACCAAGAAGCAGAGAACCGAACACTTCCGCCAGCTGCACGTCTCGCCCTTCAGTGCCTTCTCGCGGGCACGCAGCCCGCTCTCCCAGCAAACCTCCTCGAACTACAGCTCCCGGGACAGCTACGACTCCAGTTCGTCCTATCCGAATGGCCACGAGCCACAGCGCAGTCCCTATGCCGACCCGAGCAAGAAACACTTCCCCCTCACCATCAAGCAGCGCGAGGAGGAGGTCAAGACATTCCTCTGCACCGATTTGCGTTGTGCCTCGATCTTTGAGCCGCGACCCAGTTCGGTGCTCACCCAACAGCTCTCCACGGGCTCCATGTCAACGCCCTCGGCATCAGGGGGTTACAGTGCACCGCGTGTGCCTGTCATTGTGGGCGTGCCCACGAGTGCGAGCACGAGTGTTGCAGCTGTGCCCAGCATCCCTGCTGCCACTGGGCCATCCTCCTCCTTCTCGTATGCCCAGTCGCATCATGCGAACGCTTCGCTCGGCTCGTGCGGCTTCTCCAGCGGCAGCGAGTTTGAGCCCCCCTCGCCACGACGTGCGGCAAGCGCCTCGCCCAAGCACACCTTCACCTTCCGCATCGTGATGAAGAAGGTGGACAGCTCGCCGGAGGCCTTGTGCCCCGAACGGCATCGATCCCGCATCATCGATCGCTATCGCCGTCGTGACAGTCGGCGCAAGCGCATTCACGATGCTGGTAAGAGTTTCTAGAAATAGGCCTCGGAGGAGGAGAGCGAGAAACACAGTAGGAAATTCTGGGTATGTTGGTGTTTCTAGTGCGGCCTTTTTGCAGCCTTTATATGGTAATTATATGACATATATATGACATATATTATATATATATGTGACCGTATCTTATGACCATCTATCTAACAATTATGTATGTCCCAGCAATCGATCGATCCCAGCAGGAATACAATTTTTGACAATCTATATGTTATTCAATCCAAGGGTTTTTTCTATATACAACTTACATACATACACGTACTCGTATATAGTACGCCTCTAGTTACGTAAGTCAGTGCGAAGATCAAACTTTATAAAATGGTTCTGGTTTTAGGCCGTTTCAAAACTCTCTTTGCTAAGTACGCGTAGTCCCAGGATAAACATTGCATTAAAAACATATTGAGTGTGTCTCTGTAGCAGTAAGTAAGTCAGATCAGATCAGATCATTAATTCAGAAATCAATAAGGGTTCATACTTCTTCATGGTACAAACTAAGAATCAATGATAAATACAGATATATATTGCAATATTCTAAAGAGATCTACAAGTGTATTCAAAATGTATGGCAAATTATAACATCAAATGTTCTAAGCTTCTACAAATGTATGTGAAACAATAATTCCTCCCACGATTTACCTGATTACTAATTAAACAATAGAGAGTAAACACACAGACACAGCTACACAGATACAGATACAGATAAAGATACAGATACAGATGAAGTTAATATAACACTAAATGTTGTAATGTTTTCGAACGATTGATTCGAGTACGCATTTTACGTGGTTCCTGTTATATAGATATATTACGTATTACAAATTTTTGATGGACTAGCAACTAAACAGAAACATATATACTTATATATACAATACATACTAAATGAGATTCTACAATTCTACATGTGAAGAAATTCTGCTATTGCAAGGGAAAACGTTTCTTTCGTTCACTCTTTAAGACTTAAGCTGAGAAATCAGAGAATATTAGCATTAGTATTATACTATTATATATCATTAACATATATATGTATATATTATATATACTATGTGTATGTACATTCAAAGCTGGATTTGGGGCCGTACTTAAATCTTTAATGAAAAACAAATTCTGTGCCGAAAATTATTAAGAACTTAATATGATTAAGATATGGAAAATCTTCAAAGAAAAGATCTACAAATTGTAATTATTATTATAACATTAATTAATGTTGTTCCAGCTGTTTTTTGGACTTCGTGTTTGTTTGTTTCTTAAATGAAAATCCTATTATTAAGCAATCTACATATGTGGGCTCTGTATTGTCACCTCTCTTTCGTGAATAACTCTAGAACTATAAGAAAATGAGAAAAACAGAAAACAGAAAATGAAAAGATATCAACATTTTACAGGTATTTACGCATATTAAGCATTTATTATAGCTATTATTATATAAAATTGATATACATACATACTACATATTTACATATTATGTATGTAACACGACACAACATTCCCCTACATTGACAACAACAACAACATCAAACGCGGATGATGACTCTAGTAAGCGCGCCTAGAACAATTTTTGTACCACTAACATGAATGCAAGTAGTTGAAATGTTGCTATTTTGATTTGTAGTTGCTTGTTACAACAAAAATAACTAAAACTAAAACAAATGATAAGAAATAACGGCTATCTTCGGCATACCGAAGTCAAAATATCCTTGCAGAGGGTTAATGTAATTAAAAGTAACTAACTATTATACAAACCTTGATCCATTTAACATAAAGTTTTTATCGAATCGAACGGCAGTAATAAAGATCTATACATGGTGTCCGTCTTTAGATATATTTCAGTTTATCGTGTCCATTTCAATATATATAAAGTAAATATATCAGTTTATCCAATCCATCCTTGTCAGTCTGTTACCTTAATCCGATAAATTCTTAAAAATATATATAATTTCAGATCTATAAATAAATTACTATAATTTTACATAGCTCTGCAAAGGACTATTAACTTAAAACAAACGCTTGCAAAATTTGTAGTACTCGAAAGCGATCAATCGATCTGATTTTGATTTGCCTGTGAATGCTTGAGAAGATATAGCGCTATATATCGCGCTATAGCGAAGCGACGGAAGCATCCAACTACAATTCACACAATGCGACTTTCTTCTATTTACAGACTTGTTTTCTAGCGGATTTGTTCGGGACCCCATTGTTGTTGTTGCTCTTCCCCCTGTTACTCCCGATTGAGATCACGTTTAAGATCAGAAATTTTGGATGTTGGAATATATAGGATATGCGATATGCATGCATTTCTACAAGTAGTAAACAATTAGCAATCAAATCTAGAATTAATTTCACACTCAATCAAGCTCGCACATCCAGTAAATTCCAAACGGAAATCGATTTCGATATCGATTTTCGATTTTCAAGTTCAAGTTATTTTCTACAGTTTGTGTCGTTGTATCGTTATTACGGTTATCGCGGGTCTATCGCTCTATGATATGGTATTATGAATTGAGTGTATTTGAGGAGGCGCAACGTTCGTTTAGCCAAATCAATATTATTATATGTTATATTATGTGCGTTTTATTGTAATTTCCAAAAGAAAAGAAAATATAACCCGAAATCATTGTCGTTATTTGAATGAAACCACTCTCTCTGCCCTCTGTCTTTGTTATATTTACAATCTTGCATCCACGTGCAGAGCCAGAACGCCGTCAAAGTCCTCGGCGCCAATGTGAATGTATCCGTAGCCGTTGTTATCCACGTTCACAGAGTTGCCCGTGCAGGCGCCATTTACCAGATTGCCCGAGATGACGTCACAGTACACACCTGCCGGCAGACAGGTATGCAGAGTCTCAGAGAGATCGTAGAGGTTGTTGTTGAACGCCACGAATCCCTTGTTGCCACGGCAGAAGGCAATCTGATTGTCGCCATTGTCCCACCAGTTTGACAGCTCGGTGCCTCGCACGGCATTCTTGAACGCCACCATATTGTAGATCTGACGCCAGCGATGCTCACAGATCCAGCCATTGCTGCAGCCGCCATCCGAGTCGAATTCGGGTGAAATAATTCTCTCGTGAGCGTCCTGTGGTGGCGCCTGGTCGCGATCGTCGAAGCCAAAGGAACTCATCACCTGACTGATGCCGTAAGGGAAGGCCAAATGGAAGGCTGTGGCCATTTTGTACTGCCTACGCGACTAGTAGTTCAGCTCTTGGCCACCGTCACGCTGGTTATCGTGATTGTCCACAAAGGTGAGCGCCTGCTCGGAGGGCAGGAAGCCCCAAGCGGTTCCCCAGCTCTGCAACCACTTAAGCGCATTGTTTCCACGGAAAGCTTTTCCAATTTCCTCAGAGAAGCGGAACTCGGTGACGGCGCCGAGCCTGGTGTATTCGTCGCGTGACACAGTCTCGTGACCATGATCGATAACCTCTTGGTAGATGAACGGACGGGCGTTCTTGGGGAAGCCGTGATCGGTGTTCAGATCACGCATGTTGCTGAAAATGTACTAAAGAAAACAGTTAGTGGCGTACTTAATTCTAAAGAAATCTACCTTGACTTACATCCAGATCATCGGCAGCCATATGCTTGGCAGCATCCACACGGAAACCAGCCACACCGAGGGCAATGAGGTTGTCCAGGACCTCAATGAGTTGTGTGCGCACATAGTCGTTGCTCTGATCCAGATCTTTGAGGCCAACAAGCTCGCATTGCTGTACTTGGAAACGATCGTTCCAGTCGTAAATCTCGCAACTGGGATGGAAATCATTCGCTGTGTAAGGCACAGCTGGGAAGGACTTGGTGCTAGGTTCTGCCACGGAGCCACCAGTGCCACTGGCTGTACCCTCGAAGTCGCCAGACATGTGATTAAGCAGCACATCCACATAGATACGCACACCCACGTCATTGCAGCGTCGCAGCATCGAAGCGAACTCCAACTCATTGCCAGAGCGTGTCACGAGTTTATAGGAAATGGGCTGGTAGCGTTCCCACCATGGACGACCCTCGGAGATGATGTTCTCGGCCACAGGGCTCACCTGGACACCGGCATAGCCGTGCGGGGCCAAGAAGTCCTCGCACTCCTTGGCAATGTCATCCCATTTCCACTCGAAGAGATGCACGATTGTGTTGCGATTCCCCCACCATTGGGGATTGTGCTGAGCCAGTGCTGAGCTGGCCACCAGCAGAAAGAGTAACGTCAGCCTGAACATATTCAAACACTATATGCTTGCCTGCCATGCCACGCTCCTCTTTTATACCACAAGCCTAATCTAATCTCCTCTTCATGGGGGATTTGCGTGCTTTGCGTGGTGCCAATTTACTACCGACCCGTTGCCGATTTTGAGCTGCGATTTATGGCCACCTTGTCTAACTGACGGGTTGACCTATGTTAACTGTAGAGCAAGACATCAAGCAATTGAAATTCCCAAGAAAATAATACTCTTCCAACGAAGAAATTGATAAACCAAACTTACTTCATTTAATTTCAAAATGGATACCGATTCTTTTAGTGCGATACAATTTGCATTGCCATCGATACTATTAAATGTACCCGCTTAACATATCGCGTGTCATACGCAATATATCGATACTGCATTCACAATAGTCACTAGTTTGAAATGCAACGCGTTGCAATGCTATTCAAAAGTTGTTTAACATATTAAGAGTAAAATTTAATAAAAAAATAAACAATTATATATTTAATAACAGGTTTATATTATAACTTTAATTTGGCTATAATATGAGTATTAACTGTTGTGCTATGTTGAAGCACAATAGAAAATGTTCTTATAAGTAGAAGAGTATTACAATTTCGTAGACCTTTTCCGCGCATACTTTTTTATTTATTTGTATGCTGTAATTTATGGCGACAATTCGATTGTGCTATCGACACACAGCTGATTAGCTACGACCCGTGATATAGTAAACAGATTTTTGGCGATTGTCGTATTTATCACCTGTTCGCGAAATAGGTGGAATGGCAAACTTAGTTCGCTTGTGCAGCGTCTTGAGCTTCTGCCGTGCTCGACATTCCTGCAGGTAATTTCTCCTCAATATAACAGAGAAATAATATATAACTTCTACCACAGACAACATGCTCATGCCAACAAAGAGACTGAATGCGCTGCCAAGATTTGCTGGTGAGGAATTAAAAGGTAATGGAAAGGAATTTAAGATGGGATTACTTATATCGAGTTCATTCCTACATACAGACTAGGTTGACCATGCTTGTCAGCAGATCCACTCGCACACGTCGATAAACCTGCGAGTTGAGAAAGATGTGTACGATGGCATCATTTAGTTCGATGTCATAGCTGATTAAAAAAGGAGATTAAACCTACATGAATCATTATGCATATGATCTATAAACTTACTAGAAAGGATCCACAACGGGCATATTGAGCTGCAGTTTCGAATTGGAGATCTGCACATCGTAATCGAAGTGTTCACAAGTCAATGGACAGTGGCACTGAGTCTTCCGTCTGCGGGTAATAATGTCGGCTAGAAAGAGTAGATTCTACTAATGGCTTTAAGTTCGTCAACTTCCTCTATGTTTTCACTTACGAAAATTGTCCACCAGGCAAGGGATATCCCTAAAAGAACAAATGCGATCCATGGTGCGGTTGAAGTCAAAGAAATAAGTGTGGCAGCCACAGAACTTGACCATGTTGGTGACACGGCAGTTGAGCTCGCAGTTTGGGTAGACATACTCTGAGAAGTATTTTAGCTGGAACTCGTTCCGAAAGATGCAGTTCCTCTGTTCGACAGCCAGCGCTTGCACTGCCTCCGAGCAAAAGGTTTCCTCAACGCGAATCGTGGCAAATGACTCTGTGCCAAGGCCGAGGAACTTGCACGTGGCGTGTGCACTGGGAAAGGCGTCTGTCTCCTGAATGAGCAGCTTGAAACCATGCGAATAGGATTGCAGGGCATCATAGTTGTTGTCTTTGTAGCGTAGAATCAGCGATAGACCGTTGTCAAGGCCGCCAGCTGCCGCCATGGCAGTGAAATTGATCCTGGCAAAGGGAAAAGGTCTAAGGGTTGTCTACCCTCTTGGCTTATCTCAAACTTACCCGCTCTGGCGCAGATTGAAGGAGCAGCAGTGCCCGAAGAAAGTCTGCGACAGCTGGAAGAGTCGGTTGCAGTCCATGATCTCACCGCGAAGACGACAGCGAGAGAGCAGCTCGTCACAGTCCCAGCGCAGATGATCCACCAGCTGATGCATGCTCAGATTGTTGTGCACCAGCAGCGACTCCATCAGCTCAATCTCTGCCTGCGAGAAACGTTCATCGTCCAACATAAAGCCTTGGAAGATGTGCAGATGCTGCAGTACATTAGTCTCCTGCACGTTATCGGGTATAGTTCTGTCGAGGGCAAAAAGAGGGTTTATCGATTACGGACTGCTTAGATAACCTACAGTGTCTGGAGAAAGGCTCGCGACTTGTCCATGTTGAAGAGCACCTCGGGGCAGATGGTGATGGGCGGAAAATAGAGCCTGCTCACGGGGGTGTGATCACTCTCCACGTTCATTCGAGTCGGACTGCGACGGTAGTCCGCATAGAAGGTCTGCGCCATGACAATGCCACAGATGAACATCACCAGCGTGATAAGCATCCACACAAAGTGCACAATGCGATTGGTGTCCGTGTCCCGTATGTACTTCAGGCCGTGAATGCTGCTCGTGGCACAAAAGTCACACCAGGTACGTTGCAATGCACCTTGCAATGGTGATTGCTTTGGGTTCACCTGTTCCGGACTAAGCTCTTCCTGCTCGTGACCCATTTGAGAATGTCTGTGGCGAACTCAGCGCATAGCCTGCTTTATATAGGGGCTGTTGTAGGCTGTGCCAAAGTGGGCGGCATTTGACATACGTGGAACTGCATATTAATATCACATTACTTACAATGTTCGGCTACTACGAGTACCAGGGGTAGTCCTAGATAATTGAGCCCAAGATAAACGCAGGGTTTATGGCAACCCTCCTACGTTTTGACTGTCTTGGAAGAATGCGGCTTAAGCTAAAGGTTTAATTTACTTAGTGACATAATCCTAAAATGATATCTAACCTAACTCTCTTACCCTCATTCCATTCTAGAAATCAATAGATTTGTCTGCGAAGTCGCAATTTGCTTAGGTTTTATTTCCTAAGGTGTGTTTAACATATAAATAATTATTATTAAAAGATAACCTCACATTTGTTAGGTATTCCCCGCATTAACATGAAAACACAGTTGTGGCTTGGCTTTTAGCACATATAAATGTAGTTTTTATTTTATGCAAACATTTTGGTGTCTTTTCTTGTACGATTTCAATGGTTCGTACATACGATACGATTAGTTTGTAGTATACAGTATATACGATAGTATTTGGGTTTGTGTTTGTGTGTTTGTAGTTTAACATAGTTATTACTTCTTAATTTATTTCAATTGTATTGATTATCTTTGCAGAAAACAGTAGGAAACTATCACAATAAGAAACTACGCATTTTAAATGGTAGACAATTAATTTACTCCGTCTCATACACACACATTCTCCTTCTCCTTCGGGCACTGCACTGCGTAATATTATTGTTCACTAATATTAGATGGAAGTCTGTGTGACTCTAACAACATTTGTGCAATCGGATCGGGTATAAGAGTGACTAATCCTTGGATTATTGTCTTTTATTCTTCATGGAGGAACGCGAGTAGGTGCGTGGGCGGGTGGGGTTAGGGAGCGCGGTAATAACAATTTTTGGCTTAAACTATAAATACAGACTAAAACAAGAACTTAACCTAGGACTGGCTGCCGCCCGTTGAGGTGATGGCAGGCGTCGCCGTGTTGCCATTGGTCAGCCGGGCAGGCGTGCTGCCTCCCAGACTGGGCTTGATCTCATCGTTCTCGGGATTGTCCCAGAACTGTCGCTCGCCAGAGCCGAAGATGTTGTAGAAGGTACCGCAAATGATGTACACGAACGCGGCAATGAAGAACACAATCTGCCATTGTCCCATGGTGGGCTGCAAAACGGAAGGGAAACGCAACAGATTAATTAAGCTATTCGATAATGTGCTAAGCTCCTTTTTGACTTACCTTGCCATTGATCAGATTGCCAGCGGCAATGGGAGCCAACAGACCCGCCAGATTGGCCAAGCAGTTAGTGATGGCCATGAGGAAACCGGCGAAACGTGGCGTCAGATCCAAATGGTTGATCTTGAAACCAGAGTAGATGCCACCGTTGAGGCCCACGCCAATGGTGAGAATAGCCAGAGTGAGGGCACGATCACAGCCCGTGTAGGAGGCGGCAATCAGGGCGAGACCAGGTCCGTATTGGCCAATGCTGTTGATGATCTTGCGCGTTGCCGTCAGGGAGAAGCGTTTCGAGCTGATCATCCAATCGGCCACAACGGAGATGAACATGGAGAACAGCCACATGGCCAGGTAGGGCAGAGAGCTGAACAGACCGTTCGACTTGAGCGAGAAGCGGAGCACCTGCTTCATGTATGTGGGCAGCTCCGTCATCAGTGTTTCGTAACCGTAGTTGTGACCCATGTGGGCGAACAGAATTGCATAGAAGGGCAGCGACTTCACGATGGCCTTGAATGGAATTGGAGGGCTCTGCAGGGATGAGAGGAAGATAATCATGAGCTTGCTGTTTCAATCCTGATCATGCTTTTTGCCTAATGCTTACCTTAATCACATCTGTGCCCCAGAGCGAGTCGTTGATGTAACGCTTCTCACGTTCGTCAATGCGTGGGTGAACCGAGGGATCTTCGTAGACCAGCCAGAGGAAGGCAATCGACCAGACGGTGCCAACAATGCCAAACACATAGAAGATCGACGGCCAACCCCCAGAGAAACCATACTCGGCCAGCAGGCCAGACAGAGGCATCGATATAATCGTTCCAAACTGAGCCCCAGCATAGACTGCGGCACCCATACGGGAACGTTCGTTGGGTGGAATCCACTTGGCCAGTAGGGCGTGCGTGCAGGGCACAATGGGACCCTCGCCCAGACCCTGAATGAAGCGCACAGCACAGAGACCGTAGACACCACCCTGGCGGGCTGCCACGGGCACAACGAAGGCAAACACCGAGTTGATGAACATGCCCCAGCCCAGGAAGCGCAGAGCACCATATTTCTTGGCCAATATACCGAACGGAATTTGCGTGATGACGTAACCGTAGAAGAACGAAGACAGAATGTAGCCCTGCAAGCTGGAACTCCATGCGAATTCGCCATCTTCGCTGTGTTCCTGTATGGAAAGGAATAAGGAATAAGTTAGTAATGTTCTTCATAGAATGAACAATCCACAACTTACCACTTCCAGTTCACGATCGCCGCACTCGTCATCTAAGACCTCATCCTCCTTGGTGATGGCCGTGTGGTTCACCATGGCCACAATGGCCACGGACATGTTTGTGCGCATCACGTAGGCATTGGCCATGCCCAGGAAGAGCATGAATGTGACGAAGTAGCGGGTGGTAGCCCAGCCTGCAAAGAGAGAGAGAGGAGAGCAATAAGAATGCAGTCTAAGGCATTAGCATTTGTGCTTTGTGAAAGTGAGTAAGAGAAAGAGATAGGTGGAGAGACGTAAGAGACTGAATGAAGCAGGAAGAGAAAGAAGAAGGTCGCGTTTGAGCCAATGAGACCATTGAAGTTTAAGAGAGATCGGATGAAAGTAAGAGAGGTTGAGATTAGATCAAGAAATAACACAAGGAGATGGAAAGCCATCGTAGGTGATCGAGGAAGATCAAGAGAGAAGAAGATTCGATGTAAAGTGAAAGAGATTAAGGTAGATCTATAGAGAGCAAGTGTTGTCTCTCTATAGTAGAACGTCATGGATCATCGTTTAATTACATCCATCTTATGTGCAGAAAATGTCGCCACAAATTTGGCCTGACGCTGTCGGGCGAATCCGAATAAACACATGTCGGCGGAAATGACGAAAACAGCTGCCGTAAGAGAGACCCCTTCAAGAAGAACAAGAAGAAGACCATGCCGAATGGGAATCGAGGTCGTCGAGCTGTGACGTGATAAGAGCCCCCAAGATAAGCACCCCAGAATGCAGATGCGCAATAAGATTAGATTGGTTCTGTGACTCAATGCCGAGCAGCATCCACAGCCAAAGTACAATCGACTCGTAATTGTCTCACGTTTGCAGCTCCACTGTGACAATAACAAATACCTATGAGTTACTTTTCTGTCCGCATTTTGTGCAGTACAGCATTCACAATTCCAACTGCGATTTGTCATAATTGGAAAATGCTATTATTACCGCTGTTTACAGTCGCTGTTGTTGTTTTTATTTTCTATTTATACAACAATTGTTTATTTGTGTTTACTCTGCGGTGTCATGCAACCACTCAGCCGATTGTTTTCAGTGCACGGGCACAAACCAACACGTGATACGAGTCGACGCGTGTTACGGGCGTGGAAAATTTTTGGAACATATTTCACGGCTGGGCTGGGCCTAGACGAGACTGAAGAAGGGCAGTAGAGAAGGGTGCTGTAGGGCAAGAGGGTAGTAGGTACAGAGGAGGGGAGTAGTTAGCTCACCCGGTGAGCGTGTCTGGGTGCCCTTGGGGCCGGTCGTAGCTGTACCCCAGAACTCCCAGACAAAGTAAAGCCAAATAACACGAGGAATGGAATTTGAACCTCCAAAACGTCTACAAACCCCACAAAGGGAAAAGGGGTTACCCCTTCTCCACGATATTTGCTTAATTTCGTATAGTTCTGTTTGCATTTACCAGCAAATCAGTGCGACATACGTAGCAGCAAAAGCGGAAAACCCAAAGTACTATTGCGGAGTCAGAAAACAGAAAACAGAAAATAAAACAAAAAAAAAAAAAACCCGAGAATTCGAAACCAAATGCAACAACAACAAATAATGAGAGAACAACAACAATGTGTGTACGTTCGCTTTTTTCGCTTTCCAACATTTTTTTCATTGTGCGCACGCAGCGTTAAATCGCGCGATTTGCTGCGCCAGCTACCAAGCCCCACCCCCCCCTCCCTCACTCTACAAACGTGTTGCACAATGGCTGTGGTGATGGCACGTGTAACTCAGGCGACCGGGGCACCCCGTCTCGACTATTTCTGCCCCATATGAGCGCATACAACTATCAATATTACGTATACGCAGTGGAAGACACTGCGCCAGGGAAGAGGAGGCCGCAAATGGAACTATTTGCAATTAATATACGGCACATTTATATATGTGTTATAATTTCTATCGATTCACTTCTGCTGTGCACAGCTTACCCCTTGGCTGGTCTTGCTGATTCTGCTCCCAGACAAGCACATGTCCATCGCGATGGCGATGATTGATCTTGCTGCGTCGAAAGGGCATCCTGCTGCTGCCGGGGACGGAGTTCCTGAGATTCTCGACTAAACTAAACTAAATTCGAAATAAGGCAGCACACGCGATTTGCTGGCTGCTGCCGTGCTTCTTGTTGCTGCTGTTGTTGTAGTTGTTCGAGCTTGTGTTGCTGCTGCTTTTCACTTAGACTTTTTGCGCACTCGTTTAAACCATTTCATTGTCTATCTGCTAAGCTGGCCGTGCCTGAGCATGTCGCGGGTCAAGCCAGAAACAGTTGCGAGAGAATTGAATCAGAAACGAGAGTTCTATATTGAGTTCTTCTATATAGTTAGTGTCTGGGCTGTAGTGTTGACTGTTGTACTCGAGGCGGCAGCGAGAACTGAGCTAACTACGGAACGGGGCTGTGAATGACTCTGCCACAACTGAGCGCCAACTGTTGCGCTATCTGGCTATATAAACAGGGCGAAAAAGCGCCTGCACGCTCGAGGCGCTTGCGTCGTCGCAGCCAGAGAGAGAGAGAGCGCAAGACAGAGACAGAGAGCGAGAGCGAGAGAGTGAGGAAGAAAGAGAGAGGGCGCAATGAAACGTGAGTGTGCTCGCACGCGATTACATCAACCATAAGGAACGTGGTCAGAGATTTGGTCAAGGCAGGGGCATGAGAGGCAGACGGGGCAGGCAGAGGCAGAAGTACGGGCACAGGCTGAGGCAGTGCCACAGGCAGGGGCACAGGCGTAGTGGCAAGGCTGAGGCAGTGGCAGCAAACCAAGGCATATGTTAAGTTTGCCACGAAAAGCTTAATCATCAAGCGAGTTTGAACCCTGCAACGATTGATGTCAATTGGTGGATATATAGTACGTAGTATGCTAGTCTAAATATATATAGAGCAATTGCCGATCTATTTATAGTGCTCGGACGTAAGAGGCCCAGCACATCCCGTACAACTTGTACCAGTACATCGCGTTATATCCCGCAGCACATCTCGTGACCAGCGGCAAGTAACGGGCTGAACACGCGCGTTCTTTATGAATTATGCAAAAATCACAATTGGAATTCTGTTTACGCATTTCGAATTTCACATTTGTTGCCAAATCTCTGCGCTGCCAGACAATGGAAACGGCGAAAAATTATCGAGAAATCGTGTTGAGCAGCAGCTGAAACCATAGAAATGTGAGCGCAGCTCGCGAGGCAGAGCAGCAGAGGCGGAGCAGAGGAGACTCGGGCGACTGGCGCCACTGCGAGGGCGTCAGCAAACTGAAGGTGGCAGGGGCTGGGGTTGGTTAGGGGCAGGGAGGGTGCTTGCTAAGTGCCGCTAAGTGGGCACTACGAGGGGGGTCTCAGTCTATACAGATGTTCACTCCCCCTCTCTCTTTCTCTCTCTCACTGTATATCTCCCTCTGTCTCTCTCTCCCACCTACGTCTGCAATTATCAATTTAGGCATCATTTTGATAATTATATAACAGTGCGATTCATTACATTCTCAGGTGTTTGCCAGTTTCGTGCAGTGTATAAAAAAGTTAACAACTGCGAATGGAGAATAAACTTTATATGAACTGATTGAAGTGGGAATACTCTGGCTATTTACTATTTTTACAAGTATGATCTTAACTTTTGTCAAGTAATTTATTTGATGTATGTATATTTCTATTTATTTAAGGTTCTATTTTATGTATACTTCTCTATATTTATTTGTTGCAAGCTTCTATAAATTATTTTTTAATTCTTTCTAGTAAATAGTTATTTTCATATTTAACCCTTTTTCATTTTCCTCTTCCCTTTAAATGTGTGCTTCATATGCCTCTCATTGTAGGGTATACACTAGTCAGCACATACCCAAACAGCATATTCTCTTTACTGCCTCAGGCGACTTCAGTCGAGACGCGTCTGCCGACGACGACATGCGGCTGTGCACGTGTTTGTCGCCTGATTCGGCTCGACTCGGCTGCCCTCGTGAGGCGAACGAGTTTAGAGAAAGACCGAGAAAGAGAGAGAGAGAACCCATGAGAGAGAGAGTGCGGCTCAAGTTGCTGACCAATGAGCTGCGCTGAGTCGCTTGACGAGAGCGCGCGATATCGCCAGCATAGCCTAAGGCAGCTTCGTCTGCTTCTTCAATTGAATTATCGACTCTTCTAAAATAGTGCCGGCAAGTGTTGCTCTTGCTCTTGTTCCTGTTCTTGCTGTTGTTGCTTTGTTTTTGTTTAGTTGGGTTATGCCTAACATATAATGACGCAAGCATTAACCCGAATTTCAACCTCTCTCCCAAGGAAAACATTGCCAGGCAGGGCAGGGCAGGGCGAACGTTAAAGCTGATGCCGTCAGTGTTCTCAATGTTTTTGTGTTATTGTTTTTATTTTCTTCTTTTTGGCAAAACCTCAAATGGAAATATAATATACGATATGGCAGGTACAGTCGGACACAAAGAGAAATAAGTCAGCAAAGCGCAACAAGAACTTGACAGGGCGATGATCTAGCCCAACAAAACAATGCCAAAATGCCGAAATATATACCCTCTAATATGATTTGAGGTGTGTTAAATCAACACTACTTTATACTACAAGTTCCCACTGGGAAGATTATGATATATGACTTGAATTCTATAGAAAAACCACACATACTGTAGCTGAAGTTATCTTTGTAGTTTCCTAAGTATTCTGTATTTATATTTCACACTCTTATCGCGGTTTCAGAAAAAATTTAATGTTCTATTGAGTTTCAAAGTTTACTTAAGAGTCATAGGAATATTTCTCAGTTTCTCGTTATTTGTTAACAATTTTGCATAAACAACTCTAATTTAATTGATCAATTCCCTTTCACTTTTATCCCACCTTTCTCTTTGGATTACAGGGTATCATAATTAGTGCCGCACTGGATTTGATCTATTTCCGCCCGTTAATGAGCCATGCGACAGCAACTAACTAACAACAATGCCAACAACAACAATAACAACAATGGCGCTTCCCCTAATAATAACGGTCATTAGCGGCGAAACAAGTGCCTCACGCAAGCTTCACTGTCGAAAGCTTTCCAATTGGAGCTTTCAGCCAGAGGGTTTGTGTGCCAACTGAAATAAGTGTTGCCTACTTTCGGGCAGCGCTGGAATAGCCGAAGGGCCTAAGCATGCTACGTCACGTTGTGAGTGCGTAACGTAAGGGGATTTATCGTGCTTATCGTGCCTTATCGTGCATTCATCTGCAATTGCGCTATCCGTCGGGGTCACGACACTTGCATATCGATGATATTCCCAGGCAATTCACTTGTAATCTGATCAGATTTCGCATTCAACTATGCCATGTGTGGGAAACTATGCGGGGTCATATATACATAGATATAGTGTGTATAATACTATATTTGTAGGGTAGTGTAGGCGCAACTGAGTGAGGGGCGCAATATTGTTAATATAATTACTGCGTTGTTATCAAAGGTTTTTTGCGCTTTTAGCTAAAAGTTTCAGAGTTGGAAACAGCTGCGCCTTTTGTTTGTTTCCAGAGAGGGGAATTAACATCACATACAATTCTGCGAAGTTGTCGTCGATATGGGGCATTGACAGGTGCAAAAAAGTTGGGCAAATATGTTAATACTCGTATGTACAAGGTGTACATGATGAATTCGCAAATACAGAGCCACAGAGAGACAACTAAAAAACCGATTTGTGTGATGCTCTTTGTGGGCCAAAACAATGTGCGATCCAAAGTGAAGGTCTCTCCCTCGCTCGTCCCCCCTGAGAATGATGTCATATGAAATTACCGCCGAAACACGTATCAGGCAAGTGCTACAGATATATATGGATGTACTCGTAGATACACTGAATGTATCTACGTATACCAGACTGTGTGTATACAGTAGATACTTTCGTGTTTGCTCATCATATCTGAGCTGCAATTAATATTGTTCTACGAATATGTTCAGGTACTGCCACCCGTAACCTTCCCGTTCCCCTTCGCTTGAGTCGTTCACCCGCACACACGTTCCCCATTCCCATTCAATTTCCTATGCATGAAAGTATCGTAAAATAACTACAAAAATATCATGTGCAATTCGCGTTGAGCTTGGCAATTTAACTGTCGTCGGATATTTCAAATAGATTAACCGAAAAAATTCCACATTAAAATGCCTCAGCGTTACGTGCCAGCTGCCTGGGGCTGACTCAATCTAGTCGAACCCATCAAGTGCGACTCACTCCCTAAAGGGGTCACTCGCTAATTTAATTCATCCAGAAAGCCAGTTGAGACTGCATTACAAATTGCATTACACATCGCGTTAGACAATAGTTCTTTTAAATAGAGCACTACGATAGACGAGTCCAGTCGAGACGAGTCGAGTCGAGTCTATATATAATTCTATTACGATCTCACTTTGTGTCACAGCGTGTGGGCGGGTGAAAGCCGAGCACGGTTCGTGTGAAAATTATCGCGCATTTGCAAGTTGCAAGTTGCGAAACTGTCGCGCACATACATCCCTCGAGAGAGACCCTATTCGATCTGATCATGTAATAAGCGATGACGGGCCAAAACAAAATTGATCGGAATCAAGCGAAAATGCAATGTCAGAGTCGGTGTCGGGGCCAAAAGCTCGCGAGAGACAAATTGTCAAGTTGCCAGACGTCAAAAATGTGCGAGAACTAAGTGCAGGCTACCCTGTATATCCTGTAAGGGTGAGCCTTAACTTGTATGAGCCTTATGGCTAAATATGACGTTTAGACTTATGGCTAACTTAGAGAGTAATCAATGCGAACGCTGAGAAAGTTAGCTTTTCATAAAGGTGCAGAGTGTTTTAATACCTGCTAATTCCTAATCAAATTCTTATAGAAGAAGGTATCTCAAAGTCAGTCAATCTACCCAAAAGCAGCTACATAAAGTTGGCAACAAAACGGAACTACAAAATATTAATCTATGCCGCAGAACTAAGTATTGCAAAGCACTCATGGCAACACTTGCAATGTGTGTGGCATGAAGAGTATCTGACAGTCGCCCATTGTGAGCACGCACGTGTCTTACATTTCACTCTTTGCCGATGAAAGTGAAAGATTGCACTCACAATGGAATGCGAAGGTTCCCCACGCAGAGCAGACTCTACAAACTGCAAGTTTCCTCAACGTTCTTGACCTTAACACTGCCGACTGCAGCAGCAGCTGTGCTTGTAATGAAAGCCAGTTAACTAGTTTTAGTGGCAGTTGTTGCTACGTTGTTGTTGTTGTTGTTGTTATTGTTGTTGTTGCTGTGGCTAATTTGCATAGAAATTACTGCACGTTCATATCGCGCTATATAAATTTCGGTTATTATTTTTTTCGACTGTGCCGGCAACCGGTTTGAAAGGGGCCCAAAAACGAGACTGATGACGACAGATGTAGATGGAGAATACGATGCCGATGCCGATCTCAAGGAACTGTGTCACGCCAGAGTTCACGGCAGATCACGAAGATCTCACGAATTCTCTCGCGCTATGGCGAAGTAGGAAAACAAACCAGATCCATAAACAGGCAACGGGGCTGTGAACTGACAGAGCTACAGAGAGAGAGATAGACAATTGTTGCCTTGTAGTATCAACAAAACTATTTACGGATCCGATTCGGATACGGATACCAGAGCGGACTCCCCCTTCTGCCCCCCACAGTCATCTTTTTGTTGTTGTGCGTTGATTGCAAATTTGGTTCACGCGTTGGCGACAGCAACAAATAAATCGCCTCCTCTTTTTATGTATTTATTTATTTACATTTTGTTTATTAATGAAAATTACCCGAGACATCGCATAACAAATAACTTCCGTTTCGCGGACCCTAAGGTCGAGCTCAACAACAGGCCGAGGCGGACTTATTCACTTGTTCAATTGGCCCGAAGAGAGGCCCCTTTCATAATTGAATCAGCGTCAATTGCGATTCAACTTTTTGTGTATATTTTCGTATTATAATTTCGTATTTCTTGTGAAATCCGAGACATTTGCAAGGTGCACACAAATCGCCACGATTAACAATCATCGGGAGACGACACTTACGAAACTCACGATCTGCCAGAGAGTTCCGATTCCGATTCCCATACGAGACTCCGATTTGGTTGCGAAACATGCTCATTAACGCTTTGTGTTAACCGCAACTGCACAAATTACTCAACATAACTTTTCAATTATCCCAACTTTTTATAGAGCTATTTAAAGCTAACTATAGCGACCAAATTGAAAGCTTATTTGCCTTACACTCAAAGAAAAACGTGTTGGATTTGAATGAATGAAATGAATGTCAGCTGCATTAAGCAAAGTAGTTGAACTGTTTCAGGTTTACCTGAAGGTTTCCCTCAATTCGAAACTGAGCCGACAACAAGTTAGCTTTTAATTTAGCCTTATTTCTAAGTGGACGAGTCACTTTTATTGCGTCTCCTAGTGGGAAAGTATTGCGATTATGGCTTCAGTTATTTACAATAGCTAAGCGAGATTATCTTATCAACACTTCCTCACGCAGATAATGATCTTAATACGAAACTTGCGATGTCAATAGTTGATATAAGGGTGGAACTTGAACTTACCTAGATGAGGCTTCTCGGGTTCCTTTTCGGCGCTCGAGCAGATTGCTTCCTTGGATGCAGACATGTTCTGGCTTTTTGTCTTTGTCTTTTTAGCGGGTTCTTTCTGGCTTAGGTTACGTTAATTACTAACGGTAATTGATTGCAGTCTTTTTGGCAGCTCACACGGATCTACACGTGGAATTTACTCGCGAATTGCATAAGAATCAGTCAGGGGGGAAAAATAAATTATGAAGCAGCAGACGTTGTTTGGCGGTTTTAAGACATTTTCGCCCTGCTGTCAGTGCTGATATTTTAGTTATTGCTGTTCTCGCAATTATTATTATATTATTTAAAGTTTATTTTTACAGTTTGTTCACTCGCGACGATGCTGCTGTGATGCTGCTGCTGCACGTTGGGCAGCTTTAAATGTTCTCAACGATTAACGAGAAGACGCGGTGCCTTTAAATAAGCTACAACAGCAGCTGAGCAGCTGGCAGAGACGTGGGCAGAGACGCAGACAGAGACGTCGCGCTGTTTACACGATCAATTTGTTTGTTGTCGGTTTTGGCTTATTGGATTGAGTTGTTGACTTCGCGATCTCCGTGAGATTTGCGCATGCGTTTCTCGCTTCTCACTTCTCGTTTCTTCTCGTTTCTTGCACACTCGTGCTTGGCTCGGGTCTTGTGCTCGGCCTGTGCTCGGCCGATCTCTATCCAGACACGTTAATCTGTGGGCAGAGCAAATATCAAATTAGTACGATAAGTTTAGCAAGTCGATCGATCGCTGCATCGCTGGATCGGCGATTATAAATTGATCGGGCAAACAATTGGAAACTCGCTCACGAGTTTGTCTCCACATCGCACGCACGCACGTTTCGATAGTTAACGCCTGGCGGTATCGCAAATATTTGCGACAAATGTTTGCGATGAATTGGCATAAATTCGTTGCGAAATTCAAAATTAGTTGTGGGTGATCTGCTTTGATCTTCAATAATTATAATTAGAGAAAAAGTCCAGGTGGATGGCGGATCAGATCGTGGTACAGTCGGATCCACGATTTGCTAGCTAGCTGTTCCGTCAGTTGTGTCAATATACTATATATTTATATATACATAGCATGTGATATTGTTAGAACAAGTTAGTCGCGCTTATCTATTCGCAATTTGCATAATTCACTTGCCATTCAATGAGATCTCTACATACCATAACTATATATTATATATATTTATATCTCTCATGTCTAGACTTAAACTCATTTGCTCAGCTGTTTCTAAAGTTTTGAATTGGTTTTTTCCTTCTTTGAACTTGGTCAATGACGCAACTAATAACAAGGTATCTCTTTGTTTGGCCGAGTTTGGCAAGCAGAGGCGAGTGCCCAAAAACTGGTTATGATCGTTTCGCACACATTTCCACAGTCAAATCGATTATAATTCAACTTCTGTTTACAACGAATTCTATGGAATCACAGTTAAATGTGCCTCAACATACAACAAACACATAATTATTTTGATTTTTTTATTTTTTGTCTGTTTTTTGTATTGAGTTGAGTGGAATTTCAATAAGTGGTTTTGCGCGTCAGAGCCGCCGAAAATTTATTTTAGAAAGTATCGCAAGACAATTGGGGCTCAGATCGCACGACTGATTGAAGACCGACCTGTTGCTGTTTTTTGTTTACCTCGTTGTGAGTGTTGTTTGTTTACTTTTTTTTGCATAAGGGGATTTCTCAGAAAATCATTTCGTAAAAACAAAGGAACAATACAAAATCTATGAGACCTGGTCGAAAATCGTTTAGCTTGATGGATGATCAATTGTCTCTAGAAAGATCAAAGCTCTGCTCAGCAGATCGTAGCGTATTTTTGGCAACAGAATCGTTATCAGTTTATGCAATTAGCATGTCCCGTGAATAGTGCAAAAAGAAACCGTGAAACCAAATGACTTTGCATCTCGCCCTCAGCATGTTTCAGTCTCAAGATGTCGATCAGATAACTCGGAAGTCGACAATGGGAGTCGCGAAGATCTTTAAGATATACTCCAATTTATGCTATCTACATATATTTGGGATCAATGGAATTGTACAATTTGAAATTATCACATTTTCTGCCTTTCGCTGAGGTCGACTTTGCTTAATCGTTAACTGCTCTGTTAATTGCCACACGTTTTTGAGCAATCGATTACTTCATTCATTAACTTTGGGTCATATTTCGCAAAATCAAATTATAAACAAATCCGAAAAAAAAGGGGATTGAAAAAGTTTCCCAAAATTTATCGTGATTTGCCAATTAATGACAGAGTTTTTGGAGTTGTGTTAACTTGTAGGCTAGTGTAAGATTGTACTTTAAATAAGGTGGAAAATCACACAACAAATAGTTTTATAATTAGAAATGGAAATTGGGACTGTATATACAGCACCAGGGCCGCCAAGGGAATCACACACAGGTTTGGAAAAGTCGTTATAAGTACTAAGTTGAAAATACGATTGGCGCAACATTTGCTTTTTATAGCACGTCATATTATATTACAATGTATAGGAAGTACAACAATAAGAAATGACCCAAAGCGAAGCTGAACTAAATGCTCATTTATCGTAAATTAAATCGCAATTCGCCAATTTATAGCACCCTCTGTGAGGTGTTTCAAACTTGGCAAATTGTACAAAGTGATTTACGATCTGCATACATACATATATACTTTCAATTTGATACTTAGGTTAGGCGCCTGTCCAGGGTCTGAAGTGTTATTTTGCAGTTTCAACAATTGTTTATACTGTGAGCATCGTAAATGTTTATTGACTGATTGGGTGACCAAACGAGAAAATAAAATGTACTCCGTTTATAGCAACTGACAGATTTATAGAAGAGGTAGAAATACGCGAGCCTGCTAATAATAATAACAACAATTAAAGTTGTCAGGGCATATTGGGAGCCCTATCGAACGGCCGTAAATCAAGCACACTTATCTATAGTCGAGAGCCGAGAGAATCGTGCTAGATTATATACTATAGCCCGTGGTCAGATATAGATTAAATACTATGTACATAGTACATATATTACACACGCCGGAGTCCACAAACGGATGTGGTAACTTCACTCAGTGTTCACACCTGCCCGGTTATATGACTATAAATGTGGATTGTGAATTGTATTCCCCTGTATCCACTTGTCTTTAATCTGATAACTTTTTCAGTATTCGATGTGTACTCTAAATATAGCTGAATCATGCTAAATATTGTTATAAATTTAATACATCTAAGTTGGATCGAATTAACCGCAGTTCACACCTATCAAATTAGAATACTCGTGAATGTTGTCTTTACTTGTCTTCACTTGTCTTTAATCTGATAACTTTTTCAGTATTCGATGTGTACTCTAAATATAGCTGAATCATGCTAAATATTGTTATAAATTTAATACATCTAAGTTGGATCGAATTAACCGCAGTTCACACCTGACAAATTTGAATACACGTGAATTTGTGATTATCCTAAATTTCTCTAGTCATCAGCGAAATATTGCCATAAAAGGTGACCATAAACCGTGTATGGAAGTCGTTGCTTTAGCCTAATTGTAAAAAAATGATTAACTTTATAGCAGACTCATAAACGGGCCCTCCTCCAACTGGTACTCACTGATAGACAGACAGACGGACGGACGGAACTGGGCTGGTGTTGGTGCTGGTTCTGCTGCTGGTACTGGGTGGGTAAATCGCGTCAAGTCGTCATCTACTTTATACGTCAGTCTGTCAATAACCGTTAACACTTAATGTCGTTATGGCCGGGCAATACTTGAAAATTTTCCACATGTGCTCTTCACGTCTGTCATGCGCTTCACGTGCAACGTGTTTTGCAGCCGACGAGACCGACGGGACCCGAGACTAGAGGCAATTAATGTTGCCGCTATAAATTTCTATTTTATTCAAATTATCGCAATTTGTTGAATTTATATTCGCACGTTAATTGTGGACAGTATTTATAGGTTCCCCTAGCTATGCTAGATGAACTTATAGAAAATATAGCACTCTATGTAGATTTTTATGTAGTACGATAGTGACGCTATAGGTGGCGCCTGTTCTGAAGTTCAAGTTCAGCTGTCGATATGCACTATATACATTTGTATATACTGATAGGTAGATAGAGAGTGAGAGAGAGATGGAGAGAGGGGCGCACTACACTTTCGTTTCGCACGAGTGGCTCTTGATGCTCTATTGTCGATAGCCGATTGTGGGGGCTATGCTTGAACATTGATTGCGATGATACTCTGGGAACATTGTAGCCCGCCCCTTGAAGTGGGATATTGTGCACAATCGTCAGTAAATCTGGTATTTTTGCACTCAAAGCGGCTTAACCTGCGAAGTCTTTGCAACGGAAGCAATCGCATTAATGCGCAACTCTACTCACTATAGTCGATAAATACAGCAAATAATCGATAAGCATAAGTGCGTTACCCACAGTAATGAGTTTTTTGACACTCGATACGAGGCAGAAAAAGAGGGAAAGGGAGAGAGAGAAAGGCAACTTGTTGAAGTGAGTGATGCGCAAATTTGACTCTCGAAACTAATTGAGCTGTGTTTTTGATTTAATTCGAGCGTGCAAGCGAGACAGACGAACTAAGCAGCGAAGCAACGAACAGCAACAGCTGTTTCGAGCTCATTGCTTTCTGTTGTTTTTCACCCTCACAACTCATTAGCGTAGCGAAGGTGGAGACAAAAACAGAAAACGAAATAAAGCTCGCAACGTTGCAGACACTGTGCGAATGCAAATGCGAATATGTTATGTGTTTTTCCATTGCCTTTTACTTTCTTCTTCTGCATTTCAAGATGCGTCTTCTATTACTTATTTGAAACACTCACGAGTTTGGTTTTCCAATTGGATTCGCACTGATCGATTTTCACTCCACACACGCACTGTAACTTTCTTATTTCGGGGAGCGCTGCGGCTGCTGCTGCGTCGTCGTCGTCGTTGTGGTCGTCGTTGGCAGAGGCAGAGGCAGAGACTGTGTAGCGGCCTGGCCGAGCGCTAAAGCTGTAATGACTTACTACCTGAGTTAATTGAACGTTTTTATAATTCTGTTTCTGTTTGTGCTTCGTCGCATTAAAACAGAGCTGCAGGTGGGAGGCGGTAATCAAAAAACAAAAACAATAACACAACAACAACAAAAAAAAAAACACACTCGTGAAACACGACGGGCTGCCGCCGCCGAGGCACGACTTGATAAATCGGGTGTGCAGCCGAATGCCGCCGAACAAGCTTCGTGCTCCGATAGTGATAATGGATAATGATGTCGTTTATTGCCCGCGTTGTAAACTATTAAAAGATGTTTTTATTGCCTCAATGGCCTGCAGCAATTGCCCGCAATGACAGACGAGGCTGATACTGTCGCTGTTTGTCTCAGTTCACCACACTCCACTCACCTCTGATACTGATGCTGACGACGACGTCGACGCCGTCGACGCCGATACCGACGCTCTGCACGTGAGCCATGCTGTGCTCTTCGTGCGAGTGCTGCGCTTTCGTGGGAATGCAGCATTAGAGCAGCAGAGCAATAGAGCAGTAGAGCAACACCAACAACACTTTGCAAAGTGAGCCGGTTAGCGCTCTCTCATTGCGAAGTTTAACTGCCGTTATGCTGCATGCGCTGCTCTCCTCTCTTGGACTCTGCCTGTTTGTCTGCTGGTATGCTGCGTGCGTCGCTCTCGCAATCGTTCTCTCTCGCTTCCTTCTCTCGACTGCTCGGCCTGTCTGTCTGCTGCTATGCTGCGTGCATCTTGCTCTCCCTCCTCTCTTTGACTCTGCCTGCCTGCCTGTCTGTCTGCCCATGACACTCACGTGCTCACGAGCACATTCTGGAGACAAGTTGCGTGGCCAACAACAGTTTTGCAGTGATCCACTCAGATTCGTTGAGTAATTGAGGAATCTTTTTTACAATATTGACAGCTCAGTTAACTGAGTTTGCACAGTTATTGACGTGGACAGCAGTATATTATATATACATACGACTATATGTATATGTATAGGGCTTATAGGTCATGCAGATCTCATGCTGTCGGATCAACGATTTTATCTAGGGCTGCCGACTCGGCACGAGCCCTGCATAAAGTCACTCAGTTTCGGCATTGGGTGGCGCCATAAACACGACTCGATAAGCGGTTGAATCGGTTAAAGCTCAAACCAACTGAGCTGAATTACGGCGACATCAAACTGATTTTGAATCGTAAAAAAAGCGTTATACGGTGGCAATTAATTTGCTATAAAGGTCGTTTCTTTATGAATGAAGGCGAGTGTATTACAGTAGCGTCACATGACTTTCTGCACACTTACACGTGCATGAGTGTGTATGAGTATTGTGAGTGTATTCACATATGTATTCACAGCCAATCATCAGGTAGTCAGAACTTCAGGCAATCTCGATGGCGATGCCTATCGCAATGCGATTATTTGACAGCTTAAAATGCGTTGCGTCATACAATGGACTCCTGGAATAATCCGATAAATTAGATTTGTTGCGGCTCTTTGGGTGTGAAAATGCTTTATTAACTTAACTCAACTTAAGTAAATCCATGTTGACGCTATCGCTGCAGATTATCGAATTAATTATTTATTAGTTCCCGACTCGATAGAAAACTTATGATAGCTCTTAGGGAAAGATGCAAAGACTTGCCATAAATTATAGCCACAAGATCATATCAAGAAGTTAAATAGAAGTAAAGTACCAAATATATAATACCATGTGCTCTATATGTAGAATTTAAGATTCTATAGGTTTATTTGGCTTTAAAATATAATATGTCAAATAGTATTTGTGTCATAATAAGAAGAGTATAATTGTTAGATTACGGATAAGTGAGTGCCCGTTGATGACGTCATTCGATCTTGAAAAAGGCACTGCGACAAACTGGTATCATCCGCAGGGACTATCGAGATCTTGAGCGCGTGTGTTAGGCCTCTTTTTAATGTCTATAAGTGAAATTGATAAAGCTAATAATAATAATATAATATAATTGTGATATAGCGCCAATCGTTTGACGCAATGCACAAGTTCTGTTTGGGTCTCTTCTTTAGGTTGATAAGGAAACACTCCGATTGAGGATCAGGTAATTCTGTGAAGTGCAGAGAGAGTGTCTTATCAGGGCTGATGTTAGTCTACCTCTTTGCTTTGATTGCAATATACTTTTCATGTGAATTTCACATAATCGCGTAACCATTTTGTGGCACAAAAGTGGGCGGGGCTCAAGTAAAGAAAACAAAGTGATTCTTGCGGCAATTGGTCGAGTAAAAGAGACGTTATAGCAGCAGCAAATGGGCTTAATTGCACCAATAAGGCGATGCCTTTCTATTCTATTCTATATCTCAAAAGCACGAAGGGTCTGTTACATAATGCTAAGCAAACAGTTGCTGAAAGTGGAAAGATTTCATAATCTTACCTCAAAGCTGCATTCAGATAGCTAATCGGGTTGTTATGCCGACTTTACAATGGGTATTTACCCTAATAATGGTAAATCTAATAATGGCAAATCTCTAAGCCGATATATAGGAGTATAATTGGACACGTTTAATGTGTATACTATGGGTGTATATGTGCTATACATATAAATAGGTTTAGGCACTATATAATGCTTCTATAAGTAACAGTCACTTTACATACATATATGCTCTCTATATATGATAGTTATTATATACCAATTAAATAATTATATCCAATGGATTACCATAGCCTTTTTTATTTAGTAATCAATTAAAGTTTTTATTTTAGGCTCAATTATTTTAATTTCACAATCCGAGTCCGTACAATTCTGCGTTGCATGGAATAGTGAAGTGCGTCGCTTCTCTTCTCTCTCTACTCCTCTTGTTTTCGCTAGAGGCCGCTTAGTGAACTACAACTGTTAAACCTACAATACTTACAATAGATGGCGTTGAGCCATGATCGACAAACTAAACGATACATACAATTACACAGAGTCTTACATACTAATTATAACTACACGTACTACATATTACTACACTATGTAAATAAACGTCTGCGAATTCTTGGCAGAATGTTATTGAAATCATTTATTCCAACTTACATTCTCCTTACATTTACTACTATAACACATAAGTACTATATGTTCCATATGTTCTATATGTTCCATATGTTCAATATATTCCATGTTTTCTAATTATTCTATACATCAATTAATGTACCTCTGCATACACGAATAGTTTCTCTACCTTCTTTCTAGTGCCTTTATGAAAATTCACATTAAATGAACAAGAAAATAAAAAGAATTTCATTATGAAAACATTTTTAAAAGCCTTCAAGAACGTTCCAACCTTTCTTCAAGCGTGTTAATAATAAAAAGTTATTTTCGACTAGCCCAACAATTTGCAAACCACTCGAAAAGAACACGTGAATGGGTCGCAATGCGAAGTTAGCGATAGAGTTGGCAAATTAGTCAGATAGTTAAACCGTTGCCATTAGTCATCCGATAATTGAGTTCGGAAAGTAATGGCGATGCCTTGCTCTAAAAAAAGTACAAACTAATTGAAATAAATCAGTGCAGTGCGGTGCGTCTTGATAACCGTCTATGATAATGATGGGCTAATATTATGGCAACTGGTGAATTGGCAAACTGTGTGCCATAAAACTATAGCAAATGGCTGCCGGCCTGCCTGCCTATCTGCCTGATTGTAAATGTCGCCCCGTCTAATTGAGTGACACGAGTGACTCCCTCCAGCGGCGCGAAGGGGCCACGATAACGAACGTGCTGTGGATCGGCCGAGTGAGGCGATCACGTTCACGTGAAGTGCACGCCGTGCCACAAAAGCCAGATAAGCCTGATAGCCCGTCAGTCCATTAGCCAGACAACAACAGCTAGAACGTGTGTGCAGGTAAATATGACAACAACAATAACACGGCAACAGCAACAGCAACAATGAGAGCAATGCGAACTATAGCAATTTAGACATGTTGATACAAATTGCTTATCACGACATTATAAATATCTGGCCAGGCAATAAGACCAACCAGCCCAACCCAGCCCAGATTTGCCTGTTGCCTCTATTGCCTTTGCCGTTCCTGTTGTTGTTGCTGATATTGTATTATTTGCCTAGCTGGCATACACCCATCATCATGCATCACATTGCCAGCCGGGCTAGCTGTCGCGTCTATTGAGTGACTACTGTCTGCCCCGGACAGCTGCCTTAGTCAGAGTGCGCCAAGTGCGCTGACTGTGGCTCAGACAGACAGTGCAAATATTTAGTACCTTGCCAGATAAATAGCTGACTATATATGACACATCCGATTAAGCATGATATAATGCAAATAAATAGCCATAAGTATATTTAGAACGGGAATGTGTGTCCATCACCCACGAGCATTACGCATACGCTCTGTTTGCGCAGCTGCATTTCATGCGACGGCCAAAAGTATGCAACAGTTTATTGAATGGAAATGGTATTGTCAATTAAATTAATATAATTAATATAAACAAAGATTGAATAATAAAATGTAATAATAAAGTATAAAATAACTATTAATAATATTATTAAATTAAATTAATATTATAATTAATATAAACACAGATTGAATAATAAAATGTAATAATAGTAAAGTATAAGATAATTATTAATAATGTTATTAAATTAAATAAATATTATAATTAATATAATCAAAGATAGAATAATAATAAAGTATTAAATAATTATTAGTCTCAGATGTTTTTCAATTTTTGTATTATTGCTGCTTTGCTTTCTTAATCAGTTTTACCTAAACCAAACCATTTAAAACAGAATCAGAGAGTGAGAAACAATTATATATAGCAACAACATTACAAAAACACAATTCCTATAAAAAGTGTATCTAAAGTATTCAGTTATAAATTGACTTCCTAGCCACAAAATGCCTTGCTCAATCTCCTACTTCGAGTCGGGCTCGAATAAATATCGCTCCAATGTGCGCATTGGCAACTGGTTCGAGGATCATTGCCTGGCGGAGGTGAGTTCGGTCAGGGGATGTAGGCTGGTTTTCATGATCTTCCCTTTCCCCATTCAGGACAAGATGGTCACCTTCCGCAAGATGCGCGATAGCGGGGATCTGCTGGTAGAGAAGGCACGCAGATTGTTCGACAACTTTCAGACTGAAGTGAAGCTGGATGCTCCCAAACAGGACATCATGATCGGCGCTGTCATTCAGCTGATGCCCATGTACATGAATATAAGCAACATGGACACTTCCCTGCTGCACCCGGCACTGTCGGTGGTCATCAACGAACATGCCATACGCTCCAGTCAGACCATCAACGAGAACTGCGAGCTGACTGTGGCCCCCTCTGATCGTCCCTGTGTACGCAATTCCTTTCGCATAGTCGGCTGCGATGATGCTGACCACACTGGGGAGCTGCTGAAGTATGGCCAACGCTTTCGCCTCGAGTGTGTTGTCTCCTCCAGACGATCCGATTCTACTCTACAGTGCAAACAAACTGACAAATCTGTCGCAAACAATCCAGACTACGTTCGATTCGCAAAAGTATGGAGAAGTCAATCTACCCTTGGGCCTGGTGCATCGCAGCGTAAGTGCGCCCAAGCTGTCTGCTCTGTTCGTCTATTAATCTCCAGCTCAATTCCTCAGAAGATACTTTGTCCCGACGGTGAAATACCCAAGGCATATACCAACTTCTTCTGCAAGCATGTCGATCCAGCCAAGCGTTTCGAAAGCGAGGGCGAAACTTTGCCTGTAATGTGAATCTCTTTTCTTATTGATAATTTGATTTCGATTACAATTTCGATCACTTTCAGAGCAACTCGCCCATGGTGATCGTGCACGCTGCCACCAATCGCAGTCTGGCTGCCGAAAATGTTGTGATTCAAACTCTCTTTGGACCCGAGTTTCTTGTGTCCGTGCAGAACTATCGCAACGTGTTCAAGCGCGAGATCTGGAAGAATGTCTGGATGATCAGCAATGGGCATCATCACACCCATGCTGCCCATTAAATTGATACATGTGTAAGCTGACACGCCCAGCACGAAAATACAGAAGGCCATAGCAATTAACTGTTGTTCTGCTGAACTTGATTTTTATCTCTGCCAGTTCGGCAACAGAATTAGGGTGAGACCAACAAAGACCCCGCTGGGCTACGTGACACTGATAAGGCCAAAGAATAATTAGCTTCTTCTCGATTTATTCACTCTTTCTTGCTGTGTTAGATCTTTAGTTGAGTGTGTTAGGATTGAGCTAAATGTTGAGTTAAATCTTTGATTGATTTGTTACTAGTTGGAATTTCCCTTGATTACGTTTCAAATATTTGTCTTAGTTAGATTTCCATCTGCTGCTATTGACATATCATTTATTTCATGGTTGCAATCGTAAATTAATAAATAAATAATTGAATGAGTAATTGAAGTTTATGATTTGCCGCCGCCTGAAGGTTTTCATTGTGTCAACAAGCAATAAGGAAATCGCTCCAGTTCCGTTACTTGTTTGAAATTCGCACACAAAACTGGGTCAACCAATCCCCCCGTTGGCAGTGGGGCTGATAAGCAGAGTATAAAAGGCAGCAACTCAACAGCAGCGACAAACACAACACAACACAAGCAACTTCAGCAATGTCTTCAGTAAAGAACATATCAGCTACAGCTCCAGTGCTGCTCCTGCTGCTAGGATTCCTTGACCATCATCGCCTCACCTTGGCGATGGAGGTGAGTGGTCGCATCATTGGCGGCCAGTTTGCTTCGATGGGGCAATTTCCGCATCAGGTGTCGCTGCAGCTGAACGGGCGTCATCATTGCGGGGGCTCGTTGATATCGAATATGATGATTGTCACTGCTGCCCACTGTACAGTGGGACAGAATCCCGGCCAGATGCGCGCTGTGGTGGGCACCAACGATCTGACTGCTGGCAATGGACAGTCGTTTGGCATTGCACAACTCATCATTCATCCGCAGTACAATCCGCAGAGCCAGGACTTTGACATGTCGTTGATACGGCTCAGCAGCCCAGTCACCTTGGGTGGCCCCGTGCAGACGATTGAGCTGGTCGAGGCGGACACGAATTTCGCTGCCGACACCATGGCCACCATTAGTGGCTTCGGGGCCATCAATCAGAACCTGCAGCTTCCGAACCGACTGATGTTTGCCCAGGTGCAGCTGTGGAGTCGTGACTTCTGCAATGCTCAGAATATTCCTGGCCTCACGGATCGCATGGTGTGTGCGGGACACCCTAGCGGACAGGTGAGCTCCTGCCAGGGCGATTCGGGTGGCCCACTGACTGTCGATGGCAAGTTGTTTGGCGTCGTCTCGTGGGGCTTTGGCTGTGGTGCCAAGGGTCGTCCGGCCATGTACACCTATGTGGGCGCCCTCAGAGTTTGGATCAGACAGAACGCAAATGTTTAATGAGTTGACTAATTGATTTAAAATGGATATGGAATTGTTTAAACTGTCTTATTGCTTAGTTTTATAAAATATATTAAATTTTTTAAAAATTATTAATTTTTTTCAGAATTTAACTCAGGCAGCTCTTAAAAGTATGCTGTAGTTTTATTACAACCATCTTAGCTAATACACTTAGCTAATACTTACACCGCACATTGCAACAGCCAAGACACCTTAGTCATTTTATGGCAAAAGTTGGTGCACACCGCTATAAAGGTTTGCGCATTGACTGAAAACTGATAAAAGGCCCCCAACGAAGCACTCACCGCGTATACTTAATTTAATTATTAAATAAATGCAAGTAAATAATTGATAACTCAGTTGTATTTATACAGGAAGTATTTCTTATTTATTTTTATTTTTATAACTTTATCGCCTTGTACAAGTTGTATTAATGGCTTAGATGCTACACATTAACTACGAGTCTACGATATTTGTATGTGTTGTATGGTAGTAGTACTATCGTTATAAAAAATGTACTCTAACTGTTTGACCAATTTTATGGCTTTTGGTTTGTACGCTAAATGTAAATGTTGCCTAGGATGAAGCCTAAATTCACACAAATCAAACATGTATCTGGTTTATATATAATAACAATATAGTTCAACTTGATTATAATTCGTATATTATGTTTGTTTCGACCATGTTTGATTATTTACACTTGCGATATAAAAATTTGATAGTATATATAAACATGTAAATTATGCATATAAAATATTTACAGTCGTTCTATAAATTGTGACCTTATCGAGAGACCCATCGAATTGGCTTAATGGGGATTAAACACATACATATTTTGGTGCAATATGTGTGCGTGTGTATGTGTGTGTGTGTGTTTTAAGTATAAAGTAGAAGGCACTATTGCATACTTGCTGCTTCGATTAGGTAGTAGGTATTAGCTCTCTATACTTTGCTGATAAGTCGATAAGTCTGTTCGCATTGATAATGATATAGACAGACGTCTTGTAATCTACGTTCATACAAAAGGGAACACTACTCTACTAAGCTGGCGTTGTTTAACAAACGGGATATGTTGTCTTTGTTGTAATTAAATAAGAAAACGAATATCAAAATCGAAAATAAAACAAATTCTCTAAACATAATTTGGCATTGGTTTCTAAACTCTCTCTCGAAATGCGATGAATAAATTAACTTAGATGGGGAATGTTGTCAAGGCAAATAGGGCATGGGGATGTGGGAGTTGGGGGGTTGGGAATAATCACCGAAATGCTATCCGAACTACAAACAACAATGGAACTTAGAGCTAGGCTTATGAACTAGCAAATATATTTGGAAAGCGACTTCTGCAAAGCCTTTTGATGTCGGCAGAAGTTCTTCTATAAGTATTATCGATAGTGGATTTCATTTATTATTGTGTCTGTTTTTGTTTGCAGTTATTAGCCAAGTGCAATTTCAAATCACACACACACACACACACACACACACTATATATAAAGACATGAAATCCACTCCACACACACAGCCAAAATTTGTCACGCAAAAATTATGCTAGAAATTTGATAACATTTAAATGCAAAAATTGCGCTACGACTCGCTCTCTACTTGTTACAATATGATATATTTATATATCCCTAAATGGTATATAGTAGTTTGTAGTATAAAGTGCCATATCTCTAGATAACTTAGGATCTACTGTACAACAGTCGCTTGATTCGTCTGTTTCGCCCTTAACTCATTTATAAATCAAATTAAATATAGTATAAAATATATAAATAAATATATATTTCTTGTGCGTGTGTCTGCGTGCGTTTGTGTGTGTGTGTGTGGAGTGGTATGCGTGTGTGTGTGTGTCTGTGTGTGGATATGAACGTGCTTGCCATGGCAACAACAACTATTGCACAACTCTCGCGGGCCGTGTAATTCGCTTAAGATACTAACTAACTAAACGCGAATGATTCCTTCTCTTTCTCCTTTTTCCTGCTCCTGCTGCTCAGCCTTCTCCAGCTCGCAAGCTCTGCGACGTGGCCAGCAGCAGGCTGCCCTTCGCATAGAAGTATCCTCACAATTTGCTACTGTCGTAGTTCTCCATGAGCCACTGCTGGCGTTTGTAGCTCGTGTCGCACTCCTCCATGACCAACTTGTCCTTGGCCTCGTTGATGGCCAGGCACTTGCCCGAGGAGCCGTGGCGCAGCTGCTTTGTGTTCTCGCGATATGTCCAGAACTGCAGAAACGAGAAAAGGATACAGTTAGAAGAGGAGTCAAAGGGGGGGGGGGCAGTGGGAGGTGGCTTACCTGGTTGCCCTTGGAGCCGTGACAGCTAAAGAGTATCACATCCTTGCCAGCATAGTCCAGGCACGCGCCATCGCGACGTATTTCCCCGGTCTTGCTCAGCATCCAGTACTGTTTAGGGGAGGAGGGGGGCGTGGCAAAAGAAAAGGCGCATATTAATACAAATTGTTGGCTGAGAAACATTTGCTGCATAAGATTTTTAGCCGTATAGCCGCATTACTCATTGTACATTTTACAATCTCTAATATTATTAAATTAAATGCCAAAGCTGCTACCAGTACGCCTCGTTGTGTGTGTGTGTGTGTGTCTCAGGGGTCAGCTGTCGGGTGTGTGTCCAGGGTGTGTGTCCCGGGTGTATGTGTGTGTGTGTGTCTGGTTTGTGTCTGCGGCCTGGCCGTGATTATTTATAATTTAAAGCGAGGTCGCTCGCTCTCTCCGCCATTGTTTGCTCGCCACTCTGTGTGTGTGTGCCACATTTCCGGTTCCGCTTGGCACTGCCCCTGCTGCTGTTTATATTTTGCTTTTGTACATTGTTCAACATTATCAACATTGGCAGTTGCTGAGGCATTTTTGCTAAATAAATTACAAACTCAACTGACATTCCACGTGTTTTTCATTGCCACGCCTTTGCGCCCTACTTTGCCCTTCTCTCACTCATTGCTTTGCTTCCTCTCTGCCCCTTTTCCTCTCGCCCTTTACCCTTCGCAACCCACTCGCCTGTCACTCGCCTCCTTCAGTTTTCTCCGCTTGCATTTGCATTTCTGCAACCTTTGCATGGTTTTTTTTATCTTTCTCCCCTTTGCCTGATGCGTTTTTTAATTATGTATGTATCTTTTTCATTTCCCCCCTCCAGCTCACTCTGCATTTTTTTGGGGTTTTGTATCTCTTGCAGTTTTTTAATATGCACGCTAAAGTTTTCCATTTTATCGCATAGTTTTTTTTTCCCCATCTCCCTCATTTTTTCTAGCCTTGCGCGCGTTTATGTGAAAATGCAAAATTTTTTTCATTATACCGCGTTGCTTTTTGTTGTTGCTGTTGTTGTTGTTGTTGTTGTTGCTAACCAGCTATGCGGCACGAGGCAGCGGAACAACTGCTGCGTGCAGGAAGATCCTTTGACGCGGCGCCAGTCAAAAGAATTGCGCAGAACTCTACTCGTGTGTGCCCTCCCTCTCCTTCACATCCCCTCTACCACCGTCTCCCTCTACCCACCCTCCTTGTGGTTGGTTTACATATTTCGCAATGTGCGAAATTAAAATCTGCCACGCCCACAACTGGTATGCGCGACAACGTTGGCAAATGTTGCTTATTTAATGTCGCGTCTCCCTTTTTTAATACCCTCGTGAGGGTATTCGGAATGGGGTATGTGCAGCTGTACATGAGCTTCGAAGACTAATGTACTTATAAATCGAACAATCGTTTACAAGCTAAATAACTATCGGTATTACTTTCATATGCAATATGATATTATATGCAGATTTAATGAACCCTCATTGCTTGTGAGCTTTGCTGCTATTTATGAATTTATCATTTCAATTCCTCGTTTTCTTATACACTATAAAACTATCTATAATATTACTATCATATGCGATATGTTCAATGTATATTCACTGCATGTGAGTTTAGCTACTATTTATAGCTAGTTAAGGAGTTTCTTGATTGATTAATCATTTACTAGCTAAGCAACTATCGCTATTACTATTTTGTGTGATATATTCAATGAATACACATTAAATGCAATATTCGATGGTTTTTATAGCCAGTAAAGCATTTATCAATTCTATTTCTCGTTTTTTTATTCACTATAAAACTATCGTTCTTACTATCGTATGCGATATATATTTAATAAACATTTACTAATATTTACTTATTTATATTTTATTAGAGATTTATCATTTTATTCCCCGTTTTCTGATACAATATAAAACTATCGCTATTACTATCGTATTCAATGAATACTTAAGTAGAATACAACACAAATCCAATGAATAAAATGAATGAAATAATATAAATACATTGAAGCGAACTAAATACTTTACAGATAGTATGAGCGATAGTTCTACATTGCTGTGTATCTGTTAGTCGCACAAGTCAAGCCACATTTGCCTAATTACTTCAGCGTTTACTTGCAGGGAGGGCGTAGGCTGTCTAGAGGTGTGGTGGTGGGCGTGGCACACTCAGCTGCCTGGCGATTTTTGTAGCGTAGCGGAGAGCGGAACGAGGTCAACACTTTCCATTTAATGTTGAATACACAATAATCCCCACACACAACCACAAAATGTATCTCACTGAAAGAGTGTGCGTGTGTGTGTGTGTCTGCCAGTGTATGCGTGTGTGTGTGTGGGGTTTCTACTATTTGTTGCTGCTGTTTGTGTTTCGGTTTATTTTGTATGCAGTTTTGTGCGACATTGTTGCGTTTTGCTTGTTATTAAATGTTGGTAAAATTGTCACAGTTTTGCCTCAGTTCTCGTTGTTGTTGCTGTTTGTCACAATTGTTACTGTTGTTGTTGTTGTTGTGATTGTTGCTGTTGTCGGTTTGTTAAAACTTGCAAAACACGAGAAGCAAAGCCGAATGGAAATGATTTATCATTTTACTCATTTTATTTATGATTGCGATTTAATTAATTTTGCAACGTGGCATAAATCTCAATTCCCAAAATGCAACTATAAATGTAAATGTTCGTCTCTGTGCGTGTGCGTGTGTGTGCGTGTGTGTGTTAAATTGGCAATGTATTTTGCAACAATTTATAAAGTCGTTTTTTCTCTTTTTTGGTCACTGGCTTAAAGAATTTTGTTATAAATACTACGGCTAAAGGCAGAAAATCGAAAACAATATCAAAAGGTTTTTTTTTGTTTTTTTGTTTTGTAAAGTCCACAAACTCCGTGAAATTAGTGCTCAAAACCGCAGGGCTAACAAAAAGTGTTTTATCAGGAATTTTCATTTCAAAATTTAATTTTAGTTTAAACGGGATTACGAGTTGTATAAGGTATAGATCAGGAATACATAGTATAGATCTGTGTTGTTATTTGCCAAAACAAAGAATAAAAAGGACAAAGGAACGCTCTGAACCACTAAAACAAAATTCAAAGTGAGATGATATAGGGGTAAGTTCGGAGATTAGTTAGTTTGGGATCCGTAGAAAGAAATCAGCAGCAAGAAAACGTTAGAAGTTGGAAGGAAGGGTTTGCCTAGAATAGTGCTAAAATAAATCTACTACTTTTAGTTTGTTGAACAAACAAGTACGTTAATTATAGTAGAGAAAATGTAACCAAGAAGAACAGCTAGAGAATTTCAATATAAGCATGTAGGTCGCTTCCTGAAATAGGTCTATTAAATTGCTTTTAGAAGCCATAAACGAAGAATCAATGAATAACATCGGAATCATAATTGATTTACTGAAACACAGGTTAAAATCTTCTTTAACGTGACTTTATCGTAACGTACTGTTGGCTTATCAGTCAGTTCTTTTTTAAATTTTGTAGTTTATTTAATGAATATTTGAAACAATGAAATACCAGCATGTGGTTTAAATTCTTTACGCCAATATAAGATCATATAAAATGTTTGAAAAGCTTATGTTGGGAAATCTTGAATACTTCTCTGTATATTTAAGCCAAAATATAACTTAATAGATTTATCGGTAATTAATATACAGTATATATACAGTAGGAAGCTGGAAAGAGTCTTTGGGTTAAGTCGTTCAGTTGGATTAATCAAGCTACAAGCTATTATAACTACTAGGGCTATATTGATAAGCAAAGCTCGGAGCAAGGGACAGCGCACTGGAAAGATCCGAAAAAAGAAGCCGAAACCAATGTGAAAAATTTGATGAGGAGCCAAGCAGATAAACCATATAAGTATATAGCATATATAAAGACGCAGATCGGATGTGAAAAACAAAGATCCGACTGCCACTGCCAGCGGGGGGGGAGACGATGGAGTTGGATGGAGAGTTGAGTTGAGATGGGAGTTTGGATGTGGAAATGGATACCTGATTTCCTCCTTGACCGTGGCACTCGTAGACACCGACAGGTGACTCGTCTGTCTCGATCTTTCCTTGTGCGTCGAGGCAAATGTTCGTTGACGGGTTCTTGATCTGCAAATTAAGTTCGTTTGTCAAATGGGGAGAACGACAATACACACAGACAATATGCAAACAATCTGGATTAGAAACGAGCTGGTGCTATTATAGGTTAACTTGTTATCGATTAACTGGTTATCGGTTATCGGTTATTGTGTATCGCTGTAGAGTTAGAGAGGAGGAGTTTGCCCAATGCGCCAAAAAAGTTGTATTAGTGAAATTAGTAAATAGTTTTTGTTTTTGGGGTAGAGAGAACTGTACATAAGGGGGCCCTTCTCGTAGTCATACGCAATCGATATCGATAATATATATATGGGGAAGGGGGGGTTAAAGTCTTAACGGTTTTGTGCTTCAACGGAGTTTGTGGCGGTCGCTGGTGGTGCTGCCAACAAACCTGATTGCCACCCTGCTTGTGGCAAGGATACAAGCCGACAGCCTTCTTCAGGTTCTTCTTGCCCGCCGGCGAGTCCAGGCAGGTGCGACCGCCATAACCTAAGTTTCTTATCTGCAAAAACGGGGTAAAATATTGTACACAAATGTGTGTGTGTGTGTGTGTGTTTTGGTGTTTGTAAGTCGGTTAACTTCCTCCATGGCTCATTAACTGGTTAGTTTCGTGTGTGGGGTGTAACGAGGGTTGCCCCTGGTTCCAACTGGAAGGTTGCCAGATACTCCACATGCTTCAGCAGTAGCTGCTGCTTGTTCTGGGAAGTGGGACCGGAAGGGGACAAAGACATTGGAAACTTACCTCGCCATTGGAAACCGCATCGCCGGGTATAAAGAGCTCCGGATAGATGTTGTCCAGATACCACTTGAAACTCTTGCAGCCCAGATCATTGCTGCAGCAAGAGATTAATAATTAAGTAGATACCTTCTCTCCTTCTCCCTCTCCCTCTTGCTCCTTCTCCCTGACTTACCGCAGCTGCTGTCGATCACTGATATCGCCATAGTCGCCCTTGTCGTTGCCAATGCGCTGATAGTAGTACTTGGAGTAGTCATCCATCCAGACCTCGGCCAGCCGTATTGAGTTCTTCTTCAGCACATTAACGCCGGTGCGCCACTGCAGAGGAGAGAGAGAGAGCATGAAGTTATCGTTAGCAAGGGATTTGCTGTGCTGCCTTTGCATGTTGCAACTGCAACTGCAAACTGCAAGTGGCACAATAAGCAGGCGCCGCCAAAAGCCAATGAAAATATTTGGCAAACAAACAATGCACAGCAGGGTAGAGTAAGAGAGTAGGAGGAGAGTGAGAGAGAGGAAGAGAAGAGCAGCAAAGGCAGAGCTTTAACAATAGACTCGCAGCAAGCAGAGCTGTGCCACACAGCGAGAGGGAGACCAGTCTAATTACCTGAATGAATCGGTTTACGTCATGTGTGGCAACTTCTACGGGTTGTCCACTTGCTCAGGTGCTTGCTGCGGCTGCTGCTGCTGCTACTGCTGCTAGCTGCTACTGCTACTGCTACTGCTACTGCTGCTGCTGTTGGTTCCTATTGTGGTCGTTCTCTGGCTATCTGTCTTTGCCTGCGCCCTTTTCCCCCGGCAAGCCCTGCCATGCCCTGCCTTGTCTTGCCCTGCCTTGCCTTGTCTTATCTTGCCATGTTTGCTTGTTGTGTGCATTGTTCTTGTTTATGCGTTGCTCGTGTAGCTATGCGAGTGTATGTGCACGTGTGTGTGTGAGTGTGGGCCTGAGGCTGTTGTAGCTGTCTGCTTTGTGGCAAGCTAATGTGAGCACAAGGCTCTATGCCTGTGGCAAATGCGCTGCACGCTAGCCACAATGGGGGAAATAAGCTGCACTACATAAAGTACGAGTACTCTCTCATATTCTACATATGCAATTTACTATATATACATATATATACGATTCATATATATAATATATATATATAAGGGCACGTGCTTTCATTATCTGCCAGCAAAACAGCTGAGAAAGGCTACTCTCTTAAGTGGTTTCTCATGTACAACTCCAGCTCAGATGGCAAAGGTTTATCGATAGACCACAATCGATTGCATGTGCAGTCCGCAATGCGACTCATTTGTTGCATGTGGCATGTGGCAAGTAGCGCAGCTGTGATGCCCCAAGCTCATTTCAATTTATTGTCGAGTCGTTGTACAATTGCAACTGCAACTGCAACTGCAGCTGTGGCAGGTAGCTCTGCAGCAGCTTAAGGCTGCCACGGGGGAAGCCTATGGAATGGGTAAGAAGGGGGGTGAAGGGGGTTAACACGTTACGCCATTGACAGCACAACAGTTGACACACTTTTGTCAAGCGTAAACCGTTGATAATTGAGGCAGCAGCCACGAACTGAAGACTCTGCCACAGGCGCATGTCCATGTGCCTGTCTGCGTGTGTGTAGGTGTATGTGGTCTTTGTGGGTCTATCTATTTGTGTGTGTGTGCAAGTGGGAGAGGGAGATAGCCGCATTGGGTCCGTGTTGACCAAACACGCAGCCTGTGCTCGACTCAGGCTTCGCTGCTGCTGTCCGCAAAGTATACAACACATGCCACATGCCACATGCCACATGCCACACACACGCACACCAACGTGCCACACACAGAGACCCTCTGCTGCTGCTTGGCTTGTTTGCACGTTTTAAATTCTCCAACGGGACCCATTAATGAGCTTTCTCCAACCCACTCTCTCCTTCTCTCCCCAACTCCATCTCCCTCTCCCTTGCACTTACCTTGTAGGGCGAACGCTTGCGGAAGATGTGCCCCACATGGGAGCAGGGCACAATTTCCAGTGTGCCACCGCACATCCATGTCTTGAACGACAGCTCCAGATTCTCGCCTCCCCAGATATCGAAGCCGGAGTCATATGTGCCCAGACGCTCGAAGAACTCACGGTCAATGGAGAAGAGTCCTCCGGCCATGGTGGGCGAGTAGACGGGCTCAGCTGTGCTCTGCAATAAGAGAGAGAGAGAGAGAGAGAGAGTGAGAAAACAAACATAAGTAAATTGAATGTCAATTGGCGACAAGCCTGAGCTACACTGCAAGAAATGAGAGATGAAATTTGCATGAGGGATGTGAATGAGATTCTGGCTGTGTTTCAATTGGATTAACTTGTCTAACTTGTCTCTCTATACACTTCTTCCCTCTGGTCTCTACTACTGCATCCACTTGCTTTTCTCACAGTGTAATCTGCTCTTGCTCAAATCAAATGTCATCTCAGCTAAGCACATTTAATTTTCCTAATTGAAACTCAAGTGAGTGTGTGTCTCGTCCATTTGGTCTGTCTCAGCCTTGCTCTCCCTCTCTTTCTTTCTCTTTCTCTCTGTTTTTGTCTTTCGCCTGGCTTCGCTCAAGTGCCTGCTCGCACCTCGACAAGTGCTTGAACGCAGCTGCAAGTCCAACTTGCCCCATCTGGCTGCTAAAGCAACTTTGTCTTGTTGCCACACTGGGCCGCCTTTTTCGGATACTTTCAACAGCTTCCACAAAACACTTCAGGCTACATTTTATTTCTTCTGCTCCTCCTCCTCCCTATATTCTGACTTATCTTTCTGCTACTTCCCTTCTATCTACTTGCCTTCCCTCTCTTTCCCTCTCCCTCCTCTGTGCCTCCTTTTTAGTCTGTCCTCAGTTTCAACACTGTAATTGAATATTTTGCCTTGTGTATTTGCTTAGCTCTCTGCGTTCTATGCCACGCCCCCACCCCCACTTCCCCTTCTCTGCTACTTGGACAGATTTTGCTTTTTAATTGCAGAATTGCAGAATTGGAGAATTGCATTTCAATTTGCATAGCAATTTAATTGGAATCGCCCGGGCGAGGAGCAGCTGCTGCCACCAGAATCCGTTTGTCGCCTATGCCAAACGAAGCAATAATTAAAAATAAATAAAGTAGATAAGTAAACAACAACTACAACAGCAACAACAATACAAAGATGGCCTTAATAATATGCGCAAATAAATTGCAAAATGTTAATAAACAATAAATAAATAATACACACTTTTTCTCTGCTTCACTTTTATCGGGACATTTTTATGATTAATTCATGATGCAATAAAGAAGAAGAGGGGGAAATGAGAGGCAGAGGGAAGGGAGAGAAAGGTAGAGAGAGAGATAGAAAGAAAGACAGACAAGGCAGCGTGTCTTGGCGTGCCGACACACACATATTCCGTGTCGACATCAAAAGCATGCAAAACTAAAAGCAACATTGCGTATACGCAGCGTGCCACGCAAATCCGAAACGGAACGTCACGTAAATCAAAACAAAAAGCTGCGCAGAAAAACGACAGCTATAAAGCGTATATCCCATAAAAAGCATAAGAAAAACAAATGTAGTAGGGCAAGGTGTATGCAGTATAAAATGATGACCTAGCAGATACCCTGGGAACGAAATTGAAGAGTAGAATTCATGGTCTGCTCTGCTGCAAGGAGTGTCTGCTGTAAGAAACATAGAACATCAACTAAGCAGCCTTCTCTGCTCTCTTGTTTAGCAACTGAAGTAGGGTATATACCCAATATATATACCCTATATACCCTATTATGCGCAAGACAAGCCCCAGTCTAGCACGTTTGATGTCGCAGGCGGCAAACGGAAGCGGCTGAATAAATGAAATTGTCACTGACTGACAGACAGTCTCAAGAGGGAGGGGAATAGAGGGGACTGAGGGGACAGAGGGAACAGGGGGTGAGCTGTCAGCAGTGCCTCAGCGGGGGCTAAGCAACTAAAAATATGCAACTTAAAGTCAACATGCACAACAAAGAAAATGCCAAGAAACAAAAGCGAAAACAGGCAAACCCAAATGCGACAAGACAACAGCAACATCAACAACAACAAAAAATCGCAAGCGAGGCAAAAACAAAAGACTGTAGAACGAAAGAGCGAAGACAGAAGGGAAGGGGGTGTCAAAAAGGAGGAGAGGGGGCATGGCAGTACAAGCTGCGAGTGAAATCTCCGAAACGCGACAAGTGCCATCGTGTTTTGGGAGCACAGAGCAGAGCAGAGCGGAGCGTCATGGCCAGGCCGGCTAGCCAGACGGATGTCAGATAGCACCAGAGAATATTACAGGGTATAGGAGTGAGCAAAAGGCAAGGGGGGGGGAGGAGTGCATGAAGGTGATGGCACTGTGCAGCGACAGGCTTTGGCGACGCTCGTTGGCAAATTCGCAGTGTGACATTTAATAAACGCAAGACAGCAGCAAAGGGCAGCGATGGGGGGGGATAAGGAGGGGACCAGCAACAACAATAACAATAAGTAAATTATTGTGTATGCAAGGGAGGATAAGGGGCAGGGGCGTGGCCAGAGCAGCGGAAGCAACATGCGGGCGGCCATTTTTGTGAAGTTCTGTTATGCGTTGCTTCATCTTCTTTTTTTGTAGCTGCTCTGCCGCCGGAAGTGACAGAACAAATAGCAAAAGTGAAGAGCAATGTGTGTGCGAGGTGTGTGTGGTGTGTGCGACTGTTGAGTGTGTGTGTAATGTATGCATGAGAGTGTAAAAGGATTTTATTGTTACAGTTGCGTTTTTTCTTCGCTTCCTTCGAAATATTTGTAACTTTTTTTCAGTGCTTTTTTTTTAAGTGCATTTTTGTATGTTTACTCTTTTTTTTTTAAAGTGCATTTTTGTATGTTTACTCTTTTTTTAAGTGCATTTTTTGTTCATCGGTTTGTTTTGTGCGGAAGTGAAAAATGAGAAGAATCTTCTTGTGAAAATAAACTGACATGAAATAAAATTCAGAGCGCTGAATAAATAAATAAACACCAAGCGTGCGAGTCAGAAAGAGAGAGAGAGAGGGGGAGTGGGAGAGCAACAACTTGCAGTGGCAGTAACAGTTGCAGTTGCAAGTACCGAGTTGCAGTCGTGGCAAACAAACGTGGCATAGCTTTTCGCTTTTCGCCAGCCTTCTGCCTGTGTCTGCAGCTCGTCATCCGCTTAAATGATTCAACAGCGGATAAACATGTACTCAACTGCAGTTGCACCCCTCCTCCCTACCCCCTTCCCCCTCATGCCATGTGGGCATGGCATGTTTGTGTTTGCCACAAACGAATCACGCTGAGTGCAACCCGCCGGCAGCAGCAGCAGCAGCAAGCAGAGCACAAACTGTCATCGCAATAGGCAGAGATTAAGCCAAACCAATTGAAAGGCAGCTCAAAGGATCTGAGGGAAGCCTTTGGGGCACTTGTTCAGATTCCTCTGCCGCGCTTCATAACCCAATCAATCAAATTAGTGCTCTGATATGCCTAAACAAAGACCAGCAAAGGACGCAGGCAGGCGGGAGCTGACTGAAGAGAAGAGAAAGGGAAGCAGGGGGGAGTCGAAGAGGAAATACCCAGCAGGCGTGGCTAATTGTATGGCTGGTTGGGGATAATTTGAGCCTAAAGCAAATGCGTTACTTAGCTGTATGGAAAGATATCGATGAAATACCCTGTAGCTTTAATTAATAGCTTGGTAAGTATAGGTTATTTTTAGCTTGAAGCAATTGGAAAGTGTAACTGCTAATCAGTCTTCATAGATAACATTGAATCATTTTAGAATATAGTAACTTAACAATTTTATCAAAAAATATATGTATGGTACATTTATATTTATATTTATACCTTTCGACCATTTAAAATTGTGTAAAAAGGGTTTATTTACTTTGTGCGCATGTATATAGCAAGCAGAAGGAAGTGACCCCATAAAAGATATACGAGTATATTCTGCACCAGCCCATTACTAGCCGAGACGATTACCCGTCTATATGAACGTGAATAGACAACTAAAGACATTAAATTGGGTATGATGGTTTATATAAACTATGCGCATATACAGTATATCTCAAAATATATATGCCACGCTCACCATCACCCAAATCAATATTTTAACTTTTCAACTTGATTTGTAAGCAACGAATAAAAGATAAAACTTTCTGTCTTTGACATGTAATTAGCCGGCGCAGAAGCTTTGTCTTACTGTAGTATTTGTTTGATTAAAATTTCAATACTTGAATGAAACTTTCATTTCTTAATTGAGATCAATGAGAAATAATCAATAAATTTCTATACATTAATAAATTCACATAGAAATCAAAATTATATATATATAATTATATTTATTATTATTATATTTATATTTTATATGTGAATAATTTATATTATATAAAAAATGCTTTGTCTGGCAACTGATTCATGTCAGAAAAGAATAATCAATAACAAGCATTAATAGAGGTCTTAATTCCCAGTTGGGCACACCCTAATTTTAGCCTACTTTCCCTTGCCCTTTCACCATTGCTCCCCTCAGATTGAGACACATTTCTCAACATGGCGTTGGCCTATTTAGATATCATAGAAATCCAAAGACATCTATTATGTTAGACAGTCTGCGTCGGCTTTGACACAATTCAGCTGAAAAATGATGGGATCCTCTTGGCCGCCTGCCTGCCTTGCCTGCCTTGCTGGGTCATTCGTCAAGTGTTGCCAGAGAGAGCTTAGCAAAAGGAGCTGCCTGGAAGAGAGGGAAGAGCACGGGGTGTGGCACCGCAAATTAAGCAGGCGAAAGCGGAGCGGAGTGGCCCAGTTTAAAGGCAGCTCTTGTGTGCTATGGAAGCAAAGGAAGTAATGTGCTAACCTGTGTGTGGGCGAATGTGCGGGCACTGCAACCACAACAACAGCGAAAGCAGCAACAACAACAACCATATTAATGTCAAATAAAACAGTCACGAAAAGCAGCGGGAGATGAGCAGAAAGAGGAAGCAGAAAGAGGAACCGCAAGAGCAACAAAATATATGAACGGGAATATCGTAAATGTCAGCGTCGCATTATGCGAGACAGTGTTGGCTAGGGGAATGGGGCACGTAGGTGCTCCCCTGGGGAGGCGTGGCGCAAAGTGCCTGCGGCTTGGGCTACAGTGAAATGTAGCAAAAAAATTCAAGGAGGACACGTCGAAGGAAGCAACGATGGAAGGAAGGAAGCGAGGAAGGAAAAAGCGCTGCTTGACATAATGTGAAGTTGACTTTTGACAAGTGCGCGCTGACACGCCCCCTTACCTCCCCCAACCCCTGCATACATAAATGCGTGTGTGCACATCTTCTGTGTATGTCTGTGTGTGTCTGCGTGTTTGTGTGTGTATCTGTGAAGTGGCAACTCAGCGTGAGGCAACTTGAGCGCTTTTTTTTTCTCTCTTTCATGCCTCTTTGCATCGCATTTGCATTCGCTAAGAACTCAAAGCAAATAGTTGCGCAAGTTTTGAGTAATACTCGAGATCTGTCAAGCATCTGCGGGCGGAGGTAGAGGGGGTAACTGCAGCGGGAGATAGCCCTTTTCCTCAGTATCAGCCTCAGCTGGGGCAGGTGAAGCAGCCTCGTCCTGCTTAACCTGCATCAACTGTGCTTTAAGTAAGGCGAGCTTATTAAAATGTTTAATGTGCCAGACACGCCCAGACACACCCACACACAGTCACACAAAGACACACAGTCAAACACAGACACACCGAGAGCAGGCCACACTCAAGCAAAATGCTACATGAAACGCACAAAATTAGCATAAAAAGTTGTGCGCGACGCTGCTTAGCTGATTTTGCTTTGATTACCGGTTCACTGGACCTTTAGCGAGTGCTTAACGCTGGCCAGGACCCACAGCAGAAGCAACTCCAATCTCCCAGCAGGGGCTGAGCAGAAGACAGGGATAGGGAGTGTGAGTGGCAGAGAGAGACGGAGAGAAAGGGAAGCCTTAACCGAACAGCAGGCAGACATAGGCGGACTATCTTTGTTGCTTAGCCAGCTAAGCACAGGGCGTAGTCCGTCTCTGCATAAAGGGGGAGCTGCTTAGCAACATGGACAGTGGGGTAAGAGATTTATTTACATTAAATCGTACACACACACATACATAATTCCAGCCCTTCAGTTATCAGGGAAGGAGGGAAAACAATTTATTAGAACTGATTGCAGTTCAAGTTGATTGAAATAATGTTTGCACTGGAATTTCAATGGGTATCAAGTACTGGAAAGTGTTTAAGAAAATGTATTCTTTCTCTTTATTTGCCTCTGTAAATCTATAAAAACCGAATTCCGCTCATAATTTTAAAGCAGGACTGTTCATTTTTGGTAAACATAATAACTATAATAAAAAGAGTCAATAACTATACAAATTTAGTTGCGATCGAATAATTAACAGACACAAAATTTACGAAATAATTTTAAGGGTTACTGATTTCCCAGCCGCTCTCTGAAGTATGCAATAAAATACCAAATTACGCTAAAAATATAAATTTTTTATTAGATAATTCGTTTTGGTCTGATGGGAAGCGGGTATATCATAGTCGAGCTCATTGTACTGTAGCTTCCGTTCTTTATTTATGTATTTTTTATTTATTTATTTCTTCTATGTAACTTTGTTATTTCATTTTTATTTTGATTTTGTTATTTCTTTTTATTGTTTAAAGATACAAATTGTTCAATTATTCATACATGGTATACCACATAATTTCCTTCTATTAGTTATACTAAAAGTGTGTTCAAATTTATTTTATTAATTCCTAAATTATATTTACTCGAAGCTCCACCGCATGAAGCTAACCAAAAAGTAATATTTCATGTGAGATTTTTTATCTTTGCCAGCATATTAAACGATGTTAATGTGCTGTGAAAAACTTTAGCCATGCATTATGAGCGAAAAACGTTGCACAGAGTCAGAGGGGAAGCGAGTGGTGAACCCCTCCCCAACCGTTTGTAGGTGACGCCACTGTGCAGCACATAAAACGCAGCAGAGATTTGCGCGCGTGGAAAACTTTGCTCGTTTTTACACGCTGCGTGGAGGGCGCGTCCTGAAAGTGCAATAAAAGTAAAGTGCAACGCCGCGTATTAAGCAGTAAAATGTGCGCACGTGCAAAGCGCGTGAAAACACACCAAAAACATCAAAAAGAAATCCCCAAAAAAAGCAACAAAAAGTTTTATGAAAATTAAAAGAAAATGCCGTGCGGAAAATGATACTGAATAACGACATCAAAATGCGCGACAGCCAAGCGGAAATTCCCTCCAGGGTACCCCAAAGTTGTCGTCTTTCTCTATCGCCACGGGAGGAAATGGACAAGGTCGCGCGACAACTTAGACGCTTATTTAATTTGCCGCGCAGTTATTCAAGTGAACACACGCTGCCGGAACTAAGTCTGCAATTCAACTAAGCAGGGGGAAGGGAGGAGGGGCGTGGACACAACAAAATTACCAAAGCAACAGCAGAGGAAGAGGCGGAGAGGGAGATGGGCAGAGCGACAGGACTTTGCCAGTAATGCCTCACGTTAAACGTGCAGCATCATGCGACGTCCATCTGTGGTTCTCGCAAAATTTTCATTCTGCACGTGCTCGCGATTTCTTCTTCCTCACCTCCTCCTTTTCCTCCTCCTTCACTCTCCTCCCTTCCTTTCCTGTACCAATTCCACGTCCCTCTTCAAATTGCTGAAAATGAAGTTTTGGTTATGCGAAACGCGCACTCAATTTGCATGCCAACTGCAGATGCTGCGATGAAGAGTTGCGGAAACTGCCTCCAAGTACGTGCTTATATCTAGTTTATGGCCTCATGTAATGGGGCACCTACTCCCCTGCACACTCCACCCCGCCCAACCTGGCCATAAGAAGCTCATCAATTACATTGGTTTGCCAAGAAGTTATAGCTCGACTTGGGCAACTTTGAACGTGTTAAGTTGCCTGCGTGATCGCAGCAAGAATCGACCTAAAAGTTTTCTCTTTTAAATTAATGGCAGGCATGACCGTCAAAACTCGGAAAAAGCACAAATAATTTTCCACAAACATTCTTCATTACTACGGGTACAAACTCTGTATATAAATAACATTATCATTTCTATAATCCAAATGCTTAAATTGAATAATCGAATTTGTCTGTATCTTATATTTGATAGAGATATCTTAATAAATTTTGTGGCCATATTCTTCCACATGAACTGTATATCCTCATTTCATTTGTATTTAATCTTCATTTTCATTTGTATACTCAATACAGACATTCATTTTCCTTTTTTGCATTTCACACGATTCAAGCCGATTCACATTAAGAGACATTACTGCAATAGAAATAGTATTAATCATAACTCTTGGTCAGATACCCTTATAAAGTTACAATTTGGCAGTAATCTTCACACTCGACCTTGGAGTAGAACAGATTTCCATTGCCGCCACAGCCTGTGTAGAAGAATTGAACGCATTGCTTCCTCTTGGCAGAGTAGTACCATCTGGGTATTTTCATATTGCAGTTTCCCTTAGCGACTGTCAGGTGGCAGACAGATATGCGATGTATTAACTCATCCACGTTCCAACTGCAGACTAAGGAACCACACAGGACTACCATGAGGAATAAGCTAACTCTCAGCATTTTCATATATTTTTTTCGACTCTTTTGTATTCACGTTGCACTTCATACTGAATTAGTTTCAGAAAGAATCAGTAGTTTTATACGCAGTTGCTATAATGAAAGTAAGACTTTCTCTCCTTTCGTGCTTATTAAAAAGCCAAACCAGCTGAAAATAAGTTTGAATGGCACTCAGTGCTCGTAAATGCCAGAGTTCTGTTTTAAAAGCATCTGTCTGTCTGTTTGTTTCTTAAAGATCTCTGCTATTGAAAATACTAGAGCCATGAAATTTACCACACAGATTCATGTAGATATTATACATATGAAGATTATTTTAAATTAAAAATACAATCTGTGTTAATAGTGCCTGTTTGTTTTTTAAAAATCTCTGCTATTTAAAACACTAGAGCTTTGAAATTTACCACAAACATTTATGTTGATATAACACATATGAAGATTATTTCGAATTACAAATAACATCTGTGGTAATAGTGTTGTTCGATTACTAAATGTAGTGTAACAAGGTGTAGGCAACTTTTAGCATTAAGCAATATTTGTTCCACAGTCAAGCAGGCTCTACTTAAGCCTACCCTACTTGGCCCACTTCATTGGCTTGTAAACAGATTCCTTGAAGACACTTTCCCATTCTATGACTTCATTTGCAAGTTGATGTTCCACAAATATTGGACTATTTCGGCAGCATATGGTGGCCATATTATGAAGCCGACTCGCTTAACTGGCGATTTGCATACGAAAGAAGCCGCAAACTGGCCCAAAGTGAGGCACAACTGCCTAGAAATATGCATTGCTGGCGCTAATTAATAATGGCGACCTGCCGCTAGGCGAGTGCTCCACTTTTTGAGGGGCTGGCAAATATGACGATGATGGCCATGATGATGGCAATGATGATGAAGTCGATGCTGATGATGGTGTTGGTTATGTGGCAGGCTGGCAACTTTGACTTTTGCTCTGCCATGCAAAAAACCAAACTAGTCTAGCTATGGCCAGAGCTGCTCGTATACTCGTACATAGTATATATAGTCATCTATCTGCATGTCAGGCTGCATGGTAGCGGAAGGGAGAGTGAAGTGGGGAAGGGTAGGAGAGGGGGAGGCCTTAATGTTGTCTGCCATGCACAAAATATTGGTTGCGAAAATAGCTTAAAAATGAACCGACTGTGCTGGCACTTGATGGATGGGCTCGCAAAGTGGGGCCAGTTGCCGCGTACCTCCTCGCCCCGCCCTGCCCCTCTCCCCTCCCTTGCACTACTCGCATTTACCACTCGCCGTCCATTGAGAATGAATGGGGGTAGCTGAGCATCAAAAATTTTGTAGAGGACTTTAAAAATTTCATATCTACTTTTAGTAGTTGCCTCTGATTGTGTTGCTGCTGCTGTTGCTGCTGTTGTTGTTGTTGTTTGTTGCTGTGCTGCTGTGCTGCTGTGCTGCTGTTGCTGCTCTGCTTATTTCCATAGCTATTTCTCATGCATTTTTGCTAAGCACACAGACACAAACAGGCCACTTGTTTAGACTCGTACTACAAAGAATGTGACAGGATGAAGCATGCGCCTCTACATAGCTTAGTCGCCTTCTCATACCCTGTCCCACCCTCTCCCTCTACCTCGCTCATTTCCTCTTTTCCTTACTCTAACTCTCTATACGTTAAGACGATGATGTTGGCAGAGGAACACGCACACACACAAGCGCAACAAGCATTTCTAGTGGAAAGTAGATCTAATGCGAGAACTTGAGTAGAGGCTTAGAGCGGTAGTTATATTATACGCACCTGCGCACACACACACACACACACACAAGGCAATCTGCATTTGCATAGTGCATAGTACAAATTGCAATATTAAATTTTCAAAACATTTTTCATTCATTTGAAATGCCTTAAAAAAACAAAAGTTTCTGTTGAGAACATCGAACCCTGAATAAAACCAAATGATTTGACCGACTTTGCTTGTGTTTTGAGCTTTCTTTGTGTCTCCTACATTATTCACTCAACGTATCTTGGTATTCCTCCTTCTCTTTCTCTGCAAATGAAGTGAAAATATGCATGAAGAGGGGGGCGTGGCATTGGCGCATATCAAGTTACCGATAGTCACGTCTCACGCTCTCCTCGCTAGACAGTTTGCCTCTTTCTCATTGCCGTTTTGTTTTGTTTTGCTTGGGGTTTCTTTCGGCTTTGCTTCCTTCCTCCCGCTCTCTCTGCCCTTCTCTCCATTGCTTTTCGCTTTTTTCGTGAGTATTCTTTGAATTTTTACAAGTCCTTTTTTAATAAATCATGTGCCACGTAAGCTGAGTTTCATGCACATCCAAATGGCCGAGTGTGTGCGTGAGTGTGTGTGTTTGTAGGGGAGTTGTATGTGTGTTATTGCTGCTGTTGTTGTTGTTGTTGGTTTGTATACCCTTTTCGGTTGAGTGAGTGATTTGCATATGTTGTTGCCGCTGCTACTGCAAACTGCAGCTGCAAAAAATGGGCGCGTACACAAATCACTTTGGGGGCAATGTGCCACGCCACGCCCACACGCCCACACACACACACAGTCTGCCATCAAAGTTGTCGTTACTCTCGAAATTTCATTCACAGCCTCCCATCGCCCCTGTCCCTCCCTGTCCCACTCGTCCTGTTCCCGCGTGCAAATTAATACACTTGCGAGTTGTTGCCGATGCAGCGTGATCTTGTTATTGTTAGCCCCACTGCCCCTGTTTCCTCCCCTCTACTGCCATAGTGCCATCCTTCATATGCAGACACCCTACCCCACTCATACCCTATCATCGTTGTGGCTTTCGCTGGCCCGCCAACAACAGGATCAGGTCCTGCAGCAGCTGCTGCTACTGCTGCTGCTGCGGGCAGCCAACAAAGTTTTCGAGTGTTTGCCCAGCTCGGCTTAATATGCAAAGTTATGAGGCGGGCTCGCCTCGCAACGCTTCGCTTATCGCTGGTCAACCGGATGCGAAGCTCCACCTATATACATTTCCATCCATGTATCTCTCTGTATCTATGTGTGTGTGTGTGTGTGCTTATATGTATTTTGTGGTCTGTTCGTCTCCGCAATACCCCAGCGAGTTGGGCTGTAATGCGATAGCTGCCCAGGCACAAATTAGGCTGGCATATGCTCGATAAATCGGCTATTTCGATAGCAACCCATATACATAAATAAATAAGAATATCTATAACATATATAAATGTCTATATACATTTCATAAATAAACTAACAGATGTGCAAACTCAAACACTCAAGGGAAACATGAAGGGAATGTTTTTGACTAGCATGAAAGTGTTGAGGATATTGTTAATCAATTGTATATAGTTTGTATGTTTATGTTTATATTTGTATTATATATTCATTATATTGTATTTGATTGCTGTTGTCTATAGTATAACTGCCCTGGCCCCACTCTCCTGTCACCTGTACCAGCTTGAAGTGGCCATTTAAGCGCATAACGCGCTCATTGCCAGTTATTTTATAATTTTGCAAATAACATAATTTTGCCATTATTCATGAAGCCACACTCAAAAACCTCCTGTGTGTGTGCGTGTGTGTGTGTGCCTGTGTTTGCTATGTGCCACTTGCAACCTTACTGGCAATGCAAAAAGCGTTGCATACTTTCAAGCGGGTGTTAAATATTGCCGCAGATTGTGCAGTGCGCACGTTTAATTAAACAGCACCACGAAAAATACATGCACAGAGAACACACGCGCTAATACATATGTGTATGTGTATGGGTATATGTGTCTCTGCAGCTAAAAACATATATAATGTAATATATACAAGCAGCACCAGCGAGCGCCAAGCGCCAGCATTGCCATGACAGCAACAGCAAGGCATAGGGTTGAGGCAGTGGCAAGAGAGAAGGAGAGAGAGAAGAGAGGGAGAAGGAAAGAGAGAGAAGGAGAGAAGGGAGAGAAGAAGAGAGAGACAAGGGAAAAGTGTAGGGGAAAGGAAAACGGAAAGCGAACTCACCCACTTGTTACAACATTTCAATTAAAAGTTAAACTGCATGTAATTTTCACAAAATGTTTAAGTAATAACGCTGCCTGCTGCTGCTGCTGCCGTCGTCGTCGTCGCTGCCTTTTGCCTGCTACGCGAGCCAAATTAATTTACGAAATGTGAAAAAATTACGCCAAGAGCAGCAAAAAGATCAAATAAAAGCGGGTAAATGGCGCAGGCAGCGGGTTGCCAAAAGGATTTGCTCCTTTAGACCCGAGAAACACGAGTTTGCCATTAATTAAGAAAAAAAGGAAACGATGCTGAGACTTGAGGCTGAGGCTGAGGCTGAAGCACGGCTCGGGCAATTGAAAAGCACAATCTGTGCCAGACTGTGGGTTAGGCAAGTGAGCAGGCAAGTTTTCCTCAAATTTCCCTTGGCCAGCATTTTCCATTGTCGAGCGTTAAATTTCAATTTCCACACGCACAAAAGGGCACACACAAGTTGCCGTTGGAGTCGCATTTTTGTGGCTTGTTCGTGCGTATGATTGACTTAATCAGAAACTTGTAAGGCAAGCGACTGCCCCTATTAGCCCCTGCCCCTCCCGCTGACCATTTCCTCCTTCCCCTTCCCTGCAATCGTTGCCATTGAAAATAAGCCCCGAAGTTAGTTCACTTTTTTACACTTTTCGCTTATGCAAATTGCCAGCGCCGACGGCAGTTTCAATTACCCAAACCGCAAACACACTCGCACACCCACACGCAACCCACACATGCACACACATCCATACGCAAATTGACTTTAATTTTGCAATGAAAGCGACGCGCTATAAAAGGTGATAATTGCTTTTAAATAGATGAGGGGAAAATCAACAAAATAATTGTTATAAAGTGCAATTGAAGCAGGCGCACTTGACTCTTAGATACCCTGCATCTTTTGATAGTTCAATTTTAGAATTAGGTAAATATTTAAGTTATACACAGATTTTATATACCCTATTTTCCCTTTATACAGGGTAGTACATGTAAAAGATACTCTGTAGAGTGTGCCTAGTTAAGTTTCCTGTTCTATAAATGTTAAACAAGAATTAAATTAACAGCTTTGCTCTAGACACATACAATATACCCCATTTTATACATTTATAGGGTGTTTTACATATAAAAGATACCCTGTAGTCATTTATTTTCTTACTTTGAAATGCTCAGCAACATCTTTACTTTGTGCACACATTAATATAAGCCACTTCCTACTCTTACAGGGTGTTTTATATATGAAAAACTTACTGCAGTCCCTAATTCTCTACTCTTAAAATTCGCATTATAAGCTTACTGATTTAGATTTCATTACCTTGCACCCAATATACCCCATAAGATACATTTACAGGGTATTATCTATGTTATTTGTTATGTAAAATTTGTTAAATCCCGCCCAAACAACAATGTGACAATGGCAAACAATAAAACTGCGCACTGAGCTCTTAGCATCGACTTCTTGTCACAAAAGCAATCGACAAACATTCTCCATGTAAATAACCCAGCAGAATTGACAACTGCCAACTGACAATGGGACAAGGAGCACCAGGGGGATGACGGACAAAGGGACGGAGAGGCAGAGGGACAGACAACTGGTGACTGTCAACTAGTAACTGGCAACTAGTAACTGGCATCCGTAGCCAGTTCCGGTGTTCGAGTGGCTGATTGTGCGTGCCAAAAACTGATGAGGGTTAACGAATCTCTCTCTCGCTCCCTTTTTCCTTGCATTGTCTTCCACGTTTTCTTATCTCATTCCACTCCCAATCAATGGATATGTCCATGAATGCCTAAACAGACATAAACACACATCTGTCTCAGTGTGTGGGCAGATCGGTTGAGGGCAAGGCAGGCAGAGATATAAAACTGGATCAAAGAGAGATTCTGCAAAAAAAAACAGTTTGCAGGTCAGACGCAGTCGAAGAAGTAGCAGACAGAGGAAAAGAATGAGACAGAAGAGAAGGAAAGAGGAAGAAAGCGAGCAGGCAATCACTAAACTAGCGTGTCCAGTCTGATGTCTGATAACAAAAGCTTTTGAGCTTAAGCTTCACTTCACTAAACACGAAACTACGCACAGAACAAAGAGAGAGAAACAAATGAACACAAGCAGTCATAATGGAATAGAAGATGTGTAGGCAAAGTACAGTAAACACTCTTGAATAACGTATCAATCAGAGAATAGAAAACGTTGAAATAGGTTTAATATTTAACCTATTCAATAATGATGTTTGGAATATTTTAATATGAGAATAGGAATGTTTGAGAATAAGAAATCTTACAAAATATTAAAAAGAAATAATATAGAAGTATTACAATATAATAAATATCATATTAAAGTAAGCTTAATTCTTATTTATTAATATTTACAATAAATTATATTTAATATATATTATATCTTTACTATATGCAATGAGTTCCTTTTAGGCTCTTATCATTCTCATAATCTTTTAATCAGTAAGCAGTCTCAATTATAGAGACCCTACTGTATTTACGCTAATCACTCCACAGCTAAGCTTTTCAAAGCCTCGCCCTGGCCCTCGGCTCATTTATCAGCTCGTGCTTTGGTTAGAGAATAACAACAAAGACAAAAGAAACAGCAACAACAAAAAGAAGAGTGAGGAAAGAGAAGTAGAAAAAGAAGAATATCAAGCTCAACCTTCAGTCGCAGATGAAGCTGCTTCGATCGCCAGCAGGTTTCAGTTTCAAATCATCATTCAAACGACAAACACATAACAATAAATTCTCTCGATCTGATTGTGCGAAAGAGACAGCAACACTATACGATGAAGTCTTTGACTGTGCTGGTGACCCTGTGCCTGACCAGCGTCTACGCCGGCAAGGTGGGACAACAGGGTCAGGTGGGTCCACAGCGCCACCTGGTCTGCTACTATGACTCGGCCAGTTTCGTCAAGGAAGGTGAGTTTCGTGTACCACTAAAGCCAGTCCCGGCTTACAGAGCTCTGCTTACGTAATGGCACAGCGACAACTGATGATGATTGAGGCGTGAGTTGAGGAGTGGAGAATAAATCACACGAAGACAGAAAACAGCACAGAAACAAAAAAGAACCTGAAAGCGAATCTTAGATCTAAGACAAAGTGCGGCTTATCAACGAGTGTTCGGGGAATTGAGTCTATTTGTGGTTTATTTTTGTGAGTGTGACTGCTTTGTTTTTCGTCTAGAGTGTGCGATGGCGATAACAAATAGAGCTTACAATCGTTAGAGTGCCCCGCGGCATACTGAGAATAATCTTTGATACGAATTTGAGGGGAAATGGGGTCAAGAAGGTAATAGAAAAATGGAAGAGGGAATTACTTCTATATGTGATAGACTAACCAGATAGAATACCCTTCGGACAAGCATATAATATGATTATTTCATATAGAATACATAGAACTAAAGTAAAAGTATTTCACAATAAACTGAGACTAGTGTTTGTAGTTGTTTTATTGTAACAAGATCAAGTTATCAAGCTTATATAAACAGTGTATTAATATAATTTTAAATTGAACTAACTGGTCTTACTTTTATGTTAGAAACTGAACTGGAAATAATCATTAAAATATATAATGAATAAATTGGAGTTAGGTTTTATATTTAATAACCCATCTTTGATAGATGCATCTTTAGATAAGTATCTAATAAGGCATTCTCCTTTTCTCAAGGTCTTGGCAAACTGGTCATCGATGAATTGGAACCCGCTCTACAGTTCTGTGACTATCTGATCTACGGTTATGCGGGCATCGAGCGTGGCTCCAACAAGGCCATCAGTCTCAATCAGCAGCTGGACTTGGATCTGGGCAAGGGACTGTACCGCACAGTGACCCGCTTGAAGCGCAAGTACCCCAACCTGCGCATACTGCTCAGTGTGGGTGGTGATCGGGACATTGAGACTAGCGAGGATGCCAAGGAGTTGCCCAACAAGTATCTGGAACTGCTGGAGAACCCTACGGGACGCACTCGCTTTGTGAACACCGTCTACTCACTGGTGAAGACCTACGGCTTTGATGGCCTCGACATTGCTTGGCAGTTCCCCAAGAACAAGCCGAAGAAGGTGCACAGTGGTCTGGGTAGTTTGTGGAAGGGCTTCAAGAAGGTCTTCAGCGGTGACTCGATTGTTGACGAACGTTCCGAGGAGCACAAGGAACAGTTCACGGCACTGCTACGTGATGTGAAGAACGCTTTGCGTCCCGACAATCTGATACTGTCCACAACCGTCTTGTCCAATGTGAATGCATCGCGTAGGTTTTTACTACAAGCACTGCCAGCATTGGGCTTATCATTCCTCTCTCTTCCCCCCTCTCTGTAGTCTTCTTCGATGTGCCCGCTGTTATAAACTATCTGGACTTTGTCAACCTGGCTGCCTTTGATTTCTTCACCCCACAGCGCAATCCCGAAGTTGCTGACTACACTGCGCCCCTCTACGAGCTGAGCGAGCGCAATCCCGAGTTCAATGTGGATGCACAGGTGAAGTTCTGGTTGCGCCACAGTTGCCCAGCCAGCAAGATCAATGTGGGTGTGGCCACTTATGGACGTCCCTGGAAACTAACCGATGACTCAGGCGAGACAGGTCTGCCGCCAGTTAGCCATGTGGTCGATGAGGCACCCGTGGGTGGCAACACTCAGCTGCACGGCATCTACAGCTGGCCCGAGGTCTGTGCTCTGTTGCCCAACCAGAACAATGCCTACTCCAAGGGTGCCAATGCCCCGTTGACTAAGGTAACCGATCCAGCTAAACGTTTCGGTACTTATGCGTATCGTGCTGCCGACAAGAAGGGCGACAATGGCATCTGGGTTAGCTATGACGATCCTGACACGGCCGCCGACAAGGCTGGCTATGTGCGCAGCAACAATCTGGGAGGCATTGCCCTCTTCGACTTGTCGTACGATGACTTCCGTGGACTCTGCACCAACGACAAGTATCCCATTCTGCGTGCTGTCAAGTATCGCCTGGTGAACTAAGCACATAAGGAATTTCTCTTAGTAAACCTTTTTCATTTGCGCTAATAAATGTTTTGTGTAAATCAATAAAAGACGGAATGTAAACTATATATGTAACTCATAAAGGTTATCTATATATATCTAAATGTTTAGCTATTCGTTTCCCTAATTTGCCTGTCTAACTTCACCAAATCTAGCGCAATTATTGAGCTGCGTTTGCCAATTACTAAGCAATATTTTGTTTTGTGTACAGTAAATTCCACTCAATATATTTATTCTGCTGCCTTCTAATATTTATTCTGCTTCATTATTGAGTTATCCTGACAACTCAACTAGATTTATGCTTGCCATAAAGTTAATATATCGTTTGATTTGTGCTCTGACGAATGCTTTAATCCAATTGACTTCGACATAAAAGTCTAATCGGCTTTAACATTAAAGCAGAAGCAGCAAGCTCCTTCTCTGCCTCTTACACTCTTTTTATTCTTGTTCTTTATCATTGCTCTCTGCCTCTTCTAGTGGATGTTCTTTCGAAATTGACTGCTGAACATTTGTCATTGCGTCGCAAGGCAGAAAATTTCACATACGCAGCGTATTACTGAAGCTCACAAACCACTCGACGCAACGAGGCAGAAATACTTCTAGCTTCGTGTTATGCACGATTTCACAGCAACAGCAACAACAACAACAACAAGAATAGCAATATAAGCACACACACAGATACACATAGAGATAACAGTAACAAGAAATGAAGGGAACAAAAATGGAAAAAGGCTCCTCAAAACGCACGCATAGGCAATCAGAATGGCATAAACGTAAAGCGCAAGAAATGAAATGAAACGTGCAATGTCTCCCTCTTCCCTTCTCCTCCTTCTCCTCATGCTTGTGTGTGTGTGTGCTGGGGTATTAGAAAGCATTTACCTATCCACACAGCCCCATTACACATGCACATAAGGATAAGAGACGACGACAGTCAAACAATTTTTATAGGTAAACTTTACCTTTTTTTGTTGCCCAAGGCAAAGGCAGAGTGCGGACAGGGCGGACGAGGGCGGACAGTGGGGTGTGGTCTGGGAAAGTTTCAACATCAACAACACTTTGGGTGAATATATACTCGAATTGCTGTGCGTGCGGGTGTGCGGATATGTGTATGTGCCAGTGGCACTTCTCCATGCTCCTCAGTTTCTCTGTTTGTGCCTCTGCCTGTACTCCATAAAGTCAATGGTCTACGGTTTTAAGGGTTTTATGTTTAGGTCTGCTACACAGAAAATATAATAATATAAAATATAAAATAGGAAATATCAATATTCCATATTTTGTAATGAAAACTTTTTCAAAATGGAAAACGATGCAAGTAAAACTAACAATAAACTAAAAGAGAAAACTGTAAAATAAATAAGGAACAATATATAAATAAATATACCATGAGTAAGGTATATTAAAGTAAAGCTAATAACTGAATTATGCATAAAATAAGGAGAGAAACTAATAAACTTTTAGGAAATTAGAAAGTTGAGTAAAGCAAAGAAAGGGAAACGGATTTAGCACAAAGGTACTCAAATATATCAAGGTAAACATGCATGCCCAACTTAAATATACGTCTGTGCAGCTCTTTATCTTCACTAACAGACTAATACCCACTTAGCTATCTACCTATCTACCTATTTTTGACAGTGTAAATATCCCCTACCCACCACATGTAAGCACACACTCTGGCAACGCTACGTATGAGTGCTCGTACACAGTGCGTACACCTTGGGTTTTTCAAATAATTGGATTAGTATTTGTATGCCAGCAAATAGCTAGAACTAAAAACACACACACAGTATGTAGTACTGCCCCTTATAACTCTCCCGCCACCTCTACCCTTGCCTGGCAATTGAGAGCCCAAACCACACGCTGCTTTCGGCCTTTTGCTTTTCTCACTTTTGCAGGATTTTTACGAAATTGTTGTATGTAGTTTTTGTGTTTTATACACGCTTTGGGTTATTTGAGATTCTCCTGTGTGGTAGCTGTGTGTGTGTGTGTGCCTGTGCGTGTGTGTGTGTGCTTCCTCTGTGGTCCTAGCAAACGCGAGCGGATTAGTTGCTTCAGCTCCGACGATTTCATTATTTTTAGTTAGTTGCCACAAGCGTGCGCCGAATTAGTTTTTATGTGTGTGTCGAGTTTGTCGCGGTGTGTGAGTGTACGGTGTGTGTGTGTGATTGTGTGTCGTGTGGGTCGTAGCAAATTTTCAGAGCAATTTCTGCTTAACCGAGCTCAACTTCAGGTTACGTAGGGAGCACATTGTTCGCTGGCCCGATTTGAATTTCAAAAACCAACACAAAATTGTGGCACATTTGTTTCGCCCCGAAGTATACTACAGAAAAATGAGCGCAATTTGCAGTAAATGGATTAAAAGAGAGGAGCCACAGCAGTTGATGTCCGGATTTACTTACCCCCCCTGCATTAAATAAATTGACAGCACTCTGGCGAAATGCTTTTAACGATAGCCTGAAATGGCTAGGAATTTAAGGAAATATTTTGTAGAAAAAGAAAGTTGAACATAAAGAATGTCAGTTGAAAATAAGCTAAGAAAGAATCTCAATTTAAATTGGAAAATGCAATAAGAAAAAAATGTGAATAAGAAGAGAAGTAGAAAAAACAAAAAATAGCACAAAATTCAAATTTCTGCTTGCAAGCATGTTAATACTCTTGAAGAGGGTATATTAATTATGGGCAGAAGTTTGTAAGAGATCTATATACGATATTGTGAACAGAGAGGTCAAACTAGCTCTGCGCATCTGTCTGTTCGCCTGACTGGTGCAATGCAAACAAGTCTTTTAGTTTAAGAGCTATCCTTATGAAACTTGGCACTCATGCTTCTTATTGTTTTACGCTGTAAATAAATTAAAGCGAGTTGCATCACACCGATTTATCGTAAGCTGCGCAACAAAGTATCGACCATTTTTTTTGTTATTTGTCCAGATATTGCAACTAAATTTACTACATCAGACTTCACCTACATAAATACTGCACATACAGTTTTGCATTGAAATTGGCCCACTACAACATATAGCTCCCAGAAGAACAATCAGCGCAAAACCAAATCTATCAGTGTCAATCAAAGTTAGACAGTAATCGACGTATAATTAATCAATTCATAACATAACATCAATTCATCGTAACATATATGTAAATAGAGAACAAAAATTCGAAGAAGACAATCGCCTGCAGGGAAATAAAACTTGTGGCATGCCGAAGGTAGCCTTTTGTTCTGTTGTATGTTTTATTGTTGAATTAGCCAGAAAACTCAATAGAAATATCAGAACAAAGCTTTAGCAAGACAGAGATACCAAGTAGAAACTGAAATATACTATAATAATAACCGAAACTAAAGAATATTATACGAATTCTTATTCCAAATGTATCTTGTAGAACAAAAGAAACAAAGAAATGCATCATCATTCTGTAAGTTTTTTAATCAAACCAAAAAAGGCAAAAGCATTTGCTCATCTCGCAAAGGGCACCCTGGCAGCACATGATTCAAAAGAACATTGCATGAAGCGTGTGGCATGTGGCAGACAAGGCAGGTACGTTGAAATGTGACAGGTGAATGAAGAATGGCCTTAAAAATGTTATGGGAAATGCGCCAAGTGCGGCAAGTAACGCGGCATCTTTGTCCCATTGTACAAATATTATTTACGATGCTGCATTAAAGTCGCCTTAACAGCTTTTACAATTTGCCAGAGCGAGTGATTTACGCGCCGATTCCTAAGACCCACAACCCCCTTCCCCCCTCCTCAACCGCCTTTCCTCTCTTTCCCTCTAATTCAGAGCAAAACAGTCATCCAAATTCGCTGGCTGTGGCAAAAGTTGAACATTTTGCCAAATTCGCTGATGAGCGAATGGAGAAGGAGGTGGAAGCAGTAAAAGGGGGTGACAAGGGGGAGGTGCCGAGGGAGAGGGGGGCGAATGGGCAGCCAAGCGAATGGCAGCTGCCAAGTTAATGCCAAATCCATTAGCCGTTGGTGCTGCCAGCGCCACTCACGTGTAATCAGACTCCCAAATACCGAACTCCCTCTTGCCCTCTCCCTCTCCCTCTCTCACGCACACAAACCCAAGCTGGACTACACCCTCACACACACCTACATACGCCCATTCCCTTGCGCGTGAGCAGCTTTACAAATATATCGATTCTTAAAAACAACAACAGAGCGCAAACACAAACACAAAGCGAACAAAGTTTTTGCAGCGGCAGGTGTAGAGCAGGAGGGGAAAAGGGGGAGTTGTGGTGGGAAGTACCCCTAACGAGTATGTATTTTTGATTCCCCAAGCAATGCTTATTATTGTTATTGTTTCAGGGTGTGTGTGTGTGTGTGCTCTGCCAATCTTGTTGTTGTTTTTGCTGAGCTCGTTACATGTCGAGCAACTTTTTGGACACACGGCAAAAGTTGCCGGCAAGCTTTAAGTCTATCAACAGCTGCTGCTGCTGTTGCTGTTGCACTTAGAGACAGGCTTAGAGCAGGCACAAACATACATATACAAACACACTTTATGTATTCCTGCAAAGGCTTTTCAATTCCCGCAGCTCCTTCTACTTTCCCTGCTCCTCCTGCGGCAACTTTCGACTCGTCTGTCGCACATGCGAAACTGCCATAAATGCGTGTAAATTTTCTTTATTTTCCGCCATCCTGTTGGCTGTGCCACACTGCCACAGCCATTATCATTGTCTACAGGCAGACACAACATTTATGGCTCACTCCGTTTCGCATTTGGCAGCCGGCAAATTGCCAATGCGCCGGCTCAGGAAATGCTTTACTTGATTTAGCTGCTAAGTGCAGCTTCAGGCGGCAAGTGGCAACAGCAGCAGCAACAGCAACAGTAGCAAGCAACAACAATGTGCTAGGCTGTGTGGCATGGATTTTCGGCAACAATGTTCACATAAATTCCCCTGGTGCTTGTAAAAACAATTATGCCAGATATTTACGTCGCAAGAAGCAACGGCAGCTGCTGCTGTTGCTGTTGCTGTTGCTCTTGCTACTGCTGCTGCTGCAACTGCAACACAAGCTGAGCAGACGAGAATTTGCTGTTAACATTTTTGGCTTTTAATTGCAGTTACTGTGTCACTTTCTCCTCCTCCTGCTTGTGCATATTATTTGCGGCGGTTTAACGCGGCGTATGCGCAATATCACCAAAGTCAAATGCTGTAGTCAAGCACGCACAGTGGCACAACGTTTAATTGAAATTGCTGACTTCAAATTGAAGACAATAATAACTTGTGGGGTAGCTCTCTCCGTCCCTCTTCTTCTTAATAAAAAGCACAACTGAAATTATTGTTTCAAACCGCAATTTTTGAAGCACTCGACTAGCAAGTACCATTGAATGCTGCACATTGTGAGTGTGTGTGTGAGTTTGCATGTGAGTGTGCGAAAGTGTGTGAGAGTGTGTACTCAGTGTTTTGTTGTGCTTGAAACTAGCTGACTAAAATTTCATTTCAAGTATTTGCCAAGCCATTCAGCAAGCCAAGCGAGCAGTCTTACTCACACACACACACACACACACAAACACACACAGAGAGACATAAATGATGTGTGGGTTGTCAGGGTTGTTGAGCTGTTGGGCTGCCAGGTATCCCCAGCTTGCCGCGTTGTCTGGTGTCTGGCACATAAAGAGCTAATAAGGATTTATGGCAAAATATATAAAATGCGAGAAAGAATAACAAAGCATTTTACGGTTTTTAAATGCATTTCGGTTGGCAGCTAGATAAGGACAGCACGATGAGAGATGGCATGATGTGGTAAGCTTTAGGAAACCACACAAAAATTAGAAGACACCAGAAAAGTAAAAAGTTCTGTTTAGAATTTAAAGTTTTCCCTGGCGCATAAATAATAAATTGTGAAAGTAAAGAAGGCAATTTGAAAGAGATTTCAATTATGTGGAAAGAACTTTTTACAACCAAAAAATAATAATAATAATTATCATTCAATATAGGTATATATATCTATATACAATATATCAATTGAAGTGCAGAGCCATTTCTTATTAATTAATTAATTTATAAATTCTCGACTTATTTCTGTCGATATTCTTGAACAACTATGCAAAAATAAATCAGAAAAGATTTTACATCAATTTATAAATGAATTAAATTCCCAAACTACCATGTTTTCATTTCATATACCTATTAATAAAAACCAATTCCCGAAGTTGTTTACCAAACTGTGCGAACATGGAAAACTCATTAGTTTCCTTTTCAACTTTGTACCTTTAAATCTGCAGAATCTTCAGGAAATTGCAAAATTATTAATGTCATACTCAAGCGACCGATAATGGCAAATGCAAAATATATAAGGAATAAAATGAACATTCCCAGAGAGAAAAGACACACAATTTTCCACTCCCCCCAACTCTGGCAAGAGTTTTCCAATTTGCAACTTGAAACTAATATTTTCTCGAAATTTATGCAAATTATCCTTAGGCAGGGACTTAATGAAGCACTGCAAACACATATAGAATTTCCCCTGTGAACCTAGACGCGTCTGGGTATGTTTGTCTATGTGTGTGTGTTATGCTTGTATTGTGTTTGTTGTGTGTGTGCATTGATGGCCACATTCAGTCGGGGGCAAACATGTTCGAGCAGTTGTGCGCGTATTATGCAAACGGATTTTTGGTCGACCGTGTGGAACTTGGGTTAGATTTAACCATGTCTAAGCCCAGCACACACACACACACACACACATGGAACACACAACACACCCGCACAGCTGATGATAATGGCATGTGCTTAAACAAACACGCGTGCCAAACCGCAAAAACCAAACTACGTTTTGCACCCTCACACGCCTCGCACGTTTGAAGTGTTTGAAAATTTCACTGTGGTCGCAAAGGGGACCAACCCCGACCCCCCCTCCACCATCTATCCCCTTTGGCAACCCCAAACTGTTATTGGATCGTCGGTCGTGAGTCGAGGGGCGTTGAATTTAATAAGCTCGGACTTACGTTATGGCGCTTCTTCTCGCGTTCGGGCACCGCATGCCAGCTGAACTGCAGATTCCAATCGAAGCCGCCCACATTGACGCCACTTGAGTCGCGATAATGAAACTCCAGCGTTGTATCGTCGATAACATCAATAACGGGACAGACAACAGTTGTCGAGTTGCGCGCAATGCGATCCAGCAACGGTTCCAGCCAACCTAAAGTGAAGGGAGAGATAAAAAGAAAGGGGAGATTATAGTGCATATTTGATTGGTTTTCAGTTATTCAGCGAGCTTCAAAGTATTATCTATAAAGCTGTCCACGAGTAGTTCATATTATCGTTAGTATGATATCAATTTGGGGAGATGTTGTTAGATCCCAGAAGGGGAGATGAGGATAGGGTACAGAAGGGGAGATTGTAGTGCACATTTGATTGGTTTTCAGTCAGATGGTGAGCTTCAAATTAATATCGATAATGCCACCATCACATACTATTGTTAATACTATCGCAAATAAGATTTCAAGTGGCTTGGGAGAAGTGGATGGAGAGAAAGAAAAAGGGGAAATAGTAGTGCATATTTGATAGATTTTTATTTAATAGGGAACATAATAATAGGGAACATCATCGAGTACTATCGGTAATACTATCGCAAATATGATTTCAAGTGACTTGAAGAGATGGCAAGGGATTCAATTGGTCAAATACCATAAATACTATGATTTTTCTATTTTTCTGAATATATAGTGTTTTTTCTCTCAGTGTATTACTATCTGCGCAACCTTATTGTAGTTTGATTTAATTGATTTTGCTGGGTTTTCAATTTGCGCATGGTGTCCTTCCATGCATTCTCATTCACATTGAACGACATTGACAACAAATGTCGAAGTAAAAGTGAAGATTGAAATTGTTTTCCCTCACACATACACGCCACACACACTTACAGGACAACACACCCTACAGCATTATCCACGTTCTTTGACTTGAAACTTTTCTTGATAATATTTTTTTTTTTGGCAAAGTTTTTGGCTTTTGTTTCTGTTTATTTTTTTTCGCTCCTTGTTAGTTTACCCTCTTTCGGGTTGGCTGTTGCATCGATTTTGTGAGCAATAAACAAAATTGATTGTATATTCCCTGGCATCTTCAGTAAGGGAGGAGGGAGGTACGTCGCACAAAATGAAAAGCTGGCGAGCAATCTGCGCCATCATCAACGAGCTCGAGTGGCAACCAGCGAGCAGCGTCGAGCAAAACTGAAGATTAAGTGATTTACTAGTTGGCTTTGTTTTATTGGCAACATTCTTGTTGCTTTTATTGTTGCCGCTTTTGATGTTGTTGTTGCTGATGTTGAAGTTATTGTTGTTGCTGTGTTGTGTTCCATCTCTGGAGGATTTCATCTTTGGGGCTATCAAATGTAACTGAGAAAATTGATGGGCACGTTTAGAGCACGCTGGGGATTTGCGAAATGCGCCTAGAGTGGTGACCCGCAAAATACGTTTACATTTTCTATATTTGTATTTGTTTCGGTTTTGTGTTTTTTTCATTTGTTTCCCTCTATTCGCAGTCAACCGCATTTATCCGCTTAAATTAGCATATCGAATACGTTGACAGTATTTAAAACCAAATATTAAAATGCCATTTAACGTTTGCATTTAGTGGCACAATTAAATATTTAACGCAAATAACAAAAGCAACAACAATAGCAGTCAATAATAAATATTGGCAATTTGCAACAATGGAATATGATGCATAAAAAATGAGATAGCAATAGAGGAGGAAAAGAATGAGTTGTAAATTATGATTGGATCAGGTGAGAAATATACCCTGCAGATGGATTATTCTATGCACATTACGTAGCACAGTGGGCAGTTTTTCGGCATTTCGGCGTTTTTAGTCCATGTCCTCTTTATAATTACGGATACATACGATATACTTATATAAACAATAATTTATTGATATTCTTTCGCACAAGTTGAGGTCCTGCATTCGTGTAACTCAATCGAATTTCCACCTTGCTCTTGATGATTGTGCTTTTGCATATTTTAATACAATATTATTCTTGTCGTACTATAGTATGTATGTGCCTTCTTCATTTAAAACACCCTTTTTTACAATTGTAAAAGTTCCAAAAATTAATTGACTTTGTCATAGTGCATAGTTCAAAAATAGGTGTTGCATACCTCTAGGCAGCAGTTTTAAATTAACTTTAAACATTTTAGCTAAAACGTTGCCTAGTTTTGAGCGTAAATAAAAAGGAGTTAAGCTAGCACTGTAAAAAATCGTAGCATACTTTTTCCAGAGAGGGGAATAGAGCTTGTACAGTAAAATGTTAAAGTTAACATAGCCATGTTAATCTTATTTTTGACCGACAGCGGGGATACAGCCCTCCGGCCCATCAGCTTCCATTATTTAATTAAATTTCCGCCAGATCAGTTCTGCGGGCCCCAATGTGCAACCCCTGTAACCTCTGCCTGCCTGCTCTGAGACTTCTCATTCAGTCCCCCTCGCCCACTCAATGCTGGTGTGTCATTGGTTGGCCTGGTAGACTTTTGCTTCAGTCGAGGCAGCTTTAGTTGTATTTTGTTTGTTGTTTACTCACCTTCAGCGCACTCGCAATGTGAATCCAGATAGGTTATAACAGGCGAACGTGCGAACTTGGCGCCCAACAGTCTTGCACGAATCAGACCCTCGCGACTTTGTCCCCGCACGATCTCCACCTTGTTATAGGCTGCAAAGTAATCCTCCAGCTGTTTCTTGAGATGCGCTAGAGAGAGAGTGAGAGTGCAAAACATTACAATAAGCTAAACCCAACCAGATGGTCCACAACTTACGCATATCACTGTAGTCATCCACCAGAATGATCTTGCCAATCAGCTCGGGCGGTGATCTGTCCAGCACAGAGTGCACTGTACGCAGCAGCACGGACCACGCCTCATTGTGGAAACAGATGATGACATCGGTCTTGGGCAAATCAGTTAGATAACGCGCCGTATCCTTGCACCAGGCATCGCGTGGATCGGGCAGCGAACGATGCACCGAGATCAGATCAGAGACATATTGATTGAAGGCATTGTTGGTCCAGCCATCGTCCACAGCCTTCTTCATTTCGGGTGACATGTGCTTGGGCAGTACCACGGGGCGACCCATTTCACCAGGATTCTCCTCAATGCCCGCTGCAGGTGCATCCAACACATTCTTATCTACAAAAACAGAGGGAAGATGAAAAGGAAAACAATGATAAGTGACGGGTTAAAGTTGTCTGCTTGATTTGGCAGCGGGGCATGGAGGGGCGAGTGTGTGCTTAGGGTGCTTATGTGGAGAAGCTCGCTCGAAAGGATTTGCTGCTCCTGCTCCTGCTGTGCTTTGTTGTGCATGAAATTTACGACTGGCACAACATGTGACACGCTGCGAAGATGAATCGCAATGCATTTGACATGAAAAGTTGTCATCATCAGCGTCGTGCATGAAAAATGCTTCGTCTTGCAAATTTGACGCGCCAACCAAGCACAGTGGGGCAAAGTACTTTGAAATATGAACAATGAACAATGCAATAAATGTACTATATATTTTATCATTCATTCAAAACATTATTTATTATCATTTTAGTACATTTAAAAAAAAATTTTTAAAAAGTTTTTATATAAAAAATATATAAAGAATAATTATATTATTTGCCATAACTCCAAGAATTTATTATATTTATATGTTGTCTTATGCCATTTTCTAGCTGCTCATACTATGCTTTTAATACTTTTCACTTCACTGTACAACGGTGCGAATGCGTGTTGTCAGTGGCTGTCTACCCCACGCTCAATGGCTTGAAGTTGCACAGTGTACGTGAGTGTATCATATACATGTGTGTATGTGTATGTGTGTGAGGGGGAAGGCGGTGCTCTCTGTGCATTATATTATCTTGTTATTTGCATTTGCATGGAAATATGATTCTGTTCCGGCTGCCAGTTGCTGCTTTTTATGCGATTTGTCAGCCAGAAGTGACACTTATTGGCACCGCCTGTGTGTGAATGAGTTTCTTTTCCTCCTCTCCCTCTCTCTCTCTGTCTCTCTCTTCTCTCTCTCTCTTTCATTCTCTTTCTTTTTCTCGCCATTCACTTTCATTCGCCCGGCTGCGCGTGAGTGTCGCACAATGAAAAACATTTCAATTACCACAATCATTTCAATAAACATAAAAAAGCTAGCTGCAAAATATAAAGCCATAAAAAAGCCAGTTGCCTCCCACTCCTCATCCTTCCTCTTTCCCACGACTAGCCGCATTATGCTGGGGTGCTGCTGCTGCTACTACTGTTGCTGGTAACAAGCGAATAGGCCAATCAGCTGGCAATAAATTACAAAAAAGGCAAAAATGCTCCCAGTAAAATGCGAACCTGCACATAAATTTTATGATTTGTCGTAGTTACAACTTCATTGCGGCACATTTATGCGTGCCACAAGAGGAACAATAGAGCAGGAAGGGATGGAGCAAGAGGTGCAAGGGAGGGATATGACAGGATAGGGATTGGGGAACAGAGCGGAAGGATCTCGCCGTATTCGTAATGAACTTTTTTGCGTGCTGAGCCCGCCGCATAATAAAAAAACCATAAAAAAAGAGGCGTGGCAACAGACCTAAGGGCTTAACAGGCCCAGAGGCGCAACCTAAAGGGGATTTTATGTGTTTTATTGATTCACTTATTTATGGCACAGTCAGAGCAGACAGACAGACAGACTGACAGATAGCCACCAACGAGGCGTGTTTCTATGCAACGACCGGCAACCACCTGAGCACAATCCAATTATGGCATATCGAAACATATATATAGATATATAAAGGTATATGGGGAGAAACTCCGTGAGAACATGACGAAGATGTTGGCGATATGAAAATCATTTTACAACTGCACAGTGGAACGAGCATGCACTGAAAGTGAAATTGCTAAAGGTTCTGAATGAAATTTGCAATTTCTTTATGCTCTTTTCTATGTGCATATAGGGGGCAACAGATTGAAATATAGAACTGAGATTAAAGAGTGTTATTAATATGCCTTTAATTATTTTATATATCCTTCACTTTGAATATTTATCAAAGACAAACTATATCTAGTTTATGCTCTAACAACATCAGCACTGCGTGCACACTCAATATGTGCTCACTGTGGCCAAGCGAGGAGCCGCCCTGGCGTATACGTTATCCATCTATATAATTTTCATATCTATCGACAGTTTATAGACACATAGGGGAGGAAGGGTGCCTGGGAATGCCGGGTAGGCAGCTGGGGACAGAGAATAATACACGTAGCACGCCAGAGACCAGGCCTGAGCGTGACAGGAAGCTATAAAGCGGTCGTTATGCGCAAACCGAGAGACAAAGGCATAGGAAGGAGAAAGGGAGAGAGTTAGAAAAGGGGGGGAGGCGAAGGCGGACAAATGCCTGCACAACTGCGTGAACAATCTGCCCGGGCATAACGCATAAAAGGAACATAATATGCCAAAGTAGCGTTATTTGCCAGGCAGGAAAGGAGGCAGGAAGAGTAGGAGGAGCAGGAGCAGTAGAAGGGCCTCGCCTGGGGACTGCAAACAAGGACAATAGACAGGCACCCCACACACTCACCAACACACACACACACACACACACACTCTCGAAATCAGCGTGTTATGTTATTAACATGGCATGGGGGATTAGCATTGATTAAAAACGAAATGCCGCAGGATGTGGACGCGGACGTGAACATGGAGCGCGCCTCGTGGAGTCACAATCAATCCGCAGCTGTGGCCCCAGGCCTGGCCAGGACTGCCCAGCTCTGTGAGCAGAGGGCGTGGCATTTGCATTGTATGTACAAAATCATTATCGCTGCTAAATTGTAAAAAAAAAAATCAAAGTACAAAGTGGGGAATGGGGAGTAGAACCAGGCAGTCAGGCAGGCAGGCAGACGGACCTGACCAGGCCAAGATCAAGATAAAGACTTGGCCCTGCGGGCAAGGCAAACTCGACTAGGGTGACTGACTGAGGGAGAGCGACTGCCTGACTGACTGACTGACTGATGCGTGCGCGCGATAAACGTCGTGTTGGCCACATCTTTTTGGTGGTAAGCGCCCCAAGGCCAGAACAGGCCAAGCAGGCCCAAGCCAGGCCAGGCCAGGCCAGACCTGAAGACCAGGCAATAAGTACAACAACACTAATTACCAGGCTACGAACAGACAAAGGCACAGGATCGAGGGTTGCAGTGGGCAACGCGAGTGGGAACCATAACATGTGCGTGGCTGCTGCTGCTGCCACTGCTGCTGCGAGTGTTGGTAAACGTTGTAGGCTTGCACACAATTTTGACGCCACGGGGCGGCTGCTGCACGACAGGATCAGTAAATAGCAAACAACAACGCGCAACGGCAACAACAACAGCAACAGCAACAGCAACAACAGCAACGACTGGCAACTTGTAGCTTTGCCACCTCGTCGATGTTGATGAGGCACAGGCACAGACAGGGCAAGGCAAGGCAGGGCAGGGCAGGCAGTGCAGGCAAAGAGATGCAAACATGATATGCGAAATTGCAAATACGTGCATTGTGTGGAACTGAGGCCGAGAGGCAACCGAGCAGAAACCCCAAGAACCCTAGAGCACACCTCAGTACTTGCACAGTCCCCGTCCCCGTCCTCTCTTTGTAGATGCAATCTTAAATGCTTGTTCCACATGCAACGGCGTCTTGCTCAATAGATGCCCCTGCACTTGTCCGACTCCAGTTCCAGCTCCAACTTCGACTTCGCAGCGACCTTAGCCAACTTACAGACGGTTGCGACTGACTGCTTCATTGATTTGCCCAGCCAACTGAGCCAGAGTCTGTCTTGCTGTCTGTCTTGCTGTCTGTCTCTTTCCCTCTCTCTCTCTCTCCCTCTCTCTGTCTGTTTCTCTGTCCGCCCAGCTGTCTGTCAGCCCATTGAGTAAAACCTCAGGCCGTGGGGCCGATTGACGATTGAAGTCTGTGTCTGATTAGCAAAAGGTTCTGCTTGCCCATTTTGCATACACTTTGCAGTGAGGGTAGTTTCAATTTTAAATGAATGGCGAGACGTAGGCACACAAAGGAGAAACGGGAGGGGGTAGGGAATATAGCTGCATATATAATGCTGATCAAGTTGTCAACGATTAAATGTTAATATTGATTGACAGCGCAGTCATTGGACTGACAGTTTGAGTTCTTTGTGGAATATATCAACAGAAAAAATGCATTCAATTTGCACAAACACTAAATATATATTTATATATTTATATATATTCTTGAACAGATACAGCAATAAAGATGAATTATTCGTTTACATCATAAGCTAGGTAAATAAGATACCAAAAATGCTTTAATACAATTCAATACAGATATTTCTTATTATTTGATGTTTTGTATAAGTCGAAAAGAAGCGTTTTGGAGCAATATATCACACATTTATCATCGTAAATATAATGGTATATTTGTAAGTTTAAAATATATGATAAGCAAACTTAGCACACCTTAATTTTATAACACCTCCTACTAATCCTGCAAATTTCAGCAAAATCAAAAGGACTACAACATGCAAATAACACAAATCATAAAAATATTATGAGAATTAAATCACATTTTTTTATAAATTTTTGAATTTGAACTAAAATCTTAATGTAGTATAGTAGTTCAACCTTTACTATTTCAACATTTCCTTCCATTTTCTCCATCAACATCCCGTAACTTTATCCAGGACAAGCGTATGTTGTCTTTGTCTCACGTTAGCGAGATTTGTTCTCTCACTTTTAATATGCTTAATGCGAATACTTCGCTTGACAGCAGCATGTGTAAACTTTTGGTCTCTCTATTCGCTTTGCTTGTCGCGATATACATCCCCTCTTCCCCTTACTACCTCCCTCCCACCCTTTCACACACTCTATCCCCTTTTTACAATCCCCTCCATCGTTGCGTGCCATTGAAAATGCTGTTTGGCAACAATTGCAAGTTGTGCTAAGTGCTTCTACTTGGATTTCTGTTGCTATTGTTGTTGCTGTTATTGTTGTAGTAGTTCCCGTTGTTGTAGTTGTTCCCGTTGTCGTTGTTGGTGTTGTTGGTGTTGTTATTGTCGCCGTTGGCATCTCTTTACATTGTTGAAAAACTTGTTAGAAATTTTCTTGAAGGAGCCAGCTCGAGAGCAAAGGAAAGCTATATGTGTTATTACATCCGTACGTTCAGTTCGATTCTCTGGCCTGGCTGACCCAAAATGCAAACAACAGAGAGAGAGGAAGAGCGTGAGTGATAGAGAAGGAGCATAGTGCAGAGAATTAGTTGGAAGAGATTGCGTGGAAATGAAGTGCGAAGTGCGGCTGAATGGGAATACAGCGAGCAGAGCCAGCGAGAAGATTCGCTAAAACTGATTACAGGAATCCAAGTGAGAAGAAGATATATGTATGTGCGTGTGTGTGTGTGGGTAAAAAACGAGTTCAATCGAGGCTGGGGACAGCTCATAGTCCAGCGGGATAGAGAAAACTCTAACAGTGATGAATGGAGCTGGCAATGTGCACATAATCTGGAACTGATTTCAATATAAATATTAATGTGCCACATTTGTTGGGAGCGTGCATGTCGAGAGAGGTGAGAAATGACCACGACCCAATTAAGATGCTAGCTACACCCTTGGCAACCCTAAGGAGAAGCCTAGGCAAGCCAGAGTTACTACACGAGGCACACGTAACCATATATTATGCGATATCAAATCGATGACTATCTTAAGTTGATGTAAAGAAACGAATTTGAACGAGGGATAGAGGGAGCTAGAAAGAGGATGAAGAAGAGCAGGGAAAGAGAAAATTGTTCGTGCGTAAATTTACATATTTCTCAAATGTATTTCCCTTCGCATTATTAAACAATAAATTGGAATTTTCACGCATTTTCAAACTGAATTAAGACCAGAATATAAGTCTGTTATAAACAGACATCTGATTTATGCAGTAGTTCAACTGTTTGCTTATCAATTAATTGGTATTAATTGAATATGTTTTGGTGAATTGAGTAAACAGTTAATGAACTATGAAATAAATACCCTGTATAAAGTTACAAGCAAACAAGCAAACTTTTCATATGTAGATTGAGGTATAAAAATACTTTCAAGACTGAAAGAAAGATAAGAGAACACTTGCACGTTTCTATATCCTCTGATCGTATTATGTGAGACCAGTTTTCATTGCAACAGACGGACACTGCTGGTTCTAATATACTCTCTATATTTTTAAGGATGTCTCCTAAGGTGCGTTTCAAATGTCTGGTCTAAATTAGTACACTGTCTCTCAGCTCTACACCAGCTCAGGGTATTTCAAGCATAGCCGAGTGTAGCGTGTGGAATTGCTGTTGTGTATGTACCACTAGTATTGACTATATGTTAGGCTAAGAAGGTTCGTGCACTTCTGGCTTCTCTCTGGTCTAAGCTCGTCGGATGGGGTGTGGGTTCTTTTCTTGCCTAAACATATACGCACTACGGGAAAAATAATGATTAAGTGCACTACGGAAATGAAAATCGTCAACTAAATTGAATTCAAATAAACCACGCTGTTAATGGATGCTATATGCTGGTCATATTGTGCTAGGATACTAACATGTTGATCGTATCCCGCTCTGTACCCTCCCTACCATGATAGCTCGCGGACTTCTCGGCTATCCCTTATTCAATGCTACGTATAAGTATTAAATCTCACTATTATGGGCGTTCATTTGGTCGGCGATGAACCTCATTAAATTATTAGGCTTGCATGATTAGGTAAACATTATAATTCATTTTTTTATTCATTAGTTTTAAGGCATTTTTAACCTAAAGGTATTTAGAGATTTCATATTCAAATTCGATGGCAATAACAATTTGTAATAAAGACAAGGTAAGAGAATATTTTTATGAACGCGCAGTAGATTCACTTCTTTTCACAACAAGGGCATTTCACAATTATTTCATTTGGATATATATATATCTGGACCACTACGAAACATAACTACATTGGCAATGCAGATGGCATACCGTTGACAATATCAATTATTCACATTCATTTAGTTACTCACAGATGATATCCGCTTGATCGATGGGCCCTTCGATGTCGCTGCTGTGCTGTTTTTGGAAGAAGGTTTATGCAGTTATGTGTGTGTGTCCATATGTGTGTGCTTGTTTTGAGATTCTACTGCGAGTTGTACAAGTTTTAAATTGCCTTAGGAATATATGCGTACGAAAGACGTTATTAGATAAAGTTTAAGTGAAAAGATTTAATATAGAAATGTATTTATACTAGCGTGATACTTTTTGTTGGCATTCCGCCTTTGGGCTGCCGGGAGAAAAAGAAACGCCTTAGCGCATCTCTTTTGCTGCTGGGGTTGGGTGGCCTATGTCAGGCTGGACATAGCCGCGTCGCTATGAGCTACGGTGGCTGTTACCACTATATGTCTCCGGTCTGCAACTTTAAAATCCCAATACGTATAGCTCTCAAACTATTGTGGCGTGGTGATCATCTAAATGATATCGGAGTCACGTTTAATTAGGGAGTCGCATCCGTTATTAACTGATAGGTATATTAGCTCGGCGCGTTTCACGGCCCTGTTTTATCGCAGTGACTGAGTAAGTGTCAGTGTTTGCCGCCCAGTGTATAGTTTTGCAGTCACTGGGGGGCTCCTTATGGACACGACCGGCCTGGTTTATAGTTGGCAGCGTGGAAACGCTTTTCAAGGCCGGCCGTGTTTAAATCAAATATCGCAGCTATGAATAAATATATTTAATTAGCATACACTATTTGTTTAAATATTCACTGAATATCACCTTTTTGTATATTTTCACAATGACTTCCAAACTGCTCAGTCGCGTCTGCTGGCAAAGTTACACAGCATATAGCGTTGCTATTTACGGACGTTCAATAACTTTGGCTTTCTTTTAATATAAATGTTACGGCCTTTATTAACTCCGATTTTTAATGTTCTAATATATATATATATATTCTTTCCGCAAATGTTTCAATTTTAAAAGTTTATATCTGCACGCTTTGGTATCAGTCTTCGCTGCACTCTGAATAAAATGTGAATGCACGTTGAATTCGCCCCCTCTTATAGACAACGAGAGAGAACATTTGCCCTTCCAATGCCCGTGGTACTAGAACGGTAGTTACCAAAGGTAGTAACCGTTGATCATCTTATCTCTTATGTTCACCTTATCTCTTTATGTTCACCTTTTCTATCTGCATTATGCGAGAGCATTGCAATGAGACGACGGCGAATTGGGAATTGTCATTTGAGTGCGGCGAATTATTTGAGCGCTCTTTGATAATTGGAGTTTAAGAGAGTTTGTGAGTGCAAGCTAGACTACGGCCACTACAGCACAGATAATGCTGCGACAGATGTATCTCGAGTAGTCATTAACTGAAGAAAAATAGTGCAAAGGTCGAGCTTGCATTAAACTTTGATGTCTTTTAGATGGTAAACTCCTAGCTTTTTGCCTGCTTCGTTTTGTAACTCATAATATGCTGGACTAAGCTGTTTAGCTACTGAAGCCTTTACAAATACAGGGGCAAGTTTACTGCTGAAATTCTTAGCAGCGTTGCTCTGCGCGAAATTTCTGGCATAAACTGTGTCTCCTACTTTTAGTCGAAGGGATCTACTTCTTAGATTGTATCGTCGAGCGTTTACGTCATGAGTGAGGTCTATGTTAACTTTGGCCTTTGCACGAGCCAATTGCATCATGTCTGGCCGCTTCAGAGTTGTGTCGTCGGACAACATATTCAGCTTGCGCAAAAGTTCATAATCTTGCCCATTGAGCATCATATTTTGTCCGAAGCATAAATAATACGGAGAATGTCCGGTGCTTCTATGAATATTAGCTCTTATTGACGCATTAATTTCATTTAGATTCACGTCCCAATTGATATGTTCTTTGCCAATGTACGCTCTTATGGCGGCTAAAACTGAACGGTTCAGGCGTTCGCTTGCATTTGCCTGTGGCGAATAAATGGCCGTACAAATCTGAGATACTCCGAATTGAGTCAAAAATGCTTTGAAACATCCTGATTTGAATTGTGATCCATTGTCTGTCAATACTGTTTCTGGGACTCCAAATGTATAAAACACATTTTCCAAAAAACTCGCAGATCTTGCTGGATGTAAATTTCTTTAATGGTTGTAGAAAGTGAAATTTAGTATTGTGATCCACAACAATCAAAAGTCCTATATTTCCACTTTTGATCTAGGATACGGGCCTAAAATGTCCAAATACAACTTTTGGAAAGGTCTGTCTGATGACATTGGCTTTCCCATTGGAGGTCTAAGGATCATATTTGCACTTTTAGTGGATTTGCATATCGAACAGTTTGCTACGAAATTACGAATTTGCGTAACCATGCCAGGCCAAAATAGATAGCGTTTTAACTTAGCGATAAGTCTAGCCGTACCGCAATGAGCTGAATCTGGAGGATCGTGTGCTCTATGAAGAACATCGTTTATCAAAGCGTTCGGAATCCAAAGTTTCCAAGATTCTACTTCCTGCTTTTCTTCTCCACTAGCAAACTCTGTTCGTTTGTATAAAAAGTTATCACTGATTTTCAGATCCGGCAATTTGGATTGATTCTGAATGACATTTTTCAATAAATCGAGATATTCTGGTGATTCAAATTCTTTTTGATCTTAAATCTATTATTGGACCAGAATCTGCAAATTCAGAGACTTCGTTTTCGTCTCGGCGCGATAGAGCGTCGGCCACGACATTATGAGAACCTTTTCTGTGCTGTATTGTACATTCTAAACCGCGTAATTGCAATGCCCATCTGGCCAAGCGCCCTGTAAGATCTTTTTGGTTTAACAACCATTTCAGCGAAGCATGGTCAGTGATTACTACAAACGCTTGTCCTTCTATGTACGAACGGAACTTTTGTATGCCTTTTAGAACAGCTAAACATTCTAGCTCAGTTACCGTGTAGTTGCGTTGTTGTTTGGTCAATTTAACCGACATATATGCGATTGGTAACTCCGAGCCATCAACGCTCAGTTGAGCTAACACGCAGCCGAGTCCGTGCAGACTGGCATCGCACAACAATAAAAACGGTTTGGAGAAATCTGGCGTGATCAGAATGGGTGCTGATGATAATTTGCCTTTCAACATCTCGAATGCTCCTTGAGCTTGTGGATTCCACTTGAATTGCTTATTTTTCTTTAAAAGTTCTGTCAGTGGTAGAGTAACGGAAGCATAGCCGTCAACAAAAACGTCGATACCATCCTGTCATACCGAGAAATCTTCTCAATTGTTTGACAGTAGTTGGTATCGGAAATTCGTTTATTGCCGTGAGCTTTCCTGGGTCTGTCTTTATTTTACCGTGCCCTATGATAAATCCAAGATATTTTATTTCTTGCATACAAAATTTGGACTTGGCGATATTTATAGTCAGGTTCGCATTGCGCAAGTAACCTGCTATTTCGCTTAAGAGTACCATATGGGATTCGAAATCTTCCGAGAGAACCAATAGATCATCCAAGTAAACGAATACTCTCGTGCGCAAGTGTGCGGGAATAACTTGGTCCATTAATCGAACTAAGGTTTGTGCAGCGTTGCACAGCCCGAACGGCATGACCTTGTATTGATACAAAGGGCGGTTTGGAATTGTAAACGCCGTTATTTGGCGTGATTGCTCCTCAAGAGGGATTTGCCAGAAGGCATGCTTCATATCTAAGCCTGTAATGAAACGAGCGGGTGGCAACCTGCTGAGTATTCCATCAACGTGTGGGAAGAGGATATGCATCCTTGCGGGTGCATTTATTAATCTCTCTTGAGTCCAGGCATAAGCGAATTTTTTCTCCTTTTCTCACGAGGACACAATTGCTGCTCCATGCGCTCTTAGACTCCTCAATGACGTCCAAGTCGAGCATATTTTGGATCTCAGAGAACATAAGCTTCTCCTTAGCTGGGGATATAGGCCAGTGCCTTTGCTTAATTGCTTTAGCGTCGCCTACGTCTATACTGTGTTCGATCACTTTCGTACGGCCTAAACCTTCCTTTTCGAATGATGGAAGTTTTAGTTTAACTTGTTCCAGTTCGATACGCTGATGTTCGGAAAGAGAATGAACTTTGGAGGTCCTTCATCGACATCCACATCTCTGCCTACATCAAGCTCATTTACTTGGCTTGAAGTTTGAACTATTTGGTTTAACAGACCAAAGTCTCGCCAAAAGTCAATGCCAAGATATGCATCTTGCTTAAGGGTTGGAATTATGTAGAATTCAACTGGTTTGGTTATGCCACGATATGTTATATCACAAACTAATCGACCTATCACTACACATTCTGAGTTGTTTGCTGTCTTGATACGACCTGAAGATTTTTGAACGTTTGGGTGAGATTTCAACTGTGCTGCTGCTTTACCGCCAAGACAGCTGATAGTTGCTCCCGAATCTAGAAGAGCGACAAATGAATGCCCTTCTAATTGAATGTCTGTATATAACCGATTGTCGTTATTCATGAAGATGGCTGAAACTAGTTTATAGTCGGCACGCGCGTACTTTCTTCCAAAAGACGCGCATACGGACAGTAGAACGTTTGGTTTTCTTCCGGGGCTCGTAATTGTCCACGTGACCGAAAAATTCGACTACGTGTCGCCAGATAATGTGCTAGTCTCTCATGGAATGGCTTATATACGTTCTTAATAATTGTGTTTTCTTTAGTATTATTTTGTAAGTCTGGGGTTTGGTTCAGATCTGTTGAATGTTGTTGGATCTGATTGCTTACGTCTGGGTTTATTGTCGTGGATGCGTCAGTACGGATCTGGCCTGCGCATCCACCGATGAGTTTTCCGGATTGTTACAATGGATACAATTGGGCTTGAAAACGTTTGCTGCCCCGCACCCGTAACAAAAAATAGATCTAGGCTCAAGACAAAAGTCATAGCGGTGACCTACTTTTCCGCAGTTCCAACACTTCATAGTTTTGCGCTGAATCGCGGCTATTTCTGTTTGTTCGTCAAGCTCTGAAACGAATGGACGCTGCTGTCTATAGGACTGCTGTCTTGTCTGTTTACAAAACTGCTCGTGAGTACGGATTTCCTCGCGTAATCGAGCTAATGTTATTATGCCTAAATGCATTAGTTCATAACGCAGCGACGTTTTGGAATTTCTAATTAAAATTCTAACTAATGATTCTTCTGCAATAGAGTTACGTAAACGGCTGACGAGTTTTTCAATTTCGAACTGAAATTCTTCAAACGGCTCTTTTTCGCCTTGTTTTCTGGAATTTATGGAATCCCATATATCCATATCTGTGTCGGCGTCTTCATATTTCTTTCGAAACTCTTCACAGAATTTTTCCCAAGTGAAACAAGGATGGTTTCTATGAAATTTCCAAAACCAATCACTGGCTTTGTCTCCTAAAAGCAAATGTAAATGATCAAAGTAAGTTATGATCACCGTATAGGTTTTGTGCCGTCATTGAACGAACTCTGTACAGAAAATCTTCTGTAGAAATACCATGTCTTGATCCATCAAATTTCAATCTCCAATTGAGAATGATATTCGATACTTTCTCTGGAGGAATTGAAGAATATCTTCGAGGTATAGTTGGACTACTGCCAGTAGTTTGGCTTGCCGGACGCTGAGTAGTCTGTCCTGCCCTGACATTAGAATTCGTTTCCTCTTGACCTCCATTACTTATCTGAATATTTGCGAACTGTGATTGAATCAAGGCTGACAAGTTTCGCATGAGTTTCTGCTCTTGTTGTTGCATGGCTGACTGAATTATTTTATCTATATCTTCCCTGTTTGCTTCTTTCGATGAATCCACAGTCAGACTACTCTGATTTGCTTCTTCGTTCTGCATCGCTCGTTGTGCAGACCTAGTGGTCATGCCTCTACGTGTAGTGCCTCCTCTGCGGTATCTATTATTACGTCTATTGCTGTTTTGATCTGTGTTCTGATCAGGCGCTGGCATTATTGGGTCAGTAGTGTTGCTTGCTGCATTTATTTCAGCGGCCAAATTGTTGTTTGACAATGATAACTGTCTGGCTGTGCAAGGGTTTTTGCATGTGGGGCAAATATTTGTATTTTGCAACGCTATCTGTATACATTCGTTGTGAAACCTATGATGGCATGGCGACGTTGCTATTAAATTGGTTGGTTGCATTGGCTGGTGGCAGCAGCCGCAGAAGGGGTCTTGTAGTTGTAACATATTACTGAGATCTTCCGTGCTGTGTCTTACTGACATATTTATAGTTTTTCTGTTCATATAATTAATGGTTCATCGCTTCCCAAAATAAACACTCCATAACGTGTTTAAAAATATAACCTGCATATAGCTTATTGATAATCTAAAGGATTCTATTGCTCTACTCAAGACTGACTGTTGCTAATATTGGTCGAGTTTCCCAAAATTTTCTAGGTGCTCGCGGTTCCTAATATTTGCTATCGAAAGCCTTATAGTAGTTTATTATTTAAAGGATAATTATGTTTAGCAAATTTTGTCGTCACTGACTACAGGCTCAGTATGGTCGACTGACCCGATTAACACGAGAGAGATCGCGATTCCAATATCTGAGATTCTGTTACCTTGACGCCATATTGCTATACACATTCTCCCATTTCTAAAAATGGAGATTTCCAAACATGAGAATTATTCGGCAACTTCCAGACTTATCTCGGTCGACATATCCAAACTTTATGAATTGCAATCGTGATTCGCGAAAATAAGTTGCTGGGTTGTATAACATCAAATCTGGGAAAATCATTTCGTTTTGAATTTTATAAAAGATGAAATTTTTAATGGCTGGATTCAAAGAGCATTTTGAAAGATCGAACGTGATGTTATGTTAATATTACGGGATTCATATTTCGGTTCTTTAAAGCTATTCTTGGGCTTGTATACATGTTGCAGCCTGACGACCATGCCCTGTCTCTTGATTGAGATTAATACTACAAAGAATCGAGAAATTTTGCCTGTACTGATCTGACCTTTCGGGTTGGGCCTCAATTACTTTTGTAATTGATAAGAAGTACGATCTGTAAATTTTTTCATTACATCTCGAGCTCCACGCTTAAGCGCCAATTATTTTTTAAAAATAAATATTTTTACTAAATACTTGGCTCAAAAGAAATCCTCCTTGTTGGGCTCTAATTACTTTCTGTAATTAGTTAAGGAGTAGGATCTGTAACTTTTCTATACCTCTCGGCTTGCTGGGCGCCAATTATTTTTTAAAAATAAATATTTTTTACTAAATACTTGGCTCAAAAGAAATCCTCCTTGCTGGGCTCTAATTACTTTCTGTAATTAGTTAAGGAGTAGGATCTGTAACTTTTCTATACCTCTCGGGCCCCACGTTGGGGCCAATTATTTTCTACCCTATGTAGCGTGTGGAATTGCTGTTGTTGTGTATGTACCACTAGTATTGACTATATGTTAGGCTAAGAAGGTTCGTGCACTTTGGCTTCTCTCTGGTCTAAGCTCGTCGGATGGGGGTGTGGGTTCTTTCTTTGCCTAAACATATACGCACTACGGGAAAAATAATGATTAAGTGCACTACGGAAATGAAAATCGTCAACTAAATTGAATTCAAATAAACCACGCTGTTAATGGATGCTATATGCTGGTCATATTGTGCTAGGATACTAACATGTTGATCGTATCCCCGCTCTGTACCCTCCCTACCATGATAGCTCGCGGACTTCTCGGCTATCCCTTATTCAATGCTACGTATAAGTATTAAATCTCACTATTATGGGCGTTCATTTGGTCGGCGATGAACCTCATTAAATTATTAGGCTTGCATGATTAGGGTAAACATTATAATTCATTTTTTTATTCATTAGTTTTAAGGCATTTTAACTTAAAGGTATTTAGAGATTTCATATTCAAATTCGATGGCAATAACAATTTGTAATAAAGACAAGGTAAGAGAATATTTTTATGAACGCGCAGTAGATTCACTTCTTTTTCACAACAAGGGCATTTCACAATTATTTCATTTGGATATATATATATCTGGACCACTACGAAACATAACTACATTGGCAATGCAGATGGCATACCGTTGACAATATCAATTATTCACATTCATTTAGTTACTCACAGATGATATCCGCTTGATCGATGGGCCCTTCGATGTCGCTGCTGTGCTGTTTTGGAAGAAGGTTTATGCAGTTATGTGTGTGTGTGTCCATATGTGTGTGCTTGTTTTGAGATTCTACTGCGAGTTGTACAAGTTTTAAATTGCCTTAGGAATATATGCGTACGAAAGACGTTATTAGATAAAGTTTAAGTGAAAAGATTTAATATAGAAATGTATTTATACTAGCGTGATACTTTTTGTTGGCATTCCGCCTTTTTGGGCTGCCGGGAGAAAAAGAAACGCCTTAGCGCATCTCTTTTGCTGCTGGGGTTGGGGGGCCTATGTCAGGCTGGACATAGCCGCGTCGCTATGAGCTACGGTGGCTGTTACCACTATATGTCTCCGGTCTGCAACTTTAAAATCCCAATACGTATAGCTCTCAAACTATTGTGGCGTGGTGATCATCTAAATGATATCGGAGTCACGTTTAATTAGGGAGTCGCATCCGTTATTAACTGATAGGTATATTAGCTCGGGCGTTTCACGGCCCTGTTTTATCGCAGTGACTGAGTAGTGTCAGTGTTTTGCCGCCCAGTGTATAGTTTGCAGTCACTGGGGGCTCTTATGGACACGACCGGCCTGGTTTATAGTTGGCAGCGTGGAAACGCTTTTCAAGGCCGGCCGTGTTTAAATCAAATATCGCAGCTATGAATAAATATATTTAATTAGCATACACTATTTGTTTAAATATTCACTGAATATCACCTTTTTGTATATTTTCACAATGACTTCCAAACTGCTCAGTCGCGTCTGCTGGCAAAGTTACACAGCATATAGCGTTGCTATTTACGGACGTTCAATAACTTTGGCTTTCTTTAATATAAATGTTACGGCCTTTATTAACTCCGATTTTTAATGTTCTAATATATATATATATATTCTTTCCGCAAATGTTTCAATTTTAAAAGTTTATATCTGCACGCTTTGGTATCAGTCTTCGCTGCACTCTGAATAAAATGTGAATGCACGTTGAATTCGCCCCCTCTTATAGACAACGAGAGAGAACATTTGCCCTTCCAATGCCCGTGGTACTAGAACGGTAGTTACCAAAGGTAGTAACCGTTGATCATCTTATCTCTTATGTTCACCTTATCTCTTTATGTTCACCTTTTCTATCTGCATTATGCGAGAGCATTGCAATGAGACGACGGCGAATTGGGAATTGTCATTTGAGTGCGGCGAATTATTTGAGCGCTCTTTGATAATTGGAGTTTAAGAGAGTTTGTGAGTGCAAGCTAGACTACGGCCACTACACGAGGCTATGTGGAACAACCAGCACATTTGTGCTACAAGTTTCAATAATTAGATTGGTAAATTCATTAATTAATTATAATGAATTTCCATACACACACCCTCATCCACATCCGCACACCCACGCACCACAAGATAATTTAATAAATTAATTGAAATATCCTCAGCTGCTTTCGCTGTTGCAGTTGCACTCACCATCTTCCTTTGGCTTATTAATTATTTTATCCTCCGGCTGCACGACGTCGTTCTGTCGCCTGGAGTCCTCGACCTTCTGGCGTGGCAACACCTTCACCCTTGACTTGTGCTGCTTGGCCGTGGGTGGTACATCCGCCTCCTGCCCAGAGTCGGCTGCTGCTGCTGCCGCAGGCACCGTTACCAC